>JASVER010000013.1:15530198-15958035 GCA_030449065.1 Oceanodroma leucorhoa | reverse complement strand
AAGGAGAAAAGGCAACCCTACTATCTTTCAGCAGGCCTCCAATCTATGTTCTAGAACAGTGCATTCATGAAAAGCTCTTAAGCACTAAAACACCCTTTAACTACAGAAACAAATCTTGGGTGCTTGTTTTCAGTGTGACAGAACAATAAGCAAATGCAATTGCTAGATAACTCTTTCCACACAAGCAAACTCTCCAAATTTCTAATAAGTCGCTCCAAACTTCTAGTAAGCTAATGCTGGCTGACAAGTCTGACTGGATCACTGCACATCTGTCATTACTATTCGCTGTAGGAATACAGGAAGGAGAAAATTATTAGTCTGGCCAGGCAAGAGTTTTAGTTAACCAGTTAACTAACTAAAACAGCCCAATTCCTAAAATTTTTGCATCYTAATGTTATTTTTCTAAGCTCTAGAAATGAAAACGGATTTGCAACACATTCTGAATTTGGAATTTTTGGGACAAAGTAAATTCTAAAATTGTTTTTAAAGTAGAAGTCTCAGTATTTTTAAACAGAGGAGCACCTGAAAATCAGAGGAAGCAGTTGCACCTCCTAAATATGGCACCATCACATGGGGAGAGCAGTTTATTAGACAGGCAGACCCTAATTTATTTAGAGCTTTGCAAATCTAATAGCAGCTTAAACTCCAACTGGAAATCATGAGTCTGTTAAAACAGGTATCTGACTATTGATGTCATATGCTCTCCCAAAGATACTGCATCTCAGCAAGATGCTGGAGAAAAATAAGCAAGCCCCTGGCATTCTGCATTCATTTCAGTCTCCAGTTAGGTTTTAAACATTGCTTTCTATAGAGTGGATTACAGTAGTTTAATCTTGAGGCAAAACCCATTAATGACTGCATTTACAGGGCCTAAAATCCAAAAGAGGTGATACACAGGAGAACACTGCATGAAAAAAACAGAAGCTAATGTAACTGATTGTATAATGGCCTGAAAGCAGCTTGTGCTATTAAAGTTCTGAGTCTGTGTATCAAACTGAAGATCCATTTGGCCAATTATTACTCACTCCTGCAGCAAAACCAAAAGCTACCAAAAACTAACTCCACCTATTTCTATGAGGCATGTCAGTATTGATCRTGAGCAAGAGCAGCTCTTCAGCTTGCTATTAGCTCACAGCATACTATATCTGTGCAGCCAGGATGACTAAGACTAAGACTACTTAGCTTCAGGTTTTACTAAGTCTTTCAGACACAGTACTCCATACTCACGTTCTTCGGGGTCTTCACTTGTTTGAGAGTTACTGGGTAGAGCCTGAACAGCAGCACGTGATTCAGGCGTTGATTCAATGGGTCCTATTCTATTGTCCCTTTGTTGCTGCCATTCCTGACTAAAGCCACCATCATCTGCTTCAGTATCTTCATTCCGAGTCTGGTTTGCCGGAGCTCAAAGGAAGAAAGGCATTTAAGATCTCCTTCAAAAATATGCCTTCTAAAACATGGCAATCTCTCCACATGTAAGGTGAGAGACATTCTCACTTAGGATTCTAATACTTATTTAAACAAGCAGGAGTCAATGCACACTCTGCAGTCACAGCACCTGCATGTTGCACTCAAGCCCTAGTATTCAGGAGTACTTTGACATAACAGAGTGGAAGTTCTGTGGTGACCTAATTTAAAGATCACAGTTTAAGGAATAAATTCTCATCTAATATTTCATTAGCTTCTTTAGTGAACATTGACAGCTTAATTTTCCAGTAAAATAAAAAACTTTACTGAAAGTTACATATACATATACCCTTTCAAGCATGTTAAATTCAGAAACTGCTGTGCTTTAATAAAACATGTAAATGAACAAACCCCATGTTTCTAAACACTAGCTGCACAGCCAAGAGGGCTAGACACATTTCTGTTTAATGCAAATACAAATGAGTTAGCATTATACTATATCATCCCAATTCGACAAGCAATTGAGCTCAGTCAATAGTTGTCTATTGAGAGTCATTTCACCACCAACATCCTGGATCCCAGAAAAATGAATGCAAGAACATTAACTGCGCAATAAGTAAGCAATTTTTGAAGTCTTGACAGATTCATCATTCCTAATAAGGTCTCCATGCTTTCACTCTTCTACAGCAACCAGGACACTTAAAAAGCTAAAAAACAAGTATCCATAAACATGTATTCCAATAAAATGACAACTATAAAGGCTTGTCAAAGAAAAACTCACTTTGTTTATCGTAAGAGGAGTTTTTGGAGGCTTTCCGTTGGGCTTCTGGATCTTCCTCAGCCATGTTCACTAGCCATATCATTGTTGCTATTAAAAAACAAAAAGAACAGCATAGCTAATTATATCTCCAGGTGTATGCAATTCTGAGATAGTGTCAATCCTTTTTTTTTTTTTTGATACAACTATCTTTTGCAACAGGCAATTTTACTCTCATTAAAGCACAGTAATATCTGGAACACAGCCAGTACCAGCTACAACATGCATTTACAGAATTTGGTGAATAAAAGTTTTACTTTTACTAGGTGTTGAAAAAAATGGCAATAGCTGTGGCCAGAGAAATTACTTCTATATATGAGGCCCACTCTGAAAATCTGAATCAACCGTCTCTTTACTTTTTTTTTTCCATTAATCAGTTCTTTTATCTGCAAGTAAAAAGGTCTATTAGGACTGGTACTGAGGTACCTCAATTCAGAGGCAGTATCTGCATCGAAGTTAATTGTTCTCTGCCCCCATCATCACAAACAATTCTCCAATCTGGAGGTAATGAAATGTTGTCACACTTAAACRGTGTATTTTAATTCAAGTTTGTGGTTTCTCAGTGTTAACCTCTCCTCCCACAAAACAGAACAACAGGCAGCTATGAGTAGTATCAGTAAAACACAGCAAGAGTGACAGATAAAGAAACCCTCCCCTTTCTCCACTGTAAACTTGTCCCTGAAATAGCCAGTCTACAACACACTTCCTGCTCCCAAATACAGGCCTTTCTTGAGCACCAGTAGCCTAATGATTCATGATTAACCTGTTTATCCATATGATTACGACTAGCAACATGGAACTTCAGAAACAGTGGAATTATGTACTAATTGATACACAGGTCGTAACAGCAATTTGCATTCAGTAGGTTATTTTTCACAACTGCAGGGAGAAACAATGTACCAAAAAAGACAAGCCCTGGACAAAACAGTTCTGTGAACGAATCTCTTCCTGGCAATTTCTCCCTTTCCTTCCAGTAACACACGTACTGCCTTTGAATAGGCTTAATTCACAGACATACTTCTTTAGCAAAACAGGGTTTATTGCCATTTTTCCTGTTTGTATTTTGTAAAAACACATGCTGGTTTTTATCTTGAAAGATCTTAGCCAGAAGACATTCCACATTTTTGAGTCAACAGTGAAAGGAAAACTGAGGCCCAATTGAACAGACTAGGAATTCCAGCTGACAAGCATCATGTTAAAACACAGAAAAATGAGAAAATCACTTCAGCTGAGTGGGTGATTGTAAGTTTAAAGTATTTAATGAAATGTACTTACAGGAATAAATAAGTGCTGGGAAGAGAGTTTCATTTCTCTCTTGAGCTGTTTCAACTAGCATACGAAGAGGACCTTTAGGACACAGGACAGCAACCAAATCTGAAAGGAAGAGCAAACAGATCTTACACCACTGCAGACATACTTGTAAGAATGTTTTTCTATAACACTTGCAGAGACTGGTAATAAGATAAAATGCTACCCTGAACATTGGCTTCTGAGAGAGCCATTGGCCACAAGTCAGTACCCTACAGGAATACTTTTTAATATTCTCAGTTATACAACCTATTTAACCTATTACTATAATAAGTATACAAATTAAAAAAATGTGACGTTCCTCACTTAAGATATTATACAACTGCAAATGTATCTGTGTCTGTATGTTGACTTGCAAGTTGAAAGCAAATAATTCACGAAAGCTACTATTCAACTAACATCTTGGAAATACCCAAGCCTGCTTTCTATTATCAAAGCTTTTCTTAACCCAAGTTTAATGCTAAAACAAATTCTAAGACAACGAGGCTTACATAACTTCTCTGAAGTAGGCATGACTGCCAATTTATTCCTACTTAAAGATGAAAAAAAGTGAATGTGCATGCAAAGAGGAAAAATACAGGTTTATTAAGCATTGTGGAAAGATGCTATGTTTGCATAGATTTGAGAGGTKTTCAAAGCATATTTAGCATAAGAAAAGAACGGCAGCTTTCTGTTGCTTCCCTYAATTCTTGTTAATGGGACAGTATATGAAACTGGATGAACAAGTAAAAATTAACTGAAAAGCAATCCTTTACAAAATARGATGACTGACAAGTTACTCAAACAGATCAAAGCACAGCATTAAGAAAAACKGATCTATCAGATACTCCATTTGCTTTCTCACCTGAATGTTGATGGTTTGTTAATGAAATTTGCAACTCCACAACCAACCTCAGCTACTTTTCCTTTGTCTTGCATATTTGGACAGAAAGCTGTAACATTTACATATTAGCCTTGCTACTACCTTTTGCAGTTGTCCACTCACTGTGTGTCTTTAAATTAGTTTGAAACAAAATCTGAGACCAAAAGGAACAGGTTACTTGTCAGGAGCTGTATGTTGCACAGAGCAGGCCTTCTGCACCTGAGCTAACTGCCCTAGCACCATTGCTGGTCCCGCTCAAGTAAAGAATTCTTAGCGTGGGGTCACAGGCTTTGAAACTTACCTCCCCTTTACTCAAAACCACCACGTTATGGTCTTGGAATATGATCTGAAGAGTAATTTCATTTTGCAATCACTGAATGAAGGCTGAATGCTTGGAATACTCAGATTTGTTCCAGTCATACRAAGGGTGGAAGTGGGGAGGGGGGATGGGAAGGTTTTCTTAATGTGCCTTATGATCCATGAGCATACACACGAGGGACATTTTTCCCCCCCCTGAAGGAATAGGACACCTAAGGAGTACACTGACCTGCCAGAGCTAATCAAATCTTATTAACCCCTGCACTTCTACAACTGGACAGATTCTCAGTCTTTATCATTATCAATAACTTTCAGAGTACACATTCATCACACACGCTTCCAAAAAAATTCAAGTTATGAGCACATCTTCATGGATACACTTAGCTGTAATGTTTTAATTATGTCTAAGTAACTGGATTTTAGTCTTGCCCAGGAACTACATCAGTATTTGGGATACAGAGTGATCTTCTTGCCAAAAGTGCCCAGTGCCCTCTAAAGCTTTATGAAAAAACTACATCTAGGTATCTCTCAGTCATCATTCTGAAAAAGCATAATATGCGATAACTCAAATGAACTTTCTTTTTATTTAAAAAAAAAATCAAGGAAACAAATCTCACAACTATATCCTTCTAAATGTAACATTACTTTGAGCAATGAAAATTGCCTTTAATCCTTCCTTGCTTCCTTCTCATTATATTATTAGCCATGGATCAGGGTGCTGTTTCTACGTCCATAAATATGAGCAATCTGCAGGTTGGTCAGATCTATACCTGTATGGGACTGTACCCAAACACCAAGCTCCTAAATTCGGAGTGTACAATAGTTTCCCCAATTCTTGGGGAAAATGAGAAGCCAAAAGCTCTCCACCTTCATAGAAGAGATAAAAATGGCAATATRTGTCTCTTATCTCCTCCTCTCTGAAATTATTTCAATTCTCCTCCCCAAAGAATCTAGAAAGTCCAGAAAACATGAAGGAAGATGGCATCACACAGTCACACAAAGCCCTTAGCTGCAAGGGACCAATCTCGGTTTAGATCATGATCTGATTTCTGAAGTCCGTAATCACCTTATCCACTACTTTGAATGATACCCCCCCCCCACACACACTTTTTCTTTTTTTAAGGTCTAGTCAGACAAATGGAAAAATCAGGGAATAGAAGAAATTCCCACCATAATACCTGTTACTATGCCTTGCCCCAGACCTTACCATACACTGAAATGACAGCCAGGATAAGCCACGCAGTCCATTCAGGAAGGTACTTAATGAACACCAAGGCCATGAGAGCGCTTATCATAATGAGATATGCCTGCTGGAGCCGAAGCGGACCCTTCCAATGAATACAAATCATTCCCACAACACCGAAGTTCCAGATCATGAGTGCCACTGTAATGTAGTCCATGGCAACATTATAAGTCTTAAACACTTCACTAAAAAAAAAAAAAAAAAAAAAAAAAAAAAAGAAAAAAAAAAGAAAAGCATTTGCTTAAAACAATGGAAACAAGTTACGGATTCAAGCTTTTCAAGCTTCAGAATTTTTTTTTTAAATTTTCATATTCAAAGTAGTGGCACAAATGTAAAATTCTATCTCCAATTAGTACTTAACTATTCTTCACAAAGGGGGTAATTTTACCAGTGTTTGCTTCACACCAACTCTCTCACTTTTCTGAAAATTTTCATTAATGTTCTATTTCCTTCTCAATCAAAGCAGACATTGACAGGAAAGGACATTACTGCAAAACTAGTAATTTTAATTAYGCTCATCATTTTTAAAAATCAGAAGAATAGGAACTTCTGAGGTTATAATGGATCTTTAAAGGCACGCAAACAGATTTCTCTCTACTTACCTGCCGCCTCTGGAATGGAAACACTTTGCTAACTTCAAAGAAAGATATACATGGGTACTCTATTTTATTCTTCACTACAAACATTAAAGTAAAAAGCTTTCTTTTTGGATGAATCATGTCACTCTGTCACACCAAATACTATAAACTAATTAAGACCCTCAATAAGTAAAACCAAAATAGACAAATATGTTGTCACCAAGTCACAGGTGATTTCCACTGACCCAGGGAAGAAACGGTTGTGATGGTTTTTTGCAGATTCTGCTGCTACAGACTCATCAAGCCACTAAGAACCTYGTAATTTGTATGATACTTTCCTCCAGGAAATTTGTCTTCCCTAGTTGTTAGCTGGCCTTTGAGATGTACAGTGTTAACAGGATGCCCCTTACTGCCATCATGTATAATTGGTCTACAAACTCCCTCCTCAGTCACTGGACCTCTGCAAAACGAAGCCAGCGCTGCTGTGAGGCAGCAGGGGCAGGCGAAGAACAGCAGAGTGTCAGGAAAGCCTTCAGTCCCTCCACTCATACCTGCTCATGGAAGAGTGCCAGCTCCAGCCCAAATCCAAAGGAAGTGAGCCTGGCAACTTGTCTCCACACAGACTGCACTGTACTTGTGCAGCACACGTTGCCTTCTGTTTCAAAAGTTGTTCTTAAGGTTAGAGAAAATACTGACCAAAAAAGTCATCACAGATCACTTTTGGCAAAAATCAGTGACTGAAGGAACACCATTTTCTCTCCCTAGAGACCAAATTAAATCAGCGTCTTCAAAGAGAAGTGTATCTGTCATCAAATGAKACAAAAATATACGCAGTACAATAATTTCATGGCATAACTCTAGTTACAAACCCTGATCAGGTTACTCGTTTCAGAGAATACCGAGTATTATGTACAACTTCTCTTGATGTCTGGATAAAGGCATACTTCCAAATTTGAAAAGAAAAACACTGAATATATTTTGGTGAGAGAGTAGTTTCAGCTGATTCTTTTTTGCCACTCCCATGCAAACAGCCTTTGCATATACAGCCCACCACCAAAGCCATGATGTAAACAACCGCCCTTGAATCATATGGCTATGAAAAATTAAGTTATCAGAAGATATGCTAGTAGAATAAGCTACCCTGTGGAAGATAGCTTATTCTGATGATGCACGTGATGGACAGCTTCTGTACAATATCACATGCACCATAAACCCACAAATATCTCTCTTTTATGTGTACTCTATGAACCTATACAAAACCAAAAATTTTATTGCAATAGCTTACTCCTATCATTCTTCTTAAGATTCAGGGGCTAGTTCTAAAATAAATACATACACAAAGTGATACATGAAAAACAGCATATTAATGCTTTAGTTCACTTACCCCAGGTAGATGAATGAGAAAAAGAAAAGCAGCAAAAGAGAAGAAATTATAAGCCAGCCATGGATCACCTGGAAAAAAAGGTATCAATACAGATTTTTTTTTTTGATGTGTTATTTTAAAGTTAATATCTACTTTAAAATGCTTTTAACGTTATTTTCCCTTTTGATTAAAGCAAGAAAATTATATTCAGTTAACTCACTCTTTGGTTGTTGCTAAATTCATATTTAGTCTATATACATTATTGTATTTCAATTTACACTTATGAATTTTAAGTGCTTTGTGGTCTTTCAATAGAGGTTCTATACAATGAAAACTACTGTTTGTATATTTTTAGGCCATTTTGATAACAGTGGCGTTATAACATAGCAGAAGTATCCAGCATTAATACAGATGGAAAACCTGATTCATTTTTGCACAATTAAAAAGCCTACTGTGATTCCAAGTAATTTTCAGAACACAGTTATAGAATTMAATGCTGGAACACAGAAAAACCTTCAGTGCTTATCTGTTATAATTCAGAATTAGCATGTCACTGATGAATGACTATGTAAGGATTTCTATATTCTCTATCAATCATCTATAGACAAAATTCCTAATTTTGGTATGAGAGCAGATATACACGCTCAACAATTTAACAAAAAACAGTTCAGGGTTGCACTCAGTGGAGACACGCATAGATTTAAACTTGGAAATGACAGGCGCTCAGACTTCGCACTGACAAAAGTGCATACCACTCTTGCGTATTACTGTGCAAAATTAAAAATCAAGATTGAAAAGCCCTATAACTTTGGTAATCTCTGAACYGAGAATGAAACATATATATATCTGTCAAATTCTCAGGACAGAATCTTATATACAAAACCAGACCTAACATTGCAAGTAGATAACCAGACAGAAGCAATAATCTAGAAATTCACGCTGCATAAGAAATCCTGCTTCGAATAGACATGCTCAGTGGAAAATTAACTGGTTAAATTAGCTATATATGTACACCAGATCAAAGTATTCAGAAACTGGTTAGAAATTGTGTTATCTATGTCTCTTCTTCTGAAAGGCGTGTAGTAGAATCCATCTTACCTTATAGTTTTTAAAATATTTTGCAAAAGTTAATTGAAAAGTAAAGCCCATATGCACACAGACTAAAGGAATCGCATTTAAGTGAGGCAACCAGAACTTTCCAGCAAATTAAGAATCTAGCTATTACAGTTAGTAATTTAGTACATTTAGTCTAATACTAAATTTTTCATAAGCATTTTTAAAATTCTCAGCAATTTTTGAAACATTCATTCTCCTCCTTCACACTGTCTGTCTTTCAAAACAAGTTCAAATTTAACCTTCAACCTAATAAAACCTGTCATTTAACTTGCTAATCTAACAGATTGGCCTTCCGTATTTGCTAGTGTATTCTCAAAAAGACTTAAGAATTTCCCACATGTAATAAGCATGGTGCCTGTAAAGATGCTACAGGAAAACTGTCGAAGTATCTGTCTCAGTCTGTCAAACTGTCASCACTCATAGCTAGTGGGGGAAAAAAAACATACCAAAGCTGAAGACTGATAGGTACCTGAAACAGAACCCAACTTTCAAACAACTTCTAAAGCTACCTAAATATCTAAGTAGTGACCTAACAAGAGTAATTTTATTTCTCTGTAAAACTGGTTGAAGCCATTTTAAGAAAATGGCAAAGCAAGCTGTGTCATTTCTTTTAATAACAACATGACTTCTATCTGTAGTTYTTCTATTTGTAGTATAAGCTCTTAAACTTTCTTACCACTTAAGAAAATAATGTGAATACTAATGTTTCATTCTAGTAAAGAGTAAAATGCTAACGATGTCAAACACCAAGGCCATAGTCCAGCAAATGTTTACGCACACTTTGCATAACTACTGTCAACAGTACYAAAGGAGGTAGTTTCAAGAGTTGACATAAGTTGGCATTTTACACGCAGATGTTTGTTTTATTCTCAGTATGYATCCCATTTGCTATAGCATTTTCCAGATCACCGGCCTTTTTTCATACAAGTGTTTTTTCCAAAATATTTCTTGTAAGTTTTGGGCAGCATTTTCCTAGCAGGAAGGTTTGTTGCCTTCTAATTAAAGAATTTTCATTCTTCATTTGACAACAGCTTCAACACTAACTGATTGCTGGTACAGAGTCGGCTTTGCCTGCTAAAACTTGAATAAAAACTAAGGATTGCAGAATGCAGAGAATTAAAATTATTAAAATGAGCTACAGCAGCCAGATTTTGGTTAGGTACACTAAAACAATGAAGAATGCAGAGAATAATAAAATAAGTTAAAACAAAAAGCTAGTCAAATATAATCACCTTCAAAGATACTGTTTCTGGTTAGATTTAGGAGCTAGAATCAGGATGCTTAACTTATCRCGTACAGGAGAAACATAGGAAACTATCAGCAGTAAAGCTGAAATAGTATTTTCTCCCTTCAAAGCTGTTTTCAGATAGTAATCTTGTAAAGATAAGCAAATTATCACTACCAGCTGGAGGCCTAGCATTCTTCCATTATAAGTTCCATTCCCCATAATCTAGACTACATTCTACATATAGAACTGCATGTAAAATAGAATTCCATGGACAGGTAACTACCTTTTACAGCATTCTGGTATAGCAGCATAGACATACTCTGTTAGCAATTCTAAAAATAAGTTAATAATGTCTTTTAATTAACATAAAATATAACTACAGGAAATTTCTGTTGTCTAATCATTCTGATTTTTTAGTACAACAATTATTTTTGTAAGGAGAACGTGCAGTGCTTTGTAAGGTCAAGAGGGAAGCCAGAAATGTGAAAAACTTAGTAAAAACTAGTTGATGCCCGAGGAGAACTGATTGGCTGCCAAGGAACCTAGCTGAAGTACATCAGTTATTTGAGTTCATTAAAATGAACAGAATTGACAGTTTAAAAAGAAAACTTTGTCAGTTCAGATTTAACACCACACTGTGATAAAAGAGAAGGTCCATACTTTAAAAAAAAAACACTATTCCAAGCTATATGCAGATTCAGGCAAAAATAATTTCCCCAKTCGCTCCACAGATACTTTGTAAAGGGGTTTCACCCGCAGCCATGAAGACCAAAACCATTTTTCCCTCTTGAAAACAAAATAAAGTGGAGCAAAGCTTTGTGCCAGTGCATGGATCCCACTGCCAGTTTTACGACTATGAAACAGATTCAGGGTTCTGGCTGCATACTGGGAAGTTTTATTAGGCCAAGCCTTGTCAAATGGGTCATTAAGACCCAAAGACAACCAGGAATTTTCATGAACAATGCCTCSCAGGCAGGTGACATTGCAATTATTTATGTTAAGCCTGGACTTGCCTCAATTACATCATTACATGATTGAAGTCTTTCACAAAAAAGTCTTAGAGTCTCTGTGTTTGCTATAAGGATACCGCCTGGCGTGTAGAGCCACGCACACATCACACTGTTGGGAGACTTCTATACTGGGGGCAGGGTGGGGAGAGGGGAGCCCTTGAAAAGCCCCGGAAGTCCTGAACAGATTTCAAATTGTAGGACCAGGTCTGTACTTTGTAGTTCTTTACCACAGAAGATTTCAGGACGTGGTACATTTCACAGGAATAGGAAGCAATGCCACCCTAATTCTAACTGACAAAACAGCCAGCAGTGTTAGCACTAGGCCTTTGCCTCCCCCTTGCATCAAAGGAGCAGAAGCCACAAAACTGAAACAGTGAATTGAGTCACCAATTCTGCTACTTYTGCTCACTCATCCTTGACAACCCTTCATTTTGTTCCATTCTTAATAATCTGTACTAATAAATAAAACTAGCACAATTACTCAAGTCAATTATATTTATACTCACCTTGTAGCACCTGTATTTGTAAAGCACAACCAGGAGTATGGTCATGACAATGATAACGCTGATCATGATAGCTGCGTTGAGAATTGAATTCAGGGCTCTCTGTCCTACTGTCTCAGTCTCTTCTGTGAAAGGAGTGTAGATGCTACAACAACAAAGAGTCAACTGAAATGCTGCTGAATGCACAGATGTTTCTGATATGCGAGGCCAACATCAAATGAAATTGCAGTAATCTTTCAATTCAGAGCTGTAAAAGCAGCAACTATTTTCTACTTAGGCAAAATTTGAAAGGCGGCATAGTATCATATCAGGCAAACTTTAATTAAAAAAAAAAAAAAATTCCTTAGAAGACTTGCCTTTCCTACATTCTTAGATTACTACTATTTTCTACTTTGTAAAACAAACAAAAACCAGAACTCCACATTGTCTGATACAAYTACTCATATGCTACGAATCATTAGACTATAACTGCAGCTAGACCTTTATAAGCACACCATCTAGTGGATTTACAATGAAAGGTTCCCCAGTGATTTCAGCAAAACAATGTATGGGCTCATCTCTYTTTTTCTTAAAGAAATACAACCACCTAGGGAAAAAACCACTTCATTATGGGCAAAAAGGGGGAGGGGCAGGGGAGAAAACACTTACCATAAACAAAAATCTCAAGAAAAGTAATTCTTTGATCAACAACTTTGACAGTGAAAAAGAACTTTGTGGTTTATTGAAACATTTTATGACATGCTTATATTATACAAACATTTCAAAGCCAAACACACTTTGAATCATTTTGTCTAAAMGTTTTCACAGTGGAACATTTAGACTGATTTGCTGTGGGTTCTGACAGGCTCAGTGTTCTTCCTTTGCCTCCTTTCTCTCAATCAGCTTTCACTGAAATTGCTTTTTTTTTTTTTTGCAACATTAATAATTAGCCCCCCCCCCCAAATCTACACAGGAAACCTGCCTGGAAAGTTTCTGTAACTGCAACAGAAGTGAACCTCATAAAGCTATCTTCCTCTTGCCTTTGAATTTCTTTATCAAACAGCATAGGCAAACCTATGGCATATATGTTACTTCATTTATGAGTAATTTTTTCCTTTTCGAAAGTCTTCGTATTCTAGCAGAGTATAACTGAAATGGCTTTGGCTCAGGATTGAGTTTATTTTATAAATACCACAGAGCACGACGAAGTATTAAAATGAGGACTAGGATTTGAATCAAGCAGTAACAATCAAGATATTATCCCAACTGGTCACCAGACAGACAACAAATGTCAATAGTACCACGACTATGGTTTCTGGAAGGAATAAAACAAAACTATCTTCGGGCTGGTGGAGGGGAAAAGGGAGGCAAGAGGGAGTTTACTGCCTGAATTAGACTCCTGAAGAAATGGAGATTAAAGAAAATTATCTAAGTGAGTCCACTGAAAAGTTAGGGGAAAAAAATTGATACATACAGCTGTCCATCCTTGCGTGTATAAAAGCTGACAGACTTGATGGTTGCCACAACGACCACCATGCAAAGTGTGACAGGTACAAATAACATAATCACATGTTTTGCCCCATATTTCAGTGTTAGCTCCTCATCTTCTTCTTCATCTTGTTCCACCACTTGCTGAATGTTGTTTTGTGGCTGCCCATTGGTCTCAGACTCAGGATTGTCATTTCTTCTGCGCTCACTATTATCATGGCGACGTCTTTCACTGTTGTCATTCTGCAATACATAAAAAAAAGCTTCCTCAGCAATTATCCACAATCATATTCTTGTACACTAAGCTAAAGATGATCCTGAGGAGGAAACGTGTAAGGTAATATTTACTGTCAAGAACACCTGCCACAGCAAGGACTTAAACAGTAGTAATTAATTGCATCACATAGTTATCAAAAGAATGGGAACACAGGGTTATGTTAGAAGCATATTAAAAACAGCAGCAGCTGAAAGTAGGGCTAGTTGCATCTAACAGCCTATGCCGCCTCTCCTTTAAACAGAATTTAAARAGCTGAATAAAGACATCTTTTTCCCTTGGTCCAAACTACAGTTGATACAAGGGTGCATGACAGCAGATTGATTACTCACAGCTTGACAAGAATTAACTATATCTGTTCCTAGAAATAATGCCAAACAGGCATTTATGAACCTAACTCCATGAAAGTCCCAAGAAAATTTCTACTTTCCTTACCAAGTTACTCCTACTACAGTACACTACCTAGAATATATATTAAAATGGAGTTTCACAAGGTATTCTGTTCCCACATTTTTAGCGAGAAGAATCACAGAGAAACGGTGATCAAACTCAGGTAATTCTCAGTCTTTATACTGAGATTTGATCCCAAAGTTTTAGTGTGATGAGCTAAGCGTGCAGATTCTTTCTCTCCTCTCCCAAGGATACTACTGCTACATCCTTCCACTGACATTGAAGAAATTCCACCACCCTTGTCAACAAACATGAAAGAGCCTCCTAGCCTTCCTGATACTGCTACGTGAAACATCAAGGGTGTAATTCAAACACAAGGACAGAGGTAAACGTTCAATGGAATTAAGATTAACCACAAGTAAAAACACGAATACCACCTACAAGTAAATGATCAGGCCTGCACTCGTCCTGTTGTCACAAACCTTTTGCCCCCTCTCCAAGAAGCCCCGTCATCAGGGGGCATTCAGCCTTTCGTATGTTGTGTGCACATACAGAGAACCCAACAGGAGAGTGAGCTATGTTTCACCTGTTCTGGACTACAAAGAAACAAAACCATTTGACRTTTACCAGTCACTCTAAACAAGCCCTAAAATGCAACAGTTGATACAGTCCACTCTTTTTTTTTTACTGTATTACCATGTCCAAAGTCAATGCTGTACTGTTCACAGTCCCTCCAATCAAGAGGTTTAACATAAAAGAGATGTAACACACAGATTTTTGWTTCCTTACAAAATGAATCTCATTTCTTCAGAATTACTTTGTTTACAAACAGTTCAGTTTGATTAAGTGCTCTAAAGCAGCTTTACATTAAAATGTACAATAAACTGAAGGAAGATACCTTTTACAATACCTTTAAAATATCACTCAGTKTTAGTAAAATTGCTCTAGACATAAGATAGGGCATTGATAATAACCCAATGTATTTCTGCTTAAGTACTCTTATGCAGGTAATCTTTTCCTTAAACACGCAATGTTAAAGTCTCGATTACCTGTTCTTAATAGCATTTCCAAACATAACTGCTGACTTGTATCTCATCAAATCACTGCAGTTTTTTGATAAATCAACAGTAATTTTGGAGATTCTTTATACAGAATTTTCCCAGTCCCACCCTCAGAAAAGACACGATGTTAAGTACGCACTCAGGAACTCATAGTGGGATTTTCAAAAGCACTTAAGTGATTAAGGAGCACAAGTCCCTGGACTTTGAACTGCAAACACTGACGCTGCTAAAACCTTGGTTGAAGCTTTACAACTTCCCCAACTCATGAAAAGTTTGGTTTTACAAAACATTACAAAGTAACAATACACATCAAATGCTTTGACTATTTACTCCTTTTTTGTGGTATCCTCAGGATCAAGTTCAGCAGGGTTTCAAGAACTGTCCTCTAAGAAAATTTGCTTTATTTTTCAAAATGGAAACTGAATATAAGGGGAGAAAAAAAAAAACCTAAAATTTTCTTAATTAAGAAATTAAAACTAGCATGCAACCAGATTTTTAGAATTAGGGGTTTAACCTTAATTTGAATTTAGTACCATTAACTTAAAGTACGTCCTGAAAAAGATTTTGGGTTCAATATTATTTCTTACTAAATGAAAGATTCATTACAAATCACTTGGCATTTTGCGTGAAGTCCTCACATACAATTATCRAAAGTCAGATAGAAACAGGAATATAGGAGAATGCAAATAAAGAGATTATGTTTAATTGTTCTGAAATGCTGGCTGCAACTGAACCTCCTTCTGTACAGATTACAGCTCAAATGTAACATTTTTCACTTTGGTAATGAAAATACACCATTCCTCTCAGTCTACAACAARACAACGATAAGATTACCTGTCTAAATAAACTGCCTAAGATGATCATAAGTAACACTACAYTGGAGATGATCAGAGCCTTGGAACACTTCACAAGTAAAGCAGACTCAGTATTTAGGCTTCTGCACACTTGCAGAATACGTTGCTCTTTCTCTGCCGTAATAGCAGTCCTGCATGAGGGAGCACTTACCCCTATCTTAGGCACAGAAATATAAAAAGTAAAATAAAAATCTGCAGCTTTGCAAAGCAAACACAAAAACAGCCAAAGGAAAAGCCTGATTAACTTGCATACCACTACAAAAAAACTGCAAAATCAAACATAAAGAGAAAAATTTAAGAAATTAGCCCAATATGTGCCATTTTATTCCCTCCACTAGTTAGGAACAAAGACACAATCACAAAATGCCTTTACGTATTAAAACACAGTGCATGAAAACCAGATCAGCATCAAAGGAGTTGTAAGAGTTACTCTGTCATTCGCTGTTAAAACTAGAAAAAAGTTGTCCCTTCAGGCTACTAAAGTGTAGCTAAATGTAACATGCGCATGCCCCACTGCTGAAAAGAACAAAGTGCACTCATATCCTACCTGATCAGTATTAAACAGAGCAGAGGCCATGGACTCTTGCTGAAGTGGAAGCAAAGGAACAGACTCTTCACTTTCCCCAGACATAGTTAAAAGTGAAAATTCTGAAGCTAAAAAGTCAGTAACACCTGTTGTAACACCGTAAGCAAACGTAAGTTACGAACTACGCGCTTTCAGGTGAATAAACAGTATCAAAAGCAAATGATAGTTTTTTCCTATCAGGAAAATAGTTAATAGCAAACCCAGAGCAATGCCCCTGAACCAAGAGATAAAAAAGTAGCATATTTGATAAAAAGTTTTTATTTATTAAGGCCAGATTTATACATCAGGAGCAGATCCCCTTGCCTGACAGCGGGCACAGACTTCATTATGTTCTCACATACACCATTTATGTTTAAAGGTCCTTATACAGTGACAGATACTGAAGCTGGGCTGAACTCTTGGTGTGTGACTGGAAGAAGAGATGCTAAATTATAGTACTTAGTGATTTCACATGCTGACTGTTACCCACAGAAGCTAGATATACTTAGGCAGGAAAGGATTTTTGTATGTATGTAGAAAACCAAAGCAGATGTGTGCAGGGGAGAAAAATCATTACAACTACATATTGAAACTACACCTAGAGTTACACTTAAACATGGAAAGAAAAAGCACAAGTAGTAGTTATACATCAGTACAGTCTGTCAGTGAGAAGTAAATAGAACCATCCATCCCCCACTACTAGGAAGGAGCATCACCAAGTTATCTGTAAGGATGGTGAGCCCACAGCTTATCGCTGAGCTCTGCCTTTTTAATCTGGCAGAACTGTTCAATAAAAGTTAATCTCTCACCTGTCCAAGATGGAGAGAAACCTTTTTCATTCCCTCTGATGTAAAAGCACAAAGGATGCAGTAGGAGAGTTTCCACTTTTCTATTTTTATTAACAGTTTCTATAATCAGTAAGGTCTTAAGTCAGACTGACTTCTTAATTTAAAAAAAGGTTTTCAAATGTTTTACATTTTTACTGATACAACAGGATGCTGATCTGAGACAAAGACAAGGATTTTTCAAAATTCTTCTTAAGCTGCTGGATTGTATAGAAGAGTTAGCGCAGTGATCAAAATATTCTCTTGAATCACTGCCATAAACACGGCTACAAGTGTCCCAGCCTCACAAGAGCATTTCTGTGTCACAAGGAAACCTGATATTCAAGAGCTATAGCAGGAACAAAGAACTGAGCATGACAAATGCAAGAGCCTGAGCACCACACCCAAGTAGATCATCTAAACTTGGTTTCACCAAAACACATGCGGTACAATGAGTACAGTTTTAGCAACAATTATGCACTTAGATCTTTCAAAGCAATCACATAAAACTGTGTGGTTTGAGTTCTCCCTCCCCCCAAAACCTCAAGAACTCTGAGAGCACCTTGACAACTATTCACAAGTAAGACAGTGCTGCTCTTCTTGCATAGGAGTAGTCCTCCAGCAACAGCAACAACAAAACCCAGGCTTCAAGCTCTACCTAGACTAAAATTAACTCTGTGACTGAGAAACCCGTGAATCAAGCAGACCACAGCCAGGCTAGATCAAGAGCGCTCACTAAATCCTCTAAAGGTCAATGTGTGACATGGGAGCGTCCCACCCCATTTTCCTATTTTTCTTGAGGGCTTAGTCACTCCAACACCACTTCAAACCGGGAGAAATCTGTATATAAAAATTAGTTTAGAACATCAGATATTTTACAGAACATTTCTTTCAGCACTGCTTATCACCACAACAGTCCAGATAGAGAAAACTACTCCCAACAAACAGATTTCTAGAGTTCTGAACTGTATTTTCATCCACACTCATTATTAATCCTGATTTAACTGCTACCAGGTAATAAAATTGTTTGTTACATACAGTGTTGCTGAGGTGGTTATCAGGGAAGTTTTCTGTCAGCTGCCCATGCTGAAACTGGGGTAAATGCGCAGACAGTTCTGTCATTGGGGCTGTCCTCTGGAAATCGCTTATTTCTACACAAAACGGATCTTTCCTCTTGAGATGCTGAAAGGAAAAAGATGTGTAAAAAAGCCTTTGTTCTTATATGACCAAGTTCTCCATCCCCTCCCTACCCCAATTTTTAGAGTTCACACAGACCAAAGATAATAATTTTCTATCTACACCATGATACCGAAACTGTATCACATCTTTACTAAGAGGTCATAATAGGGATTTTCCAGCATAAAAATAAGAGYGTCTAGGCGTTATCAAATTAGTTCATCAGCCCCGGAAGTAAGCCGGCAACAAACTAATCATTCAAAACAGTTCTCCATTCCTTCTTGTGCAATAAATGAGAAGCACTGCACGCTTGCTCAGAGCACAACTTGCACGTTTTTACCTCAGCAGGGTACAAATGCTCCAAGTTGTTTGGTTTTGGATTGCTGATAAGTCAAGGGGAATCTTCAAGCAAGGATGACTGAGTTACACTTGATTATTTAAAATCTGGATATATCTTTAATACTGTAATGCCCTAAGAGCAACCTAGAGCTACACAAAACAGTATTTCAGCTGAGCCTCGAGAACTAATGTGCATTTATTTCCCCTAGTGATAGGTTTTACGTATCAGCTAAATGTACATAAACATGCCATATGCTTGTAACAGCTTTATATATTTTCCATAAAAAAGTCACATGCTAACATTTTCCTATGCAAACATGAATAACCATGTGCTCCATAACAAAGGAGGATAAAGCAATACAGGGGAAAGAGGAAGAAGGGTGATGCAACTACCTAAGTTTCAGAAAAAACATAATTTTAAGAAACAACGAGTAGGCCTAGATAAATCACTGGCTTGGTTACAGAAAGCATAGGGAAGTGAATAAACCACTGCCTGAAGGGTGGAGTGCCAGTCCCCACTTCATCCCAAGTGGGTCCTGCTCCTACCTTGTACCAACTCCAGCACTCATAGTCCTCTTTAGAGTAGATTTTACTCACTAAAATGGAAGAAAACAAATCCAGGAAAACAAGAATATTTTTCTGCTTTTTAGTATACTCAACTAATGTGTGGAAGGATCTTGAAAAATTCACACAAGGGAGGTAATCACAAAGCAAGGTGTCTCACTTTTGGCAGCAGCAAGCCACAAGTGCTGCAAGACAGCATCTTACTTAAAGAGGGATTACTTAAGCCTATTTTCATACATACTAAGATGCAGAAGCTGTTTCTCTACTTATAAATAAATACATATCTTACARGACTAGTGCATAGTGCTTACTAACTTCAGCAGAGATGTAGCTTACACTAAAGAGTCATTAGGAACCAATGTAACTTGTTACCAATGTAACAAGTCTAGTGGGAGCATGCAAATTGTTTGGAAAAAGAAGGACAATGTAGTATTCACCAGAATGGCTCTCTTCCACATTTGTAATTAAAAATAAAGTGTATCTAATTTAAAATATAACGAAATTAAGATTATATGAAAATAAGTAGGCATTATGTTGCTTTTACTTTTAAAGTTTTTGCTCTAATTCTTTGGTTGGGCTACAGAATATAAACAATGTTGTTTTAAGRCTGCTATTGGTAAAAATTCTCAGTGACAAGGCCACCACAGAGGAAAAAGCTGAGTTTTTTTATCCAAATGTGGAGTATCAGAATGAGATTTTTCACATAGCAGCATGTCAAAATTCTAATTAAATTACAGGAGGAAAAAAAAAAATCCCACAAAACACCAACCCACAAAATCCTATTTAAAGACTGGTAAAGAAAACCACCACAAACTCAACCAAACAAAAAGAACAGCTACCGAGGAGCAGAGAGAAACTGAAGATAGGAAGGAGTAACTGACAGAAGAGCTGCACCAAAGCTTGGAAAACAGTGTCTAAGAGGTCTCAAAGCTTATGGTTTGTTAGAACAATCCCTTCTGAAAACTCAAGAGCTCAGAAAATTAATTCAGGACATCTTTCCAAACAACTTTATTCTCTGTTTTTAAATAAATGAACACTCCCAAGTTTGAAATTTAACTATGAATGAATGAAATCTAGAAATGAACTGTGCATAAACAGACACAAATTAAATTTTTACTTGTTTTACCTGAAAAGGCACTCACCAAAACATTTTTTCTAATTAAGCTGTTAATATTAAAAGAGCCTCCTGTATAAAAAAGTTCCTCCTCGCTTCCTTTGGCTTTCCATTGTAAGAACAACAGGAGTTACAACTGCGGTTTTCACGCATTTACATTTAGCCTAATAAGTAGAGGGAACACGCAAGTAAGCTCTATCATGTTTTCTCTACTTAAGAGGAGAAAGAGAAGCAAGTATCGATCAGCCACAGCAAAGGCGGTGCGGCCCGCTTAACCCGTGCTCTCCCTCTCAAACAAGCAACAAGCAGCAGCCACAGCTTTCCTGGGGGAACACCRAAGGCCCCGCGGAGCTCGCCCTCAGCCCTGCCCCGGCCCCGCCACAGCCAGGGGCCCCGCTCTCCCTCGGCCGCAGGCCAGCCGGCACGGGGTCCCAGGCGAGGCGGCTGCCTCCGCCCCGGCTCCCAGAAAGGCCGCGAGGCCGGGGAGGGCCCCCGCCGCCGTGGGGGTGAGGGTCGGGCCCCCGCCCGACCCCACCAGCTCCCCGGGCCCGGCGCAGCCCGACCCACCRCCGCCCCACTCGTATCTACCCCGCCCACCCCAGCCCCGCTCCGCCCGGCCGGGGGAGCGGCCAGGGACCCCGCCCCGGCCCCGGCCCGCGGTCGTGTAGCGCAGGGCTCGCACGAACACCGGCCGCGGCCGCCCCCAAAGCCGCCGGCCCGGCCGGCTCCTCGCGGCCCCGTCGCCGCCCGGCCTGCGGGGCGCCCCCGGCCCGGCTCCGGGTGGCGCAGCGCGCCCGCCCCACGCCCCACACGCTGCCCGGCTCGGCCCGAGATGGGCGGCAGCGTGCCCGGGGCTGCCCCGGCCCCCCACGCGCGGCCGCTGACAGACCGACCTGCCCGACGCCCCTCCCGCGGGCTCCGCCACCGGCTCCTCACCGCCCCGCAGCCCGGCCCCGCTCGCTTCCGGCCCGGGCCCCGCCCTTCGCCGCGACCTCACTTCCGACGGTGGCGGCCGGGGGCCGCTGAGGCGGCGCCGGCAGGCCGGGGAGGCGGGCGAGGGGCGTCGGGGGAGCTGCCAGGCCCCCAGCCGTCCTCGGGCCACCCGGCCAAACCTCCACAGCGGCGGCCTCAGGGAGGTGCCTCCRGCCAGCGCGGGCACCCACCGACCGGCAGGAGGCACGAAGGGGCGTTTCTGAAAGAACAAGCCCCGCGCTTGCCGTGAAGCAAAAGGGGGCATGGAGACCAGGGGATGGGAACTGAAAGAAGGTCACAGATTATGAGCAGGCTGGTTGGAGATTAGGGAGGGAGCACTCTGAAACTTCAGCCAAGAGTAGTCTTGCAAAGGAGACGGAGCTTGTCCTGTTTAACCTGGTAAGAGATGTTACCAAGTGAAGGGAGGGGYATTGGGAGAAAATACGCTTCTTGGTTGTTTTGAATTCAAGTCATAYATAAGCTAGTAACCCTGTTTTAAAATGGTCCCACAAAAAAGCATTATGAAAATAACTTGACGGGATCTTTGAATTTCAGAACAGAAACAATATTAAAACTTAATCTAAAGCAATGTTGCATCTTTTGCCAAGAAGCCTCTAGCAGAGACTTGACTCGTTTGTGGAAGAAAAGCAGGCGATTTCGAACTTGAAATTTGCTATCCATGATATCTGAAGAGTAATCCACAATTCCTTTTTAAAAATGCATAACCTAATTGGGTTACTAACATATAGGAAATKCTATGATACATGTAATCATTCTGAATATAAAAAACTAAAATCTGAGRGACCATGTAATTCTGCATGTTTAAAACACGTATTTCACTATTCGACTACACTTCTGGAAGATCTATGGGAAAATGAAGTGGCAGAAAAGTATTGCACATAAAAGTTAGGTTTTACATAAGCATTTTGACACAAATATCGAGTTTCAGTAGGTCGTATGCATATGAAGTGCATTTAAAAGAAGCCATTTTTAGACCAAAAGTGATGCCTAACCATTAACCAAATAAAACTATGTTATTTTAAGAGGGGGGAAAAAAAAACCCAAAAAACCCTCAAACATGGACATACAGCTGTACCAGACTATTTATATTATTGGTATTGGTTTGATCTATGATGAAATGTTTATTAACAATACCTTACACTTCTCACACTGCATGACTATGTACTAATTTATAAGTCTGCATGTATGACAGCCTATGTTCCTACATAGGAACATGTACAGAATATGAGCAAGTGTAACCCTATTGTAATATAAAAGCCAACAGCTTCCAGTTTTAAGTGTATCCACTTTCTAAAATACTACTCCTGCAAGCAGCTATCTAGCAACTCCATTAGTAAAAGCATGAAAGGTCTAATGCTTCCCTCTCAATAACAGGGAAGCATTAGTAGTAAGAAACAGGAATTCAGTAAGTAACCAAACTTACTCTTGGGGCCTTCCCCCTGCCCACATTTAGAGCCATACTCATCTAGCTAGATGGTTACTTTCAGTGCAGGCTCCTGTTTAAAGAGGAGGAAGGAAACACCTCAAATTAGAAAGACCAAATCAGTATGTGAACAGGTTAAATATTCTAACAAAAAAAAGTCTCCTATCAAATTAACGGTAATATAAAAATATATCATTCTTGGTAATGGATCTTGTTTGTTCATGGTTTCCCATTTCTTTGCAGTGCATCCTAATGAAAACAATGATACTTTATATTTTGTACTCACATATTCCAGGTAACACAGAATGATCGTCAGGAGACTAAGGGCATGTGTTAGGTTAAGGTGTAAAGCCTCATTCCACAGTAAAGTCCAGATCAACGACTAGTATATCCAGTTCTGTTGTATAAATACTGAATTTTTTCGCTCTATGCACTATGTGTGTATTTTGAAGTACCTTTCCATCGCAGAATGGATCATACTATGGCACGCTGCACTGAACACCCAGTGGCAACATACATACTTTGCTAATGGATCTCATTCTCAGTATACTCTTAATCTGTGCATTCACTAACGTAACACACATAGTGTGTATTAAATCGCATATTCAGACAGTGAAGTGTTGTAATGTTGGCAAAAAAGGCTTTTTCTACCCCAAATTTTCCAAGTTTATCTTGAAATAATTCTGTTACTGCATGTTGAAAGAAAAACAGTTAACAAAAGGAAAGTTACTTTCTATATTAAGAACCTCTCAGCAGTATGTAAATTGTGTTCTACCCCCCAGCATCACAGACAAAATATATTATCACTGAGAAGTAGTAACACTAATTTGAGCAAAAGGTAAACACTAGAAGTGACTTTATAAAGCAACATTTTGCGTTCTGAAAGAGGAGAATTTGTTGAAGTACTTGCATAAGCCAAGCCAGAGATGCTATAGTGAACATTCCTTCCTCCTTCCACTACCAAAGCAAACCTCAGCTTCCACAAAATTATTTTTTTTAATGTCACAACTGCTTCTAAATACTTATTTACTTGGATATTTAACTCTCCAGCTTAAATTTTTGATGTCTTCCTCACCCAGACACCTTCAGTCTCCTTAGGAAAGGAAGAATACAAGCTTATGTCCAATACATAAACAATATAACAGCTGAATATGCAGCTTTAAATTAAGGCAGAAGAAAATAAGCTGAAGTTTCACAACTTGAGCTTTCACTGAAGAATCTCAACAAGGACGTTAGGCAATCTGTCCCACAGTGGCATTACAACGCATTTGTCACATTTGGCTTGTTTAACTACTACTAATGACAGAGAGAGAATGTCATATTAGCAGGACAAAAAGCACTCATGAAATTCACTCTCCCTCTTCTCTGTATTTACTACAAACAGCAAATTTTGAATTTATTTAGAATTTGGAGAATTTTTGGTAAATGCTGATGCAAAACTGTATGGGGAGAATGGAGAAGTAATTTCTTAGGGTAACATCAAGTTGCAGAAAAAAAAAAGAGGAAGGTTGCAGCATGTAAGTATGTAAAACAAAACATTCTCACGCAAACTCAAGCACAACACAAAAGTAACATCTGAGCATTACACTTCAAGTTAAAAAAAGAACATTTTGTGGTGTGTAGTATTACAGGGATGAGAAAGAACATATTGGGATCACATCTGCATTTGCAGGCTTCTAGTCACCTGACATAAAGCAGGAGGTAGTTTTAAAAAAACCCTCCCCTAATTTGTGAACACTTTTTGATTCAGAAAGCAGTGTTAAATATAATTGCATGCTGCACAAGACTCCAAAAGAATATCAGCCCTTAAATCAAATATATACATTTTTAATATCTGAAATATTTACATGGTGGAACCTTTACACGATCCCATTTGTTAAGAACAGTGTTTTCAAGTGTCCTCTCCAGATACAAAGAACTAGTAACTCAAGGTCATAGTTATGTTTTCTGAACAGGTCAACCTGTATCCTTCAGTTAAATACAATATAGAGATACTGGAACATCTTTACTTAATTTGTTTGCTATTAAGAATTGTGTTTAAAAATTAAAAATGTTTTCGAGACAGTTTGCTCCCTGGAACACAGTCCTCCTGCAATCAAAACAGCTCACAGCACATTATCGATTTGTCTTCTTACCCAGGTATGAGATAAAAAATGCAGTTTACAGTACATCTCATCATTTATACCATATCAGCCTATTTATAAAAACCCATACAAACAAGGCAGGAAAATATCACCCTCTTTCTGTGGACAATAGACTGCTTACAGTAGAAAACAGAAGTCGGGTCTGGTGTAACAGTATGGATAAAAACAAGACTTCAGCTTTGTTTGAAAACTTACAGTTTGGTTTTTGTCAACTGCTATGGTCAGTTACATCCAAACAGGTTTTTTTTTCCTAAATACTAAAAAAATGTTTTTAAAAATAATYTCTTTAAAAAAAATCCATCTGATTATTTTGGAGACAGAAGGGATAATAAGGAAGGGCTAAAATGAAATTGAGCAGAAGATATCCTAGGTTTTTAAAAAAAAAAAAAAAATCATTAAATAGCACTTATTGAATTGAGGTCCTGCTCTTGTTTTAACTAAGCAAAGAATAAAAAACTTCCTGCAGTTTGCACTTTCTAGGAAAGAAGCAGAGCATCTGCAGGAGATTAAGTTCCCAGCTTCATTAGTAATTCTAAATCGGCAATAAAGTACCAAGACTACTGCTGGTTCGCATCTGAATGAAAAGTCTGAGGGAACTCCTTTACCAGAGTCAGATGAGGGGACTAAATGAACACACAAAGCTGTTCTGTGAAAGCAGCTCAAGCCACTTATTTTTAAATTGTATTCTGATCACTCCTTAAATAAAAAGAGGGACAGTAAGCAAAAAAAAGCGCTGATAAATTTGCAGTAAAATCATTTGTTTTCATCTGTAACTGATATAGTTCCACATTAAGTGCAAGTGTTTTGCAAAACAGGGGCTTTTTTTTTTTTCTCTTAATATTTACAAGAATCAGARTAACATAAAATTACCAGAGAGCATGTACAGTAGCTGCAGCTTATAAAACATACCAGTAATTGTACCTTGTGAATTATAAAGAGAACCAATGCAGGATTCCGATAACTAACTGAGAAGGGTAAAGGGGGCCTCAAAGCAGAGGACAAAAAAATTCACATTTTCTACATAAAAAAATACAGGTCTCAAGTCTCTGAGAACAGAGAAAATTCAAAGTCTTTGAATGATGGGAAAAAAAAAAACCCAAAATTGAAATGGAACCCTAGAAGCAAGTAGAGTGCTTTATTTCACTAGACCAATCTTCTTCGCTTCTGTCTCATATATCAACAACCTCCACATTTTGACTATGAAAACTTCRGCTTCTTCATCTAGTACCTGTAAGAAATACACATTTTATAGATTATTTTTTAGGTCAGGCATTCSAGTTATAAAGACTAATTCTAGACACATCAGAACGACAAAGTGGAGGTAGTGTACTCCAAGTTAAGCCTTTGAGTGAGGCACTGGATAGAACTTCAGTCCATTTGTCTRTCCTGCATTTATCACCTGACTTGACTAGGCTCTAATTATACACTKGTATAATGCAGCTGTTGAGCACTAAGAGATAAAAGTACCAGTATCCTAGTCTCCAAAAGTGGCTTGGGAGGAGGAAGAGAAATGTCAGGCTTGGGAAGAATGTAAGAATAGGACATACATGTGYGGTATTTTCCCTTAATTCCCTCCTACTCTCTGTTCATTTTCAGCTTGGAACTTCCTTGGATATTTATTAAGTAATCCCTCAATGGATTTCTCTTCCTTRAACTTATTACCAAGGCTTTTCTCGAATCCATGCAAACTTTTAGCATGCACAACATCTCTCAGGAAGTTCCCCAGGTCACCTACTAGTCACACCAAGAACAACTTACTAACTTCTGCTATGAATCTGGCTCCTACCAACTTTGCCTCCAAGTTTTCTTATTGGAAGAGAGTCAACAATGAGGTTTTTATTCACCTTTCAGTGTATGAAAACATGGTGAAACAGTAGCATTATTTCATAAAGTTTCTCCCTTCCCACACCAGGCAAAAAAGAGCTTCTACTCTTCTAGAGAAAAATCACCTTTTGCTCATTAATTAGGAATAGAGCTACTAAACTACTAATTATAAAAATCTAGTTACAAGAATGAAAAGGAATAAAAGTTTCTATTTCTGATATAGTTCTGTTATTGTTGATTCTTACCTCTACTGTTAGGGACARAATCTTTGTCCACATTTCTGAATACTGAGAAATTCTGAACAGGGATCAGTAATTTCTACCTAGATGCTGTAACKCCAAAATCATGCCTGTGCTAGCATGATCTGTTTAATCAAAACAGCTTTCATATCTAATGCATGTTTTCTATGCATGTTCTATGAACRCCAAATACTTCTGTTATGGACTCCTACTATTTCGCACAATTGACTATTAGCTTCAGTGTGATGTAGAAGGTATATCAGTTACACAATTTCTGCTTACCATGGCAACATCATCCAGTATGCTCTGTGGTGAGCTGTGAGCCATAACCTGAAAGAAACAAATGTTTTTACACTGAAAACTCGGAGCAAAACATATAAACATCTTTGGACAAAACCCAGTTACTTCTCAAGGATTTTGAATGCTTTGCACATGCAAAAAGTATTTCCAGTTAATTAGTTCCCAGTATTAGCCAGGGCAAAAATTACTATTAAACTACATCAGATTCCATCACAGTGAGTGCTAGTTTACAGCTAGTTACTGAGGAACAAGYTCCAGGAAGCTCCAGAGATTCAACAGGTCCTGTGTTTGCTGCGTATTCTTGCATCTCCAATTAAGCTGTCCTAATTTAATGAATAATTAAATCCCTTTCCTTCAACAATTAATTCCTAATGGAAGACAAAGGCAAAGTTCTCCCTCTATCACAATTCATAACCAAATTTTCCATCTGCCTGTTAAGTATTTCAAATTATTTTTTTCAGAACCAAATAAGTTGTCTTTCAATACCAGAAAATGGCAGTTATTTTTTTAAAATATGTAATTTAAGCTTGGCAAATACTCAACTTCTGCTTTTCACTTTCTACTAACCACCTGTGCCACAAAACTATTATTTGCTTTGCCTCTCACACAGTAGCCCTARAAGATAAACTGAGACAAGCCATTATGAACGTGAGTACCATGAAAGCTGGAGTTTTTCAAATTACCTATTGATGAAAAACCATAGAGTTGTCATGACAGATTTTAAAAGTTTTAGAATTTAGTTTGTAATTTGATGGAAGAAGCTACAGAGTTTAGTTTAAATAAGTCATGCAGCAGCTAAAAGGTATASCAGAATGATTTCTAATGCTAACTCTAAAACCTTAGTATTTGCTTACTACTAAAGCAACAACAGCATCTAAAAGCTTTTTAAGAAGTTAATCTAGTTAATCCAAAAATGTATGTAAAATCAAGCTGCTGGCTTTTTTCCCCCTGAATTCACACAAATTCTATTTTTAAGTTAAAAATATTAATGGCCAATGAGATATTAACTCAGAAATCTAATGATAAAACTATCAGTTAAAACAGCTGCTCTTGTCAACGGCTCATTTCTTCAATCTAGTTCCGTATGTTTATCTAACGGATAACAGAGAGTATCTAGCAGATACATATTGTGCATAAGCATTAAAGGAGGTAACTTGTAAAACATTAGGGTACATATTGATTCCAAGTACACCAACTGTCTCTGCTGACCAGTATCAGAGATTACAGAGAAGCTAAGAACAGACTGCCTTCAGATACAGATACTGCAGTCATTGCTGCAGCTTAAATAGGGAGCAAAACCCAGACTTCACAAAGGAAGTGGAAGATATTAACCTTAGAACAAACAAAGTCAACTAGCGTGGCTTCTTCTTCACCAATATATTCTATTATTTTCTTGTTTATCCACGGTCTAATTCGACGTTCCATTAGTGTCTGGAAAAAGCAGAAAAGAAGAAAAAAAATAAACCAAACAACTAATTTCCATAAACTTTCCTGCCTTGAAACAATACTGCCAGATAGGCAGCTAGAAGACCCAAACAACTATTTAGCAAAATGTATCTTTTGCTATCAATGAGATAACCCTTAGCGATTTGGCATCTGCAAGTATTTCTGACAGCCATTCAAACACGTTTTTACAGGACCTTTTTTCCCCTCTTCCATAAAACTGCTAGACAATTTGTAGCAACAATTCAGGAGACCAAACAAAAATAAGCAGGCATACTTCAGATACATATGGACAAGAAATACAGTATTCAAGTTTGATTCCATTTGATGATGATGCTCCAATCCAATTGTTTTTCTATTCAATTCCAAGGTGTGTTTGGAAAAATTACACTTTTTTGTGAATGGTTAAAAGAAATCAACTTACTGAATCCACAATTGACCAGTCAAGAGGATAAGCAAAGAGCTCTGGTTTTGCTGTGGGAATCTTCTCAATAAGGCTCTTAATATGTTTGCGTTTTTCTTCTGTATTGACACTTCCTTTGATATTGCTTTTATCTTCTTCTCCATAATCCAGGGGAACAAGTTTCCTTTTCCGGGGCACATCATCACTGTCTTCGTCATCAAATTTATTGAAAACACTATCCACAGCAAGCTTCTTCCTTTTTACAGCATTGGGCTGATTAGGACTATTGCAGGCACCTACCACCCAAAAGACAGAAAAACATATTCATAAACTGCAACTGAAGCTAGTTTGCTTTTCATGTRTTTCTTGAGGAATATCGGTTTATGTGTCATATAAATGTCTGTGAATGCATCAGCATTTTAATCTCTCAAACTCTTTTATAAGAACAGCAAAAGAGGTAAAGATCTCAAACTGAGCTTGTTCAAGATTTTTGAAAAATAGGGCCCTCTTTCTCTGCCCTGAAACCAATTAGCACCCTCACTGAGGGAGGACTATAGCATGAGTTCAAACCTTAGCAGACGCAGAGCACAGAAGTGAAGGGTTGCGATGAATCTAGCRGTAGGAAAAGTGTTAATCCGTTAGCTTAATACCATACAGTCTCTCTTCATTCAAGACCTAACACAGTGTGAGCCCAAACTGCAGCCCCAGTATAATTTAATCAAAATAATAAATAATAAATGCACAAGCCTTCTGGAATACAAATATCCTTAGTCCTGCTGCTCAGAATAAAATTTTTTTAAAAACACGAGGAAATTGCTAAAGTACTAAGGAACTCTACACTCATGTTCCATTCACAATTGTCATCAGTTCATTGTACTACTCTAAGAGGAAGAAAAAATAATCTAATTATCAGTTTTCTTCTTTTAAAAGGGTCTTTGTGAATAAACRTAAGTAGTACCTAGGGCTTAAGTCTAACATATACTTACATCAATGAAAAGTAGCAATGAGTTATAAAAGTGGTATTTAGAGATCTATTAAGGTGAAAAAGCATGTGGAAATCACTAATCCCAGCACAGAGCATTCCTAAAAAAATTAAGCCTTGTGGATGCCAAAACTTCCCTCCCTTTTTCCCCTCCAGATTTTGGAAGAGACATCTATAAAAAGTATCTTCTGGATAGGAAAAATCAAGCAGAGCATCTGGATAACAACAACTTGATAAAGTATGTCAAAACATACAATAYATTTGGAAAACTGTGTGGCTACTCAGCTTGGCATTTTTTTCATTCTGATCCCATATGGTACATCAAAATAAAATGTAAACTTGCCCAATTTGAGGCTAAGTCCTATTTTGGGCCGATGCTCCTCCGGCTGCTGTTGATCAGGTGAATTTTCATGAGGGATAATAATGCCACAGGGAGATTCATCACCAGGTGTGTTAGGGGTTGCATTTCCACTAGCAGAAGAAACAGATGGGGCAGAACTGATGGGTCGTAAAGTTGGTTTAAGGCAGGGCTTTTGTTCAGGCTCCTCCTCCTCTTCCTCYGGCTCTTCTCTTTTTTCCTCTTTTTCTGCCTTTTCTTCCTCTTCCTCCTCAGACTCTGGCTCTTGTTTTATTTGTGGCTGCCTACGCCGCTCAGCCTCCTGCTCCATCTACAATGAAACAGACAATTAGCAAAARAGAAGCTTTCTCAAAAACAGCACTGTTTGAAAAGAATCTGAAGATCCTCTGGTTCTTAAAGAAGTCTCCGTATTTGTTCCTGACTAACATGCAACTACTGCCATTATCATCAGAAATACTGATTAATCCAAATTTGTTTTTGAACTCCGTCCAAACATAGATCTGGAAAGTTATTTTTTGTTTCCAGTGTTGTTACTGCTTCTCTGGACTTCTTTTTAASAAAAAGCGAACAGAGCAAATATTAACCATCAGATCTCTTACACAATTTTGTTCAATACCACCAGAATACCAAGGACTCTTTTTTTCCTGTCAGATCAACAGCTACTTACCCTCTGGAGTTCTGCGTCTGGATCTGGGTGTCCTTCTGCCAGAAGGCGCTGCCTAATTTCTTCTAATTCTTCCTTTTCCCTTTTCCTATCCCGTTCATCTGCTTCCATCTCTTTCTCCCTGTCTCGTAGCCTCTTCTGAAGAGCACTACCCCTACAAAAGACACGGATTTTGTACTTCAAAGAACATTCCAATGAGAACCTTGTACCTCAATACAAGAAATACCTGATACAGATGTATCTTCCACTAAATGAAAATAAGATTCGTAAGAGCATCTGGTGTCCTCTATTTTTGTAAMAGAGTAATCTAAGATACCAGTTCCCTACATTACTATACAGAATTTACTCCATCACATTAACCAGATGTAGAGAATGTGACTGCCAATCTCCTTAGAAAAAGAATCAAACTAATTTAGCAGAACTGGTTCTTGTCAAGTAAAAACCTATAAAATAGTTTGATGCAAATTTTAGTTAATCCCATGATGAAGGATCTTCCCCATCCTTGACAGAGTTAATGAGCTTGTTCTTCATACGTTTTACAGCTTCCTTGTAGTGAACCTTTTTAGAGGCATGCTTGATCCCTTCTCTCTGCCCCCACCACCTTATTTTGGCATTACACTGACCTCTGCTCCGCCTCATCCACACGTTAAGTGATAGGAAGGAGCAGCTACTCCCAAGCATTAACAAGTAGCAGTAAGGAGTTTCCCTTCTCCCTCTGGCACTTATCAAGTGACACTGAAATAATTTAGATAATTATATGACCCTTACATCACCATATAATCACTCTAAATATAAACTCCATAAGCCCCTGCCAACAAACCCCACAGTTCTGTTAAAATAAACAATGAAGATTTTATTGTTAGGAATCAATACAAAGACATACCTGTAGTATTTTGGATCATCTCTGTCATCATCATAATCTTCTAAGAATTCTTTTAACCGTTTGGCTTCTTTTGCCTGCGAGAAATTGAAACATAAGTAATGTTATAAAATTATTTCTGGTTTTCTTTCCAAGACTTTAAAATTTAGGAATATTATTAGTAGGTTAATTTAATATCTACTATGCTTCAAACTAAAAATACAGAGTTTTCCAGACAGAAAATGGAAAGGTTTTGGAATTGCATCCTCTTCCAGGGATCTGTCAACTTGCTGTAGTACRTTCAATAGCAGGTAGTACATCTGATAGGTCCACTGGGATCATGTCTCTGATTTGCAGACTACTCTTCTGTTATTAGCATTTCAAAGGGTTTTTAAATATACCACCTTTTTTTTTTTTTTATTTTTACATCACAAAAGAAGAGGATCAAAGTTCCTGTTCTTCAAATCCGTAAGTCTAGTATTGGATATTTTAACATGGCAGCTTAAGTGTATTTTATCAGTACTGTTTTGTTTCAAGAGCTGTGCTTTTTAAAAAAGATTTAGTTATGCACAGAAACAAATCTAATGGATACTTCTAGGATAAGCACTCTCCTGCTGTGTTACTAATCCAAACCATGTGGCACTGTATTAATGCACAGGCCTAAAACTGAAGGGGGCAAAGGTGATAGAGAGGAGATATTTTTTCCCCCCTCTGWTAAAATGAAAAAGAAAAAAAGAAAAAAAAATAAAGCAGTTCTTTAAGGAGAATATAAATTAGGACATTCTAACCTGTATCTAAGCAACTTCTTTAAACCAGCAGTAAAATATTTCTATGCTAATGACTTCGAGAAACAAATTACCAGTATGGTTGTAAATTCAGCACAAAATTTAACACTGCTCTCTACAACTGCCATCCATAGCCAGCATCCAGGAGGATCACGAACAGAAAATACCCTTGAGTCATTCTCAAACAATTTTTCYCCTCTTAAGCATTTAGGGGGAAAAAATAGATTCCACGTAAAACAATGTATTCTCTAATTTTTTTTTTTTTTCTCCTTTCCTGTGTCTCTTGCATATTTTGCTTTGAAGTAATTACCAATCCATCTCCTACTTAGAACTCTAATAATCTTCTCTCCTCTGGGAGAATTATGAAGTGAAGTAACACCACCGTAATTTAAAATAACTTCTTTACACTTTAGCACAAAACTATGAGATTACAGAAGTATCTATCTTCCAAAGGTGTCTTTTCGGACAAAACTTCCAAGTGTTACTGTGATAATTTCACAACTAATGAACTAMAGACAGAAATTTACAAAGTGCTTAGATATATTATAGAATATTATATCATATATTATAGAAGGTTCAGGCACATGAGCAGGTTGGAAGTAAAAAGACTGGTCTAGTTCCACCTGCATGACATAGAACATATGTAGGTTTTRCTACAAATCTGACACAAATACAGGTTACAGATGTAGCAGTGCATGATGATCAAACCACAGTATTTTGCAACTGCCTACTTCTCATTCTTTTGCCTTCACAAGACCAAACCACTAGACTTTGTTTTCCAGGCTCTCAATAGTACTCCCACTTATTAGACATCTTCTGTTTCAAGTCTCTTAACTTTTTTTTTTTTGTATAAAAACATACATTGTGCTTATAAAGATAGCAGTAGAATGTTCCATCCTAAATTGGACAGAAAGAACAAGGGGGAAAAACTACAAGTAAAACTATAAGCCTTACCATTTCYCTTCTTCTTTCTTCTTCCCTTTCAGCCTCTTTTTCATATTCTCGACTTTTCTTCCGTTCTCTGATTTCCCAGTTTTTAAGACGCTACAACAGAGGAAAAAACACACACTCCAGTCTCAGGAATGTTAAGAACAGTGGTACTACTTTGAAGTTAGTTTGGATTATTGTTTAGAATCAACTGCATTAAAATTAAGCAAGTTATTTATTTATAATTTAAAAAGACAGAATAAGAAGTCCAAAGTTGCTCTGACAGTGACTTACACATCTGCCCTAATTCATGTAATCAAAGGATTAAAAATGTATTTAGTAAAAGGAGAGTGAGAAGGAATGATGTATTTTACAGTAGAAGACTTATTATAAACCCTCAGAAACGATTTTTTTCTTGAGGAACCTTAAAAATCCCAACCTACCTCTTGATATGCAGCTTCTTTTTCCCGCAGTTTCCTCTCTAGTTTTCGGCGTTCGTAGGCATCTTCTTCATCTTCTTCTCGGTCTCTCTTCTTATCTTTCTCCCGTTCTCGTTCCCGCTCGCGTTCTCTTTCCCGTTCCCTCTCTCGTTCTCTTTCCCTCTCTCGTTCTCGTTCTCTTTCCCGTTCCCGTTCTCGTTCTCTTTCCCTGTCTCTGCTTTTTTCTCTGAAGGAAGGAAAAAGTCCAAAGTTAAKTACAGAGCCTTCCTCTCCATTCAATCAAATTATTTAACTTCAAATGCRTAATGCACTATTTATAGCATCTTGCAAGTTATTCTTCTGCAATTGTACAAAATGATTAGCTGATATAGCAATGGGCATAAACCAATACTCCTAATATATTCCAAAACCCATTCACCTAGAAGTAGTTGTTTGAGCACTAACCATTAAATAGTGATATTTACAGAAACTAAGCGTAAGCACATGGCAATTCTTATCAGACTGCGTTAGTAGTTCTGCATAAATAAGTGACAGCTAAAACCCCCACAAATAAAGGGTATGTTTAATAAATCCTTCCTGTTTACATGGCTTACAGACAACTTGAACCCTACTGACAAGATGATTTAAAGTGAAACAGCTACGTTTTCTCTGGTGAAGAGGGAAAAAGCAGCATTTAGAGCCTGACATGATTAGTCACAGTTTAAGACTGAAAGAGGAATCCCCTTGCTTTTATTAAAAAAAMCAAACAACAACCAACCAACCAAGAAAACCCCGCATAACAAAGGAAAAGGTAAAACCTACTTAAGCTAAAAGATACCGCAGACATGAGAGAACCTCAAGTAGGAATTAAGCCACCCATGAAAAATAAGTGAGATTCGAGCTAAAATCAGTATGCTTAAGTCACGGTTGGGTGGTTGCTTACTGCGTATTGCAGTCCTTATATTCCTGTGCTATGGARGGAATCAAGTATTCTTCTAATTTGTGTAAATACAACATTTTCTAAAATTTTGATGTCCTGTTTTTACTCTGCTCTTCCAAAAGGACCATTCTCTTTTGAATGGCAGCTGATCTGCTGAACTATACGCACTTAGTAAACAGCACTAGGAAAAACTGAAATAAATAGCAACTCGAGCGCATTTACCTTGATCTGCTCCGATCCTTGTTGCGATCTGAACTCCTTTCACGATCTCTGTCACGATCTCGGTCTCGTTCGCGGTCTCGTTCGCGGTCCTTAGTTCGGTCACGATCCCTATCTCGCTCTCGTTCACGCTCCCGTTCCTTCTCCTTCTCTCGTTCACGCTCCCTCTCTCTTTCACGCTCCCTCCTTTCTCGTTCACGCTCTCGTTCCCTTTCTCTTTCTCTGCGTTCTTTTTCAATTTCCTGTCTTTCTTTCTCCTTTTTGCCTTTTTCCTCCTCCAGTTTCTAAAAACCAACAAGAGAACTTTCATAGTTAATTTTGTAGTTATAGGAACTGGTTAATCCCGGCGCAACACACAAGGCTGGTAATGGAAATACCAAAACCGCCACTGATTTTAAAATATTAAATAGGGTTTGGTGGGTATTTTTTTGGAACTCATAAGTATGAAATCAAAATGCAGCAATCACAAGACTAAGTTTCGTGCAAAAGCATAGATCTACACAGACCAGCAATCTCCAACCTTAGCAGAGTAGGGCTGGCCTCGTATTATAAGCTGACTAAACTGCACATACACAGTGCACTGCCAGTCATGATTCAGGTGGGCCACAAATTCCATTGGCCCTATAAGCCACTTGGGTACAAGCAAAGTGAACTTCTAGCTGATAAAATTAATTCTGTTCAACTAGGAAAATATATTTCAGTGGAATGCTTACTGGGACAGTGAGTTGTTTCCCAAAGAGTCTTGACAGACCAAAACCGTCCTATATGAAAACTTGGGTAAAGAAATTTATCCACTTACACGTGGTACATGTGGTTAAACAGTGAAGAGAGCTGCAACCTTTCCCCTTTTCCCTCCCTAAAAAAGTCCTAACAGTTCATTGGTAAGAACTGGACTCTGCAGAATGGAATCCTTAACTTCCACCACTGCAAGATGGAGAGAGTTAAAAAAAGGTTGGAAATAGCTCTTTTGAAACACAGAAACTAAAGGGTTACCTGCTACAGTTTTACTAAAAATTGTACAAAATTGCCACTTTTTTTTCAATTAGAAACAGTTCCTATGACCAGAATTCCTATAAGACAATAGAAAATACATCAACAGAATGATAGATAAATCCATCCTTGGAAGCAATTGTTATGTGTTAACTTACAGATGCTGTGCTAGGACATGGACCGCCAACACTGGATTAACCTTGCCTATAAGCTATGTTTCTGGGAGGAAGAGCAAGTACACGGTTCACAAATATACCAAATAACAACCAAATATACCAAATTTCAACCTGATGGATGCCAGAATACCACTTTTTTGAACAAATATTGAGCAGAATAAACAGGTTTATCCCCTTTGGCTCCACGTTTACCATCACTGAAATGAAATTAAAAACTGGAACAATGAAACAGCATTTTCTCTGKTTTTTTTTTTCTTTTCTTTTAAACAAAGCATTTAAGACAACTTTAAAAAGCAATCTTACCTGATAAGTGTTCTTCTTCCATAGGCACAGGGACCAGAGAACCGACAAAGGATTACAGAAATCAAGCTAATTCACTAGTGATTAATGTATCCAGTGAAACTACGCTGCATTGATAGCACAATACAGGCAAACCAATGTTGGATACATTGAAATCACAAAAGGAAAAAGGGACTAAAAATGGTAGGAATTGGTAGAAAACTGATATGAAAAAAGCAAAACTTAGATTCTACAATATACACTGGGCTGAAAACCAATTTCTAAAGGATTGTGTTTTACAGGAGCTTTACAGTGTTAAACCTCAGTACGGTCAGATGTTAAACTAGGTTGTCAACTTCTAAAAATCCAACTTACCTCAAATTTCATATACTTTTAAAGAAAAGTTTACATACTGAAGTGGTTGATACTTACAGGTTATCTTAGATGTTCCAATAGAAATTTCTTTGGTTGAACTCCTGCTTTTTTGCCACTCTCAAAAACTTTGTTCGTGGTGAGATTTCTCAAGAGAGTGGGGTTTTTTTTGTGTGTTTTGTTTTGTTTTAATATATTCACACAAGTGTAAATACACACACACACACACGTCTTGGTGTATAAAATCCATTTTGTAGGTCCGCTTTCTCAAAATCCAATTGAAAAAATAAATTGGTCTATTTTGTAATCAAAATCTGACCTCATCAACTTCTATCAGCCTAAATAAGAGGATCTGAAAGGGCAATGGGATGGGAACGGTATCAGATAAATTGAAGTAATGAACAGAAATGAACAGGTAGAAGAATTATAAATCTTACCTTGAGCTCTCTTCAGACTCGTCCGTGCTGTAAATGGACGCCCCCTGCAATGCTGATACCCTGACAGTCTGTGGTTATTGTTTTATAAACTCATACCAAAAACATGCAAAGGTTCACTGTGCTCACTAGCCAGCTGCTAAAGATTCACAGCCCCTTTTAAACATATCCAATATACACAATGACTACTTCCAGTTGATTTTTCATGTTAAGAAACCCAAAATAGCCCCCCCAATAATACAGATTAAAGGCAGTAAAATGCCCAACAGCTTCTGAAACAATGAAGCATGTTTTTTGTTTGTTTTGTTAGTTGTTTTTTTTAAAAACTTATTACTTGTTTGCATCTTAGTACCAGTGACAACTTGGGGTTCGGAATTGAACACAATTCTACTGAAGTTTCACCACTGACCAGTTTCACRTTCAATTGCTGAGCTTCTCCAGATGACGACTTCTAGAATTTTTCCCCAGGTTTTTATCTCCAACAACTTCAGTCAAGAGAAAAACTGAATATGTGTACATACAACAATGTGTAGTCACTTGTGTTTACATTGATACAGTTGTGTGAAAACATGGTACCATCCCCAGTGACTGCATGTGGTAAAGCTGAATAACACAGGCATACTTCACCTTGCTGTACCTTCAACAYTTTCTTTAACATTGATTTGGGGGTATTTTGAAATAAAAGCGTGTGCTCAAAAGAGGAGCTTGCTGATACCTCCCTAGGCCAAGGACCATTCCAGTCTTGTTGGGGAAAAAATAATACCAACTTTAAGCTAAACATTAAAATAAGAACATTACATGCATAGTTGTGCTTTACTATCCACAAGTATCATTTTCCAAAGCAGAAACATTCACAGATGCACTAGCATTAGTGGAAACTTCTGTAAGTGGGAACCCTGAGGTGGGACTTGATGTGCACAAACATTTCCAAGCCAGTTACCCCTTTGCATATTTTTCTGAGGGGGCATCCATAAGTATAATAAAAAACAGAAGCTCATACTTACATCCTATTCCATGTTACTTTCCAAGCTGTGAGTTTCATCTTGCATTAGTCACCATATGATCTCTATCATAATGGTGGGGGTCAATGAATAGATTAGCTTTATGGGAATTTACAGTTCTTCCATGCATCTAAAGTTTGGCAAGTCTGGTAACCACTGACCTAGTTTTAATCTTCCCCCACTCTTAACTTAGAACTATTAAAATAAAAGACTTAAATTTAATTCAAGTTTCAACTCTTCATAAAATCTTGGATTATGTTACAAATCTACCTACAGAAACACACTCAAGTGTATGTCTTATACTGCAGCCCCGTTTAGCCTTTAGTTATAAATATCTTGACTTAATGTATGTGTAGAAACTTAAGTTGCCTTTATTCATGTTAAAGTGAGAAGACTGCAAAATACTCAGTAGCAATCAAAGTCTTAGCATAAAGATGTCAAGGGCCACTTTAACGTGGTAGTTGTCTTTTTCCGACTCGTAAAGAACTATATGTATATCAAACCTAATATAAACATAATTTTAAGTGATATTGCAATGTAATGCTAAATTTTATAATAGTGGTTTTTTGGATTTTGAAAAAGCCTAATTTGTATCAAGTGCAAAAACAAGAATACTACCTTGTGTGTGTCTCTGAATTTACTGATCTCTCTTGATATCAGGTCTCTTTTGTCTTCCTCCATTTCTATAGCATTTATATCCTCCTAAAAAACAAGGGGGACAGGAGGAAAAGCATTAAGAGCCATCTGTACAGACATAGGAGAACAAGAGAAAAGCTGAAGGTTAGAAGTTTTCAACCAGTCTTGCAAGAGATAAATAAAGTCCTTCTGCAGTACCAAACCTGACAGTCTGATGTTAATGAGTGAAAAAAAAAAAAAAATCAGATGGACAAGAGTCACAAATCTGGCAACTAGCAGTAAACATAGTCATTGTCAAAGCCTACAATGTAAACGAACCTTGGTGATGAGTGGATAAGGTATCAGTGGGGCCACTGGAAATCTGCGGAAAATCTGCGGAAAAATCCACGGAGATTTTTTTTTTTAAAAATAGATTGCACACTACTCTGAAAAACAATGTTTTGTATGTTTGTACTATAAAGCAATACTGTATTGCTGTGATCTCATTTTTTTGATTCAACAAAATTACAGAAGAACCTCGCTAATTCTCCCTTCTCTGAACTACTTAAAACACATAGTGAGGTCTCATATTAGTAAGACTTCACTGAATTACAAGTATACTGCAGGATATTAGTACGCTATGGTAGCATCATAAACAAGACTAAGCTACACTTGCCAATATAAATGATCAATATATTTGCAGTGGCTATGTCTTGATTTTATTTACTCGCTAATTCGCAAAATTTGGTAGATTGCACCTACTAACTAACAGTTAGTGCGAATTAGCGAGGTTCCCCCGTGCTTGAAATTGAAAACCAGATTCCACTCACTCGCAGTTCCCCGCACACATTTTCAACTCCCCCACATCAGTCATGCCTTCACCCAGAAGAACTAACAACAGACTCTGCTGCTAACACCAGCGGGAGTCTTCTTCACACCAAGCCCTTCAGGGGACAACAGCCCCCAAGCTGGCGAGTTTCCCCGCCACCCCCCACAAATAGCTGCATCCATCYTCCCTTTCCCCCCACCCTCCACAGTCCTTCTCTCCCCTCCCTTTGAAGGGCAAGAGAGCAATGAGCTAGGACCATCTCTTCACTCCCACCTCTATCCACACAGGCCAAAGGTGGCAACTTCCAAGTTTCCTTCCCTCCTTCCCAGTACAGGAGGGATGATGGGGTGTAATTTCAACCCACAAGTGCTATGTATTTAAAAATAGCTTATTTGTCTACTTGACTAGCTCAGATTGGTCAAATTCTACATCACACAGAGCTAGCAGAATATCCCTCTGTCCCAGGGACACACTCAGCACCCAGCTCTTCCAAGACTGCAATGGTCTCTTACAATGTTTAACTACCTGGCATTATTCATGGCCATATAGATATAGATATAGATATATATGTACCCACAGGACAATACACATTGTAACAATGCTTGTAACAAAAAATACAGCTGATAGCATTAGACAGTGACTCATTTGTAAATCCTCATCCAAGAAAGCATCTTCTCCCAATGAGAGGGAGAGGAAAGAAAAACCAATTCTCAGCTCAGCACTCTTATACCTCAGGTCAGCCATGGCTAACAATGTTGTGGGGAAGATATACTTGCTCCCTGAGGAAGATGTTGCTTCTTGCACCACACTTAAACGCCATAAGCATTTGAAACTGCATTATTGCCTTGGAATAGGTACTTTGCAGAAGACTTAAGTGGGTAAAAATCTTGGTCAAACAATTTTCCAATCTCTTTCATATGAGGTGCAGAACGGTAGGTGTGAGAGCCCGTTCTCCCATGATTAGAAACTTGGTTGGAAAAGCTAAGTCTGAGTTTGCTCATTCTTATTCCCCCTTCTCCAGTTTGTTTTAATCCATAAAAAGGTCATCCACAGAAGCAGGTCTAAACCAGAACGTTCATTCCTGCTTAACAGGGTTTTTTCTCATTACACAATGTATGAAAACCAGCTGATCAAATCCAGCCAAAATTGAGACGTGCATGTAAAAATGATTTTGTAAGGCAGGAAGATTACAATACGCCTTTCATCCCTGAAGGATCCCTCCGAGGTTTGTGAGGTATACATATATACAACTAATGAAGCGCTTCCACACCTGGAGAGGCAGCTGCAACCAGTTGGATCAAGGCGCACTACAAGAATGCATACTTATAAGCAGAGAAAAGAAGAATTTTGTCAAAACTACCAGAGCAAATTCCTGCYATTACAAAAGTGCCCTGGCATCTTTCAATGGAAATAGACAGTATGCAGAAACTCTTTACAGTTGTTTTTTAAGTTCTTATCTGAAAAATCCTACATGCATATACAGATTAAACTGCGCTAAACTCAGTACTTCCACCTTCAGAGGGATGAAAGGTCGGTTCAATCCTGCCCAGATTCAAACCTGTTGTTCCAAGTAGTCTAGGTGCTTAGATGCCCAAACCATCCTGAAGGGATGGTGTATATAACTGACTAGCTTTCAGCTTAAAAAAATGAAACTGCTGCTGACATCAATGCTTGTTGATTTGTTTTCTCATCAGAAGTTTAGGTTTAAAGTATTTGCATAAGGTTTGGCCATTATATAAAGGTGAGTTGAAGAAAAATCTGTTTTGTCCAAAATCAAAACACATACGTCCTCCTTCTTTTCCTTTTTCTTCTTCCTGGGGTGAGAGTCAGATTCCTGGGAGGGGGCATTGAGCTCGCTGGAATATTCTCGTATTAAGACTTCAATGGCCCCTTTAATTATCTGATCTCTTCTCTTCGTTTCCTCATCCAGTGCTTCATCGTCATCATTTGTCGTCTCTGGTCTGGAGTTCTAAGGAAAAATTGCAAAGTAACAGGAATCAACAAATTAAGAATAATATTAGTTTTATTTCAGAAATTCACCTTTGATCACCACATTCATGCGCCTACAGCATTTACAAAAAAAAAAACAAAACAAAACAAAACAAAACACCCAAAACAAAACACCAACCAAAAACCACAAAAACAAACCAAAAAAACCAAACAAACCACCCACAAAAACCCAACCACCTACAAGTAGTTATCAATTGCAGTCAGATCTTTTCACATTGGCAATACCATAGGGACCACAGTTTTACACATGGAATGGCTGTARAGAGCAAGTGTAGGATTGCATAATAAAACAGGACAGATAAATGGTGATTAAGGTGGTAGATAGGAAAAGAGAAAGCGCGCGCACGCACGCTCACAGAAAGGCACTATAGTCCAGCTCTTGGTCAAAAGTTTCTGCTTTGTATCCTCCAGAACTTCAAGTCATTTCAACAGCAGTTCCTCAAAGCCTTCTACTTAAGTGCCATGCAATACAAATGTCTACCTGTAACTKTCAAGCTGCAACTTATAATGGGAGCACTATATTAAAGAAACATTGTCAGAGAAAACACTCCTTGCACAGCAAACATTTTCTTATTATTGTTGATCAATTACTTTGTAGTTCCTCATCTTTTTTGCCCTTTCCACCTTGTAGGGAGGAAAGGGAACACACACAAAGAAGTGCATTTCACTAAATGTTACGTGGAAGGGTAGAACAATGATCTGCATACTGAGCAAGGCAGCCCACCTCTTGATCCCCTGAATCTTTTAAAAAAATGGAATCTCACCTGAGAATCCAGCTGGGTATCCCGTCAAGCGATAGGTGGTGGGTGGAGTGAGGGGGAGGGAAGGGTCTGATGGAGCAGCAGCTAAGAATGAGGGGGAAGGGAGGATTCAGTTGGAGCTGAAGAGGCTGCCAGGCCAAGGAGGAGCAGGCTGGAAAGAGCTAGAAGGCAGTGACAGGGAGTGGAATTGAAGAGGTCCAGGGAGAAGAAGTGATCAGGGAGAGGAGCTAATTAGATAAAGGTTTGCTTGGTGTGTCTCTATAAGAAATTGTGTTGTAGTGTACATGTTTGATTTCTTATTAAAAAAGATTAAAGAAAAAAGTTGCAACTTTTGGATCTGAGTGGCACCAGATACCAGCACACCAATGAWGGTATGAAAGGAATCACAAGCAGTATGATTACAATAGGCTTCATCAATATTCCTTGGCAATTCACAGCCTTTCTTTGCACCACCACAAACAAAAAACCATTTGGAGCTAATCTCACTCTACAGTTCAAAGGAATCGGCAGATACTGTTGTCTTCAAAGCCACAAACAGTACCCTCTGCTTTATTACAACCAATTCCCCAGGATTGATTATAACCCACAGGAGCTCACAGAAAACAAAACTCATGAGAGAGATGTACAAGAACTCCACTGATACTTTAAGCTTGTTTATAGTATCAGCTGTGAAGCACAGTATTACAGGTGATGCCAACAGGAAACAAGGAAGTATGGGATGGAAGGGACAGTCAAATCAAAYCCTAACCTAGGTTAACAGCTAGTACGTTACTCCATTCAAAACCCATGAAGTTAGCACTCTGCTTTACTGAGTCATTGCATTTAATCGCATACACTGGGTACATGGTCAAAAATGTGTCAAGTACTTCAAGTCATCATTATGCCTCTAGTTCTGGTTAAATAAAATGAAATAAAAGTACTTGTGTTCCCACTGTATTTTACATACCTTTAAGAACAATTCCGAATTGGAATTTTAAAAATCTACCTGCTACAGTGTGATTAGTATTTTTAGTTTTCTGAACAAGAGCCTCTTCTCACTTTCATTTTACAGAAAATAATTGTTTTAAGTACTATCTTAAGGCATATGCAGAACTTTAGAGACCAACCCCAACAACTTGAATGTGATGTGAAATACATTATTTTAGCAAAGAAATAGTTAAAATTCATGTTGACACAAATTTGTCAGTTAAGGATCTTTGTATCTCACAAGAATTCAACATATCAAACATCTGCAATTATTCCAGAACAGATCCTTAGCTCTAGAAAGGAATGGTACAAAACCAATTTCCCCATCTACTAAAGGTCTTGCTGCCCACTGCCTGATAACTGCATCATCTACTGAATGATCTACTGCTTTCCCTGTCATTAATTTGTTCTAGAATACCATCAGTGGAGGGGAATGATATTCCAATTCTCCTCAGACAGTTGATTTACAGACTGACAGAGTAACGATTACTTCTAGAGTTTATATGCTTTCAAGAGTTTCTAAACAAAAATGAAGCAACAGAATCATATGTTATAGCATGTATTACCACACTTTAGAATGAATTACAGAATTAATTCTAGATTTTCAGTTGTGGCTTACAGATAAGTTTGAAGGCTGGTGAATTAAGAGCTTACACTTCACTGCCTTTCAACATATCTTCAGACTCATTAATGTGATTCTGGCGAAATACTAAAATGAATTAAGGGCAGAGACAAGAATAGAAACTAACACACACACTCACAATCTGATCTAGCAAGTACGTTACATTGCCCTCCTGCCAAAATAACAGACGGCACACATTATATACATACCCCATTAGAAGCCTTTTTCTTTGCTTTCCATTCATCTAGCTGAGCCTTTGTCTTTGCATCAACTTTGACTAGCAGCTTCTTCTCTCCAATCTGGAGGTCATGCAGTAGTCTCAGTGCTCGTAGTGTGGATTCTGGTTCTTTGTACTCACAAAATCCAAAGGCTGAAATGGATGATTGAAATGAAAAGTAAAAGTGTTAAAGCTCTTCAGGTAATTTACTTTGTGTAAAAGAAGTGTTTTGAATCAATAAACTTGGAACTTATTTTTTTAAAACCAGGAGTACACATCATAAGAAGTCAGAAAGATCATTCACTGCATTAGTCTTTGATATAACTAAGGGCCCAGTGCATAAGGTGAAAGCAACACATACATTGTAGATGCCCCATCCCTGGAAACATTCAAGGTCAGGTTGGACRGGGCTCTGAGCAATCTGATCTAGTTGAAGATGTCCCTGCCCATGGCAGGGGGATTGGGCTAGATGACCTTCAAAGGTCCCTTCCAACCCAAACTATTCTATGATTCTATGATTGTGTTTGTAAAGCTTTGGACGTGTCTGTCTTAACTAAGGAATGCAGTCTATATGAAGATATGTCTCAGGTGGATTTGCAATTGTCTGAAGACCAAGGACATCAACCAACAGCTCATTGTTAACCTAGAGGGAGGGGTATTTCAAACTAGGTTCTTCACAACGGTTACAGAAAGTTGTAGATGAGAAAAACACCTTATGAGAGCAAAATAAACAAAGCATGATATACAAGAAAGCTGAATAAACTGAATTACATCTTAAAAAAGAAAAAAAAAAAACCTAGAGAAGATATGAAAACACTAACAGCAAAAARTAGTAACCAAAATTGTTTCCTGTTTCCACTGGAGAAAGTTCACAASAAAAAATAAATCAGTTCAATTTGATGATAGGGAAGGAACATAAATTTTACATCAGGAAAACCTCCTTAACAGAGAAGTATAATACATAGTAAGGAAGAGACTATTAGCAGTGTTGCAAATATGCTCCTTTGGAGGCTAAGTCCAAACYGGTAAACCTTTCTCAGGGATGGTCTATAAACTCCTGATTCAGTCCAGAACAGAAAGGTGAGCAAAATTAGGCCCCCACAACACCTTCCCATTTAACCTTTGTCAATTTTATTTTTCTCGWTCTGTCTTGATTCCAAGGACAGAAAATACTAGCCCTTTACTAGGAAGTATTTAGCAGTTAAGTATCATATACAATATCTTAAAATGTAAAAGTATTTAGAATAGCAAAGTGTCAGACATTTGAAAAGCTGCCAGATAATAAAAACAAGAGTCTGACTAGAGATTTTGAAAAGTATGAACAATTACCTTGAAGTTTTCCAGATGCCCCTTGTACTCTCTTCCAACTCAAAACCAAGCCACATTTCTGCATTAAAGATAAATACTATTAATTAAGTATTATTGTTTATGTTCAAAACATTACAAAAACTTAACCACTTTTTGCAAAAGATGGCAYGTAAAAAGGGTAAACGCTACTAAAAATAAAATATGTCTATGTTCACTGACATCTACAGCTTAAAAAAGCTGTACTCTTCACTTACTGACTTTAAACTCAAGTGTAATGGACTGCTATTCCAGTGAGTGGGACTCACTCTGCTTTTAGTTTCAATCCACTGCTTGTGGGTCATTACTTCATTCATTTGCCAGGGATGAAATTTAACAAGCAGTCCACTGTACTTACTGCTAGAAGCTGCCGTATGAGCATGTCCGAGGCCTTCTCAGAAATGTTGCCTACAAAAACGGTGGTAGTGGGACCGCTGTTTTCATCATTTTCTTTGTTCTTTAAGCCAGGRTGTTCTTTTCTGGCTCCCAAATGTTTTCCAACCATAGACACTGTGGTAGGAACTAATACCTAGGAAGAGGAGGAGAGGATGTAGAATAAAGTGTTGGGCTGTTGTTTTTTTTTTAATTTAAATCTGTAAGACGAAAGAATTGGGAATGCACATGTATTTCAAAATTAAATTTTCACACAAACCTTAGTTAGGCTTATGGAGTGAGACACTAATAAGTGGTTCAGGCTTTAACACTTTMTACAACACAAAAAAGACTGCCATTTTCTGGCAAAGACAGACAGAAAAAAAAAAAAATGGTGTACCTGAACATGGCTACTGGAAGGTCTCAAGGTGARCATACAGTAACATTAGGTATTATTTCTTCTACAAATAACTAATTTGCAACATTTGAGTCACTGGAAGTTGAAGTACCTTACCTAACAGTGTAAAAACCAAGCTGCAAATAGAAAAGTAACTCTGACTCAAAAGGCTTCAACGGACACATGATAGGTCTTAAAGCTTTCACAGAGTGAATAAACACTACTGCTTTATTTAACCAATACACAACCCAAAGCCTCTTTCAGTTAAGGAGCAAACATTTGTAAAATAAACCATACAGAGATAGGGATGATCATCTGTTCCATTTTGCTGCACCTAAGATTTAACRGTACATATGCACTGAGTCCCTCTTCTCAAAACACCCTTCTAGAAGTGTCACTTAATAAAAATTATTTTAATCAGAAAACTGAATAATGCACTTGTTTCAGTTTCTTTYTCTTACATGCATCAGTTACCATGAACATATCCTCCTGTAACAGATACCACAAGCTATCAAAAAACTCAYTATTTTGGGGAGATTTCACTTACGCAAAATCATAGAAATGGTAATTCACCTTGAAGCTAAGAAGTAACCTTTATATTTCCAAGAGCACTTTTTTCCACCCCATAAATCATAGACCTTCATTTCAACTAGAAATTAGCAAGACAAACAAAGAGAACTTTCTCTCATACACTYTTCCATAGATGCATATTACATGCAACTATTCCTTCCCCTGCAACATGGAGAAAGAGCTTGTTTATAAGCTTGTCAACGCACATCTTTGTGACCAACTCAGCAGTGCTGCGTGATGGCCAACAAACTCAAAAGCAAGAGACCTGGAACCTAACTGATCTAACTGTACTACATAGGAAGACCATGCATGACCTGAAGGCAAAGCCTATATATCATTGTATTTGAGAGAAGCACATCTTCTTGCAAGAACATAATTGCTTCACCTTCGCAGCTAGCAGCTCCTGACGTTACTTCAAACTTTGTCTAGGTCAGAAATTAGCATAATATTTGCACAATAGTTGCATTTAAAGTAAAGCATTTCCCTTCATAGTATGAATTCTGATGGAATASAGCAAAACAAAAATACTGTTGACATCTACTAAGTTTTACTCTCCATTTTATTTTGCTATCATCTCATCCCCATTGTAATACTTACAGTTGGAGCAGGAGCCATAATGCCCATTGGTACAGGAATCATAGGGGTCCCTGAGAAAGACAAAACATTAATATTACTCTGCCCTGTTGAGATTACTGATGAATACAAATGAACTGATTGCAGACATGATTTCCAAACCAGACAGCAATTCTGATCAAGTAAGAATTTCACAGTACTGATTACCAGTAATTTCCTAAGCATTCAAGCATAGCCTGAGTACACTAACATACCAGGTGCACCCTGGCCACTTTTATCACATCACCATTTCAACTGTGTTCGTCACAAATAAATCTATTTTCAAAGCASATTCAAAGCACAGTATTGTTCTAGAAGATAGCCGTGTGATGAAYGAGGCAGGGAATTCCGTAAATAGAGAGCAAAAGCAGCTGAAGTCCTACAGATGATAATCTCATTCCTGATTTACTCAATTCGCATAGTACAATCGATTCTGCATACAGCTTAGGGATGAGGTCCTATAAAGAATGCCACCAGGTTTCATGCTACTATTTATGGAATAGCTTAATAAAGGTGGCATAAAAAAACTCAATCCAGAAGTTCTCTACCCGCTGAATACTTGACTTGGCAGTCTCTCAAACTTAATTTAAAAAAAATATTTAATCAGGTGAAACCATGCAATACCCCTTTTCCCACTACCCAATTCACTGGCAGCTTTAAGTACTATCATGTGAGCCAATATCTGATCATAATAAAGGCTGTTTATCWTTCCATGCCAGTTGCTAAAGGAGGTTAAAGATACTAAGTGAATGGATTTCAAAACTACCTGCTGACCAGTAAAGACATGGARACTCAAGAACAATGAAGTCAATCTCATGTTCTTCAGAGAAATACCCTCTAGGGATCCTAGATCTCTTTTTTCATTCTACAAAAAAACTTTCTTCGTCTTTCACTCTCAATCCTTCCCTTCTCCATCTCTGTTACCGCTGTATTCATAAAATCCTAACCAAACTTCTGCAACCTACTGTTCCTGGACCTGTTCCCCCACTTCCTCCAGTGCTTAGTCCTGAAACAACACTTCTCCTCATCCACTCTGGTTTTGCTTTGATTCCATCATTTATTTTCTCCACCACTCAATCCTCTTCTTCAGTCCCTTCATATTAAAGTCATACTACCTCCTATCCCTCCARACCATTCAGATTCAAAAGGTGTATTGCTCTCCCATGCTCTCAGTTTTAATGCACCATGGCATCTCACACACTGGAGGAACTACTCCAAGACAAGACTCCGGTTGTGCAGCTCTGTAACTATTATAACTATAATTATCATGGCGCTGAACTTGGATTTTAAGGTTACAACTCAGTAAAGATACTTGTGTTATCATTGACAGTTCTCTGAAACTATCAGCCCAATGGTCAGCAGAAGCAAAAAAAAAAATCCACTAAAATGTTGGACATCATCAACAAACGTACTGATTATCAAGACCACAGGCATCATTTAGCTGCTATACAAAAACCTGGTGCACCTATACCTTGACTACTACCTACAGACCTGGTCTCTGCAACCCAAGAACAGCACGCAGCCTTAGAGAAGAGCAACCACATGACTTAAGTGTTGACGCAGCTGCTTCACTAGGAAAGACTCTACACTCTGAGACTCTTCAAGTGTGGAGGTTTGCAAGGCGTGGAACATGACTGAGGTGCACAAAACCACAAAATGCAACTCACCCAACTCCCACATCCGAACTGGGGCAGGAGGGAGACACTAAGTAGGCAATGAGTTTAAAGACAGACATAAAAAAGTAGCACTTTACACAGTGGTTAATGAACTTCTCAAATTTGGTGCAAGAGGCGACAGTGGTGACGGACAGTATTAGCGGGTTCAAAGAATATCAAAATGTTCATGAATGGCAGGTCCAGAAAAAGATAAAGGAAAAAATGAAAGATCATACTCTAACACCCCTAACACTACAGTTGTATGAGGGGACAGACTCTGAAAGCAGATAGGTGTAACATGCCCACTCTAAATACCATCTTGTAATCCCACTGCCCAGACAATGCATCAGGCTATATGGACTGACCCACTACAGCATTTCTTACCTACGAACTGTAATTTTTTACATCTTAATGGTATTTGATAATCTTCAGAGATGATAAGAGTTATCAGAATCACCTCCTATCAAATCTTCCACACTTAGAGATGGAAATGCTGTAACTTCTTATTTTTAACAGCCATGTTTTTAAGCAAAGCAAAACACTTCTCCTAACTTCATTCTTACACAAGCAGACCGCTCTAGCTGAAGCTTTTCAAAAAATTATAGGCTGAGTAAGATAACTAGAACATGAAATTTTGGCAAAACAGCTAGCTAAAGATAATATTATAAGCCACTAAAATTGTGATCTGATGTATGGAGTAACTTCAGAGTAGACTTTAATAAAGTCACTGTAGCATTTTCGGCATTTTCAACTCTACTGATACACTTGTGCTAAGAAGTGAGAGATCCATACGCTCTACGTGTCGAAATATGATATCTGCACAGGTAAGCAAATAATGTTTCTAGTGTGCAGAGAAAAATTTAATTCTCGCTCAATACCAGGCTCCTCCACTCTACATACTGTTTGGATTACTAATAGTGAAACAGGAGTATATTTATATAAAAAGTCGAACACAGCAAGAGAACAAAAAGATCTTTGTCACACATGTCAAGCAGCAAATGTTCAGAGCAGAAACTTATCAGGCATTTAAAAATGTTCTTCAGAAAGTTATTTTTAAAAGTATCTGGTGTTTTTCACACTAGTGTATATAAACTGGAGCTAGTAAAGATAAGAGGTATGTTTTTAAAACTTAACCTGAGATTTTTGATGGCAGAATGCTACCTAATCAAGAACTCTGCTGTTAGCAGAAAATGGATAACATCTCATGGACCGCAAGAAAAAAAGTTTAGAAAAAGTAATGCAAGTAAGGATTAGCCTGATGAATGGATGCGCACAAACCATTCCTGAGTTCAGCCATCTGGTTTTTGAATGCCTTTATTGTCTACAAAACACTTGTGCACAACACAGCTTAAGACGATGCAGACAGGAGTTATTTTCTGCAGCCCTTGTGATGAATTCTCTGATGTATTCCYCCCTCCCACTGGCTCTGTGGTCTCCTGTGTCCAGTCACTGTTGTCTATACTGGCAATGTATAGAAACAAGCTGATTCCAGACCAATGAGTTAAAGTCTCAACGTAAAAAACAGAGGCTGATCTTACAGATGAAAAAAGAAAAAAAGGTCGGATTAATTTTGGGAAGATTAGAAGGAATGAGGAACGTAACAGTAAGTTTGCAAGATGTGTGGAAGAAAGTATGTAAGAAGCAGAATAAAAGAAAGTGGGACTTACAAAAAGCGGAGAAAAATAATGCAAGAAGTTGGACCTTCTCTGAAAGTTACTCCTATATTTTCACACCACATGTACTCAGTGTACCCAAGTGTTTCCAAAGGCTATTACAAGGGCTTATTTGAAAGGAATTGAAAATCATAGTCTATTGTCAAAACAGTGGCTCTTAGAATACCTAATGTTAACAAAAATCACCACCTAGCTTGAAAAAAAGGTCCAAGACAAAGACCGGTATTGTCTCTAATGGTTTGATTTCTGATCAGAAGTAAGCAGCTTTTGGTAGACCAAAAAGAGCTTGCTCACATGACGTGATCTGTGGGTAAACTAGAAACTCAACTGCAATGTACACGGATCAGAGTTATTGAAATACATTAAGAGCCAGTAACTTTTGTAAATAATACAATTCAGAATAAAAAAAGGAAATTTATTTCTACAACACTTCTATATACTAACATAACTTACCAGGAGGTACAGGTGGAGGAAAGCCAGGAAACTGTGGAGGTGGGATCCCAGGGGGAAGTGTTGGGATTCCCATAGGAGGGCGATTCAAATGAGGTGGAAAAGACATTCTTCCAGTCACAATCTGTCAAAAAGGTAGAAAAGGAAACTTGTACTAGTCAGTTCCCAAATGTGAATTACAAAAGCAGCGCAAATTATAAGCGTCCATAATAATTTTAAATCTTTATATGGACATTCAACTACAAACTAAACAAATTTTTAACTCTTTTTCCCCAGCTATTCATCAAGTTACAAATGTAGTAGAAGTCTTCTTTCACAATGAAAAACAGCACTTCTAGGAAACTGTTTCAGAATGYAGTGAAAAACAAAACTATATCTGATTCCTCATACCAATGGTTTACAAGGAGTGTGAATGAAACAGCATTTAACAGTTTGCAAGGTTTCTTTAAAACAAAGCTATCTTTTGCAGTATCTGAAAACGGAAGTAATCTTGTAATACATTTTCAATACGGCAAGTAGTTGTCTTGTACAAAAAATGACCACACACAATACAACTGTGGAACAAGATGAGAGAAAGAACTGGGACATCCTGATGTTCAGCTTTAACGGGAATCGTATTTAAGACGACACTGGGGAGATCCCCAAATTMCAGCACAGAGACAGTTAAAAGCTTGGAAGAGGGTTCACTGATCTATTTTTAACTTCCCAGTTCACACATCTTCTAGAGCTCAACTTGGATGATAGCCCATGAGCTGAGAGTCAATATGCTACCATGGAGAGTAAAGATTGTTTTAACATCATTTGCTGTTCAGATGGTAAGTATTATGTGCGTATTACTGACCGTGTAACAGACACCACCCAACAATAAAAACCCCAATATCACTCTTAAGACAATTAACGAGGCAAGTATTTTTGCTTCCAATATTATCTCAGCAACCTTACATGTTCAAGTCTTCAGAAAAGGTTGGCCCTCGGTTCTAAAAAAACCAAAATAGGTCACTAATATTACTGCTGACCGTACAGGTACATTCACACTGCAGTGAGGAAGCACTAGAGGAACTTCAAACACACTGGGTTGTGTGGATACGAATCACAAAGCCACCGTATCACAAGTGACAGGAGTCCAGCTAGCTGTCTGCACAAATGTTTGCGTTTCTCAATGGACTGTACAGACGGCTTTACAACCTACAGTACCATACTTTCACTGCAACTGTTTTCCAAACAGGCAACCACGAGTCAAAACCCAAGCAGGCAGCTTTGAGAAAAAGGGTYACGATAAGCAAAATTCTGATACATACAACAGACCTGTAGATTATAAGATGCTTTCCCCAGCTTCCTGGCACTGAACACACAAGAAATAGGAAACCAGCTTTGCTGGAGACAGATGTAACTTCCATACACGTACAAGAGCAAGCAGCCAATGGCAGTCTTAAATACTAGAAGAGCTAATATCAGTATTCTACCATAATAGTAGATACATTTGAAAGAGCTAAAAAATTATAATAAAATTATAATTATTATTATAATCATGTAGCAAAACTTTACTCCCAGAGAGTCCAGAAACAACTATGAGAGATAAATGTATATAATGGACTGGAGAGGATGAAAGGAAACCCAAATGTATTTGGTAATACCTTTGAACATCAGAACTTATTTATACTAGTATAAGAACACATATATGATTCTATAGCATAATTCACCCAAAGACACATTTACAACTACATCAATTACAACAGGTTCATCATGATGGTATTCCTTAATTGGCCCCAAAGGGCACTCATCAACATTYCCCCAGGAGAAAAGATAAATGCTCCTGTGACACAAGGTCTAAGATGGTAGAAGAAACAAGACAGCAAATGCAAGCATTCCTCCAACAGTTCAATAAAAATTATTTTATACATTATAATAAACATAAAACCTTCCCCCTCCTTAGAATCCATATGCCTAAGAGCACACTTCCTTTCTGTCATTCTTGAATTTTTAAAACTGAATGGGCAAAGACAAGCAGCAAAGGTGTACTGCCAAAACATTTTGTTTGGAAGAACATTGTTTATTGTCTCTTCAGACTACGTGCACATCAGCCGACATTCCTCTAGAATCTGAAACTTGGATGGTATAGAAGGGAACAGAACTCCCTTATCCACCTTAGTATCACTATTTGAAACTTTTTCACCAAAAAAACAGCCAAGGGTTCCAGGAAAGGCAGAAAATTAAGATCTTTAAGGCTCTCAGTCCTTATCTATATTGCAAGCTGACAGACAACTGGACAAAATTCAAAGCTGTTTTGGGGCAGGATGGTGGAGCAGTAAGCTATTGGGTCTCAGATGGTTCTAAACAGGCTGCAATAGCGTTAACACCATCTGAGGTCCACAAGACATTAAGGAGTGGTCTGTTAAACAAAAAAGAACAATTGGGGAAGTAATTTTTCAGGCTGCCCATAGGTGCAGTCCATTCTCTCACTCTGATAAGTGCTTCATCTGAGACAGCATTTTGGAGAAGCTAATTAAAAAAACTAGGCACTAAGAGGTGAAACAGTTCTTTGAATTAAAAGATGCTGAAACATACTGTACTCAATGGATGTTACACATGCACACAGCCAAAGTTTTTGGTTGTTGTTTTTTGTTTGTTTGTTTGTTTTTTTAATTTAAATAAAAAAGCAAAGATTTAGCAGTCAACGAAGTAGTTGTTACTGCCTAAAAGGAACACGGCAGTTAGTAAGAAYGTATCAAATTTAGTCTTTCAATCTTCAAGTCAGATGGGTGTGAAACACATGGTTATCTGTAGGGCTTCAACAATCTATTTTTACTTGAAGCGCTCTGTTCTTATTTTTTCCATATTTGTGCAGTTATTTTCACTGCAGCTAGAAAGCTGCCCTGTTACTGACTTAATACTCGCATGGACTAATCCTAGCACCTCGCTGTCTGTGACACTGAAGATCAACACTAGAATTAAAGAAAGCCTTGGTCTCTTTCTCGCTACTATATGTAACTACCAATGTGAAACTGGCAGAGAGCACAGTTTAATTCTGTTTCCGTTATGAAAACTGTGAGGATCCACAGATACCACGAYTGAAACTGCTCACTGGAGAAGTGAGAGATCTGGACGAGAGAGGAAGATGCATCCAGTCCCTTGCAACAGCCAAGATGCTACAAGGAAGGGAATTGAGTACCACAGTTTTCTGTCAGCAGCTAGAGAACACATAAGAAATGTACATACTCTTCCAACAGTCAGAGGGGCCTCTGACATCAAATTTATAAGCAACTACAAAACAAGGGTTAGGTATGGAAAGTTAAGAGATGCTAAGCTGGGTCTAGGTAGAATACACTTGTAGAAATCTCAGGAACAGTGTCTTGAACTTCTCTGCAGTCTGTCCTACTATCCTGCCAGTACAGTTCAGTGATCAGTGTCTGATATATTTACCGTGGTCTCAGTATTGTACATGGTGATCTTCAAATTTCCCCAGTATATTCAAATGTTTAAATAAGGAACTAAAGAGTCCCAAGATACTTTTAAAATCTCAGTTGACTTATAAAAGTATTACCTCAAGTGAAATTGGATGTAAGCAGCGTTCTTGATAGCTGCATTTTAACTAGCAGCTCTTTGAGTGAGAGATTAATTTGTGTGAATGTTACAGTGGTCACAAAGATACAGGGGTAAGAAAAGCAGTGAGCATCTGGCCTGACACCATTCAAAATACTGAAATAATGACATCTTTGTCCCCTCAAATGATGGATTTGTGTCAGGTCTCTGACTCAAAGTGTAGTGAATTTAGGCTATGTCCATGCCATTAAGCAGGGCAGTACAACAGGAGCGGGTCTGTTAAACAAAACAGGTGGAGCCGAGACCCTAATGTCCACACTACACGTTTTGGGGAGGTCCACCCCACTGGAATGAATGCCCGTTTGCAGGTAAGAGTGCATTTTTCAATATATTTTCATCCAAAAGGAATCCAGTTCATCCACTGGAATAGTGCAAACCAATGTGAAAAAGGTTTCCCAAGCGAGGATGACTGTGAGACTTCCTTCAAAAGCACACTCCAGATCCGAGTTAACACAGTAATGTAGGTGCGCACTTTATTAGCCTTAGGCAATTTTTGTAAGCTGCAGATTAATGATGTCATGGATGGCAAAACATCTAAGCTTACTCTAAGCAGACCCAGCTCAAATCCAGCCTGAGCTATTAACTAAAGCAAGTGCTACACAAACACAGCTACACAATAATATTCCAGGTTTAACCTTGGCCTAGAAGGAGTTCAGTTGCTTTCATACACTGCTCTTACGAGTTAATAAGTCCTGGTGGAACCAAACGCCATGCAGAGCCAGCTGCACCAATCTTCTGAAACTTGGAGAGGGTCCAGGAATACCCATATGGCTCTAAGGTTTGGTAAAATCCACTGAGACTTGTTAATTCTGACTCAATGCTATCCCTGCTGSGCCGGAGCTCTGTCCATTAGAAGCGCACTAGCTCTGACACACAACTAAACAAGTGCACAGGGCTGGCCTGAGGACATGCTGGACTCAAGTGTCTGAGACCGCACAGAACTCAGAATTACTACAAACAAGTGTTATCGTCATTCAGACAGTGCTGCCCCATGCTTCTTTATTACCTCCAACTCCCAAAAGTCCCAGTAAGAGGGGACTGACTATATGAGAAGCTTGCACTGGTCTGGCTGCACTGTTAATGTATTTTTTTTTTTAATCATATTCTTCAAACCTTTCTTTTTTTATTTACTCCATTTTTTAATAAAGGGGTGAAGAGATATGTCATAAACAGAATGTAAATTTATTAAAAATCACTGGTAACTAATGTATTTTAAACTGACAAYTATATCACCTACTCAGGGCAGCATCATAATTCTACCAGTGTCACAGGATTAATCTCCTTAGTATCTCTGTGTTTACACATCATAACTTTTATTTAAAAACCTGCAAACACTTTAACCATTTTCAAAAGTTAAGTTCCCCATGTAACAAACAGTTACAATACTTCCTGTTGAGCTGCTGTTATACTAAACAAAGTTAAAATTAATTGTAAAAATCCTGAAGTCTTCATGTATAAACAAACTTAACGTGTTTTAAGAATACACACATGTAGTGTCATAACAGCAGTAACAGTATGGCTGATCTAGCTTGATTTCATTTTGTTGGATTTTAACTTCTCTTCAACATTTTCCCAATACAATTCTTCTGCACCACAAAAAATCTGTACACTTAGTCTAGAATAAGTTGCACGAAATAGCTGTGCAAGCTAGACCCTCAAATAAGGGAGCAGTAAGCGCAAAACTTGTTTGGAATTTTTTTTTAAATTAAGTACAACTCAGCTTTGATTATAATCTTGATATTTAGATTATTACAAAAGCGTCTGACAAAATCCACACCTATAGTAAGTGTGTAACACTATGCTATTTAGTAACACCCTGGATAAAGAAATGTTATACCAAGACATTTGATTTGTATATCCATGCTGTTACTTTTCACTGAAATACCCCTATAAAAAAGCTTTCACACATAAAAATGTTTCTAATACTTTTTAAGAATTAGAGTAATTCCTATTAAGAATTGTACAATTTTTTGGCATTTGATTCTAATGTCAATACCTAGGCAGCAATGGAGAACGAATAGTGATTTCCTCTAATCTATGACAAAGTATTTTATACATTTTGTGTCATATGATGGGTGCAGCTGAGCAACAAATGCATTTTCAGAAACAATTGGAGAAAACATAGGCGGTAAACCAACCTATCAAAGCCAGTACTATCACACAGGCTTTTACATCAGTCTCTACATGATGTATGGACTTTTAAGCCGTTCCATTATAAAAATAAATAATCCCATAGTTTGTCACCCATTGGAGATACTGCCTATATTATTGCTTTTCAGAAAAAAAAAAACCTCCCCMAAAGAAAAACCTTTTATTTTAAGCCAACTGATTCTCTCAGTGAAAACGTCCACTTTCTCATAGAGCCCTACAGTCTTCTCCAAAATTGCCTGGAAGCTAAGCAAGGCATCAATGTCAAACACAACAGACATTGAGGAGAGATGAAACAGGTTATAGATTTTCTAAGTATACTTATTTCTGAACAAACAAAACTAGTATTTGCTCAAGCCTGTTTTTCAGAGGTGATTTAGAAAGCGTTCACTAACTGCCATGAAATAAGTTGCATCCCAAACTATTATTATGAACCAACCCAAAAAGCAACATGCTTATCCAAACCAAAGCCTCTGTCCGAAAGCCCTTTACCTAGGGCTCCATTAAACATGTCACCAGTACTTTAAGATCTTTGATTTAGTTCCTAATTCTGTGCCTCTGCACCCATATAAAGCCCTAGTCAATCAAATAAGTGATTCTTCGCTCCAACTTTACTATCACCTCTTCTCAAAACACAAACACGGCTGTGGCATTACAACATTTATGTGAACGGGCACTTGAGAGACAGCAGCAGAGAAACATGAAGCACTATGTACAACGYCACCCCTAGAAACCATCCTGTTCTTCCTTCCTTGAGTTTGCTCTGGACCATCTTCCACGAATGCTGATGCAATACCTGAAACAATGCTTTCCAGCCCCACAAAAAAATTGCTAAAAGTCCGTGTGCATGCATTTTAATCTGAACACACTGAAAACTATACAACTTTAAGATTTCCCTTCCTGTAAGACCTAGTACCAAAAAAAGTTAGCTGTGTTCGGGATGTTCGCTGTATTTAAACAAAAAACTCTTTTCCTTCAGGCAGACAAAGGTCTTTTTCTATAATGGAAAAAAACGTCATGAGAAAAACACGCCAATATGCACATCACAACTGTTACTGACACGGATGAATCACTCTGATTCTTTTATGCACGCGTGTTTTAAGATGACTACCCCCAGCCCACACTAAGGACATTAACTTCCCTGCCGCGATACCACCGAAAAACCTTTCCCCGCCTGACCCGTTTCCCCGACATCGAAAAGTGAAACCCCACCCACAGCCAGAGGCGGCCCGGCCCAGGCCGGGGCGCAGTTTCGGGTACCGGCACACGCTCCGCCACCGGCTCGCCCGCTCCCACCCGAGAGGCGCAGGGCCGAGGCGCAGGGCCTCGTTCCGAGCGTGAGATGGGCTCCGCTCGCCTCCCGCGGAGCCGCTCGCCGCCCCGCCCGCCGGGGCCGGCTCCCCGCCGCGCCTCCGGGAGGCGGAAGGGACTCCCACGCCTCCTGGGCGGGAGAGGAAGCGAAAGGCCCCCGCCGCCCGCCGCCACTCTCCCGCGAGCGCCTCCCCGAGGCCGCTCTCCCCTTCCGCCACTAGGCCCACGCCGCCTCCCCGCCGAGGCGCGGGCCGCGGCCCGCGAGAGGCCGCCGCCGCCTGCCACGGCCCAGGGTGCGGGGGCGCGGCAGAGCGGCCTCGGCCCGGCCCCGGCCGCGCCTCCTCTCAGCAGGCGGCTGAAGCGCCGCCGCCGCCTTCCCACCCCCTCTCATCCCCCCGCAGCCCCTCGCTTCTCACCCCTCCGCTGCGGAGCAGGAGCCGCGTCCGGAGCGCCGCCGCGGGCCCCTCCAAGCCGCGCGGGTCAGGGACGGTGTAGGGGGACGCCGCTCGGCCGCCTGAGGCCCGGCTGGGAGGCCCCGGGGCGCCACTAGGCCGCGAACACACCGCGCCGAGCCGCCGCCGCCGCGCTGCGCGGGGTCATGTGACCCGCCCCTTCCGTCAGCGGCCCGACCTGCACCGCGCCGCGCGACCATAGAGGGGGCCGTGCCAGAGCGCCCTCCCGCTCCGCAGCCAGACAATAACGCGCCCAACCATAGAGCCGCGGCGGCTAGAAGGGCAGAGAGAGAGGAAAAAGGGCGTGCGGGCTGACGCCATCTTTGCTGGGGGCAGGCGATGCGGTGCCTTGACCCGGCCCGGAGCTCCGCCATCTTGAGGTCACGCACCGTYGCTCGGGGCGGCTGCGGGGCGGGTGGTTGAAGGCCCTGGGAAGCCTCCCGCCGTGGGCTAGCACCGGCGCCTCTCCTGGCTGCCCGCGCCCCCTCCGTTAGCCCGGGGTGCCGTTCCCCACTGCCGCGCTCTCGGGCCAGGCTCAGCTGCGACCCAGCTGTGACAGTGGTAGGTGCTGGCTAGACCCGCAGGCACAGCCTGGGAAATACACCTGTTGCTTTTAACAGGCGATTAATAGGGAGTTAGCTGCGTGTTTTAGCTGCGTTTGGCAAGTTCTAAGGGCCTGGAAAGCTACAGTCTTATCAGTCTTACGGTCAGGAGGTGTAAAGATACAGAATCATAGAATAGTTTGGGTTGGAAGGGACCTTTAAAGGTCATCTAGTCCAACCCCACTGCAATGAGCAGAGACATCTTCAGCTAGATCAGGGTGCTCGGAGCCCCGTCCAGCCTGACCTTGAATGTTTCCAGGGATGGGGCACCTACCACCTCTCTGGGCAACCTGTGCCAGTGTCTCACCACCCTCATGGTGAAGAATTTCTTCCCTATATCTAAATCTACCCTCTTTTAGTTTAAAACCATTMCCCCTTGTCCTGTCACAACAGGCCCYGCTAAAAAGTCTGTCCCCATCTTTCTTATAAGCCCCCTTTAAGTACTGAAAGGCCACAATAAGGTCTCCCCGAAGCCKYCTCTTCTCCAGGCTGAACAACCCCAACTCTCTCAGCCTTTCTTCATAGGAGAGGCGTTCCACCCCCCTGATCATTTTTGTGGCCCTCCTCTGGACCYGCTCCAACAGGTCCATGTCTTTCCTGTGCTGAGKRCYCCAGAGCTGGAYGCAGCACTGCAGGTGGGGTCTCACCAGAGCAGAGCAGAGGGGCAGAATCCCCTCCATCGACCTGCTGGCCACGCTGCTTTTGATGCAGCCCAGGATACKGTTGGCTTTCATGGAAGGCTGTATCTCTGCTGAAAAAATTAAGGATTTACAGAGCAAAAAAAGCAAACACCAGAATCTTAGCCATATGCTCAGCAAAAAGATCTTGCTGTGCTATAAAGCAGTTGGGCCTAGCTGTTGTCTAAAACTGGTAGTTTCCCTGACCTACTTCCAGCATTTAGACTACATTAAAAGACAATTTAAAATGTACAATTCCCCCCAACATTGCATGCRAGACAGTAATTGCTGTAGTTACCACAATGACGGCAAGCAATTGCAAATGGAAAGAGGAAGTGACTGTGAATGGAAGGAAGTTGGTCTTGCAGATGATTAGGAGGTAGACCACAACATGAGCATGTGTGCACAAAGCTGTTTAAAACATTTTGGATCAGGAAGTTTAAGGAAAAGTGCTCAAAAGACCAGTCTCTAATGACAAACAATCCCCTTCACCTGTAATGGCAAGAAAAACATTTGAAGCAGACACTGTTGACTTCTTCAGTACAAAGCAGATTAAACATACCTGACTGATGTCATACGTGCTACTGAACAGTCAACAACTGAGCTGGAACTAAGGTCCTGTTCATCACCGTGCTTTACAAGATGATGTGCAAGGGTAAATATTTTAGCAGTAGCACATTTAGGAAATACTTCAAGATTGAATGCAATTCTTTCCCCTTTCAGAAACAGCATTTTTGCTTTGTATTAATTACAACCCATTCCATGCAGCCTGCATATCTCCCTTCAACTAATACAAATTTAGTAACTCCAATACTGACTACTGTTAATATTTAAAATAATTTATAAACATACCTAGGTAGGTAAAAATGGTACTCATTCTGCAGCTTGCAGGAAAACCAAGGAGAAGAGAAAGGGCATAAAAAGAATGTTACGAGTTTCCTGTTTCTATGCTGCTGTCTCAGATTGAAACTGTTATCTGTGTGAAAAAGAAATGTGAAATCCAAACTCACTCGTACTGCTGTAACAAGCCCTTTTATTTACAGGAAACATTGCAAAGGCTTTCCTGATTCATCTGTTTTGTTTAGCCAAATAAATAGACCATTTTGCATTTACTYTCCCTCTACAAATCATGATATTTAGCCTCCAGTATCCTTCCTAATCAAGGCAGAATAGCATCAGAAGCATCCAGTAAAAATAGCTACTCTTTCTGCTGTTGAATTTTAGAATTACCTAGCCCTAAACCTATCTATGTTATCTTTTTACCCTTCAGTTGTGAAACTGAGATCCGACTTTCCAGATACTGATCACAGTTCACTTTACTCAGTACCCCGCTGCGGGCTCCAGAGTTTCATGCTCAAGCCAATCAAGAAGAGTGCAGTAGATGGCACTTTTAAAATTAAGGCCAAAATTAAAAGGTGCTTTTTATGTCTCCAGTTTGTTTTGCATTTCAAGCCTGAGAAATCATTCCAAATATGCTAGGCAGCATCTGAAGGTACAGGGGTCAGATTGTTTCTAGACTATGCAACATCTTAAATGTTTTATRGGTGGAACAGAGTTCTAGTCCACAGCTCCAGAATCACTGGGTAAAAAGGATCTACGACAGTGGTGAAGGAGTACAGTCTTTATAAAACTGTGAGTAATCACTGGGATCCTGGATCCTTACTGCCTACCTGCTCTATCCAATGCAGGTTCTGTCTCTTCAGTATATGCTATGTTACTCCCATGGAAATCGGTARAACCTGTTTTCAAGGAGCAGCTGGAATTGATTTTTGACATATAGCAGAACCAAATTTATGGCTATAAGCAGGACATTTAAAAGAGAAATTAAATCTACACTTCCTATTCCAGGAAGAGCAGTGCTGCATTTTTTTCTAAGAGAAAGAAATAGGAAACAGTGGGGGATGAAAGTTTAGGCTTTATGCAGAAAGCAATAACTAGCGCAACTTTGTACATTTTGTAATATTTTAAATAAAAGTAGCCTTCAACTGTACTTTTTTTAACACCACAAAACGAATAATTACATTTTGTCTTCTCTTCCTCATACCCTTTAATCGCTCCCTCTATCACATTACCAGCCACTTAGAGGAAGATCCATTAGATGCCAAACTCTCATTGATTTGATTCCTTGGCTCCCCATGAATAGCACTGTGAGATTTAAGTTTCACTATCCAGGATTTTTTCACTCTGAAGACATTTGGTTCAGCAAAAGTTCATTCCTATAGGTGTCAGTCTATTTAGTTAATCTTTTTGATTAATCTTTTCTGCAAAATACTGAGTGAAAATACATTATCGTAACAGTATGAAAGAGAACAGGGAAGACAGTTACTGTGCCAATCTTCAGTCATTCATCATCACTAAACTGCATAGAAGAGAAATAGATAAACCATGTTGTGGGAAAATAATGGAAAATTGGTGAGGAAGATGTAAACACGCTCAAGTGACTGGCAGCTGAGGTGTTGAAAAACATATATCATACTAATCCTTGTTYAGACTTGTGTGTTTGACAAGTAGCACATCTGTGTTTAGATAACATAGGCCTGTGATAGACTTAGAGGCACCCTATCCAACGTGCTTGAGATTCCTGCCCTGCTGTGGGAAAAATCGAAAGCAAAAATAAGTGGTACACTACACCTGCATGAACCCCTGATATACAGGCAAAACCAGCAGGTTTGGTGATCCTCTAGTAAGGATGAGCTCCGCGGTGCCTGCATCCCCGCCTGTGTGCCTCTGCCCGGGTGCTGCTTCGGGGATCCCCCGGTTCGTGAGGTAACGAAAATAAATTTACWCTTTGCATTTCATCTGTGGTTTTGTGGTTGTTCCTGCGTCCTGCCTGTGTCGGCTCATGCATGTRTATATGTTTAGTTACACAAATATATACGGTAGAATCTAGTAGAACAAAAGTACTTCAGCAATAGACTTGAATTCTGACAGGGCCTCAGTCACTCCTAGTGTTAGGAACTTCACTGATGCCTTGTTTTCATGGTAATTAGACCTGCTGACTCAGTTTTGTGAARTGATACTTCACCTTATGAAAGGTAAACTTGCAGTCACTGCTGTCTACATGAATATCCAGTTATGTAATTTGGCTTCCTCTCAAAATTATTTGTATAGAACCAGACCAAGGGCCCAAACAACAGAGCACTTCATAGCTGCCCTCCTGTGGTTATCAACATGTAAAGACCACTGAAGTGAAACAGCCCATCTCCTTCCTCCAGTGAGGTAACCATTAGCATTTGATCCAAGCATCCAGCCAAAAACTTTGGTWACTTTAGATGAGAAATTGCTTGTGCACTGCCTACGCTAGAACAAATTTTTTTTTGCCTATTATCTAAATAATGTATTTTCATATACATGTACAGCCAATAAAAAATAACTTGTCCTTTTCTTGTAGCACCCTGCCCTTTTCAGCCAGTACCACGAGCCAAAAGCTCACTGGAGCCATTGCTGGCTGAGGTTGCTTCCTCACCATGGGGACCATCTCTCTCTGCATCCACCACCCGTTTCCACAGCTCCAGTTTCTGACCACGAATCTGCCWTTTTTTGGCAGTCGCGTGCCTCTCTTTCAGATCTGTAGTCTCTTTCAGCTAAATAAATGGTGGGAGTTCACCCATTGGCTGAAGCTCCCGTCACGAAAAAGGAAAAAAGGCGATAATTATAGCGACTGGTGGCACTCCTGGTCCAGACTGCGTTTAAATGCGCGCATGGCACAAGCCAGCTGGGCGCCCAGCCCTCTCTCAGGCAACCACCACCACCACCCACTGATTTGCCCGCCCCGGAGGCCTGGGGGCGGCCGCTTGGTCGCTCTGCGAGAGATGGAAGGGAAGAGCTTTGCTACGAATTTCACTCCCCAAACACCTGCTGGGGGCTATTTCCACTCCTCCGGCGCAGGGTGGCCCACAGGTCTGCCCGCCCTCAGGGGAGCCCGGCAGGGCCTGGCGGCGCCACCGAGAGCCCGCCAGCCGCGGGGCAGGGGACAAAAATAAAGCGAAGGGAAAAGAAACCCCCCGGGGCCGGCGAAAGGGGCAGGAGCACCGCGCCCCCCCCCGGACGCCCTCAAGGGCGGGCAGCGGCAGCACCGCCTCACGACACGGCCGCCGGGCCAGCGGCCCCCCCGCCACGCCCTCGTAACGCCCCTGGAGGCGCAGCGCCCTCCGCCCCGCCGCGGTCACCCGCCGCCACCTCTGCCCCGCTAACCTCCCTGCTCCGCCCCGGGAACAACATGGCGGGCCTCGCCGCCCCTTCCCGCCCCGCCCCGCCCGGCGGCCCGGGAACTACACCTCCCAGCAGGCCCCGCGGCGGGCCCCGCGCCGACGTGCAGTYCGCCGGCGGCTCTCCGTGGGGCAGCGCCGGGCCCCCGGACTACAGCTCCCGGCGTGCCAGCGCCGCCCCGCCTCCCGCCTTCCCGTCTCCGCGGTGAGAAAATAACCCTGAAGTTCCTCACGATCAGCTGATCCCGGCTGACAAGGAGGGGAGCGGGCGGCGGGGGCGCGGGTCCTGCCCTGCCCTGCCCTGCCCAGCCCTGCCGGGCGCCTCGCCTGCATGGTCGGGTCGCCGCCCCGGCCCCTGGGGGAGGAGAACCGGGACACCCCCCCGGGCCCGGAGGGGGCGGGCGGGGGGGGAGGAAGAGGAGAAAGCCGCGGCCGGGACCCGACTCCTTAGTCACCGGGTGCCGGCGGGAGGAAGGGGAAGAAAGGTGGCCGCCGGCTTGTAAACAATAGCCCGGCTCGCGGCGCCCGGTGCCGCGCCGCCTTTGTTCCCCGCCCCGGCTCCCCGCCCGCTGCCGCCGCTCGGCGGGAGGAAGCCGGGGGCTTCCCCCTTCCTGCCCGGCCGCTGCCTGGAATAAGACGGCGCCGCGCTGGGCGCAGCCCCAGGTAGGTGCGGGGCGCGGGAGCGAGGGGCCGGCTGGCACCGGCGTTGCGTAACTACGGCCGGCTGGCTGGCGGGGGGCCGCCCGGCCCCGAGCCACAAGTGCCGGCCGCCGCGGGGCAGTGCTCCCGGCCGGCTGCCCGGCGCCCGCCGCGGGCCGCCGTTCCCTCCCTCCCAGCCGGGTCTGCGAAACCAGCCGGGGAGAGGGGGCGCCGAGGGCCAGCCCGGAGCGGGAGCGGCTCTGTGCGGGCTGGGAGGGAGGGAGGGGAGGCAGGGCCGGGGCCCCGCGCAGCCGGGAGGCAGCGGGTCGAGACAAAGGCGGCCGGGTGCGCAGCCTGCCCTTAGCGGGCGCTGGTTTCGGGGCCCTGCTTTGGCAACTTGGGTCGGAGAGGAAGAAAATCCGTCGCCTGTCAGCCTGGCCGCGGTAGCGATCGTTGTCCAGCGTTACTAGAAGGAGCGCACAAAGAGAGCGGATTTCTGTTTATCTGGCGAAGCACATCAGGAAATTCCCAGCAAATAAATTACTGTGAACTCTGAAGGAGGAGCTTAGCTGGGGAGTGAAAGCAGAGAATTTTCTAGTATTGACACCGTCCTCTGTGTGTGTGTGTGTCTACATGTATATGCACTTGTGCATTGCTGATSCCTTTTTTTCTCTGTGTCACCAACCGTCTCCCTCCGTTCTCTGCTTCAGGGAAATACTTGCCCTATCTGCTGAAGTGCACCAGACTGGGGGTTTTTCTCATCGCTGAAAATATGTTTTACAGCTAAGCAGAGAAAGAATGTATACCAGCATTTGGGTATAATGATACATGAAACCAGCCACATTGTTTAAGTTTATTTTGGAGAAAGAAATCTTCATCTACGCTTAAGAAGACTTCCTGGGAGGCAGGTCAGTGTATGAATCTTACAGAAACATCTATTAATTATTTAAAATTAAGTGCAGGCAGAATTCCTGTTGTATTTCTTCCCCCTGAGAAAATACTGAATTTGCAATTGACTTTTACACATATCATTGTTCAAAACAGAAACAGGAGGGAAAAACATTGCTTTAAAGAAATCTGAAGATGAGTGCCCACACACAAACTGCAGAGAAAGGACAGAACACAACACTCCTGTGCCAGGAAAGCTATGTTTGCAGTGGGACAGATGAAGCAATCTTTGAGTGTGATGAGTGCAGGAGCCTACAGTGCGAACGTTGTGAAGAAGAGCTGCACCAGCCGGAAAGGTTACGGAACCATGAACGGACCCGTATAAGACCCGGCCATGTCCCGTACTGTGACTCCTGCAAAGGTGCCAATGGGAACATAATGCATGCCAGTATGACAGGCTCGAGGCAGATAGCAGCAGTGAGGTGCCAGGTGTGCAAAATCAACCTCTGTGTGGAGTGTCAGAAGAGAACACATGCTGGGGGGAACAGAAGGAAACACCCCATCACTGTGTACCATGCTGGCAAAGCCCAAGAGCAGGAAGAGGAGGAGGGGATGGATGAGGAGACCAAGAAGAGGAAGATGACAGAGAAAGTTGTGAGTTTCCTCCTAGTGGATGAAACTGAGGAGATTCAGGTAAGAACTGCTGTCGTTTGTTTCAACAGGTGAGGTCCTTTAGTTTATATCTTAGTCTAACAGGCTGCTGCGATACCTGATTAATACTTGAAGTGTAACTGGCAGCAACGGTAACAAAATGAGGATAGCCAGGTAAGTGGCACTAAGTGAGTATCTTGTGCCAAAAGGACACAGTGCCTTGGAGTGGCCTTACTCACGAGTTCCTCAGAAGGTCAAGTTCATTAAAACCTTATGTGTGGCAAGAGCCTCCTCTAAGAGGCTTGKTAAGGCAAAGCTGGTGAAAGAATTGACTCTTTGCTGAGACACACACAACTAAGATAAGAGCGCTCTGCGCAGGATGCTGATCATTCCTGAACAAAATTGAACTGAGAGGATTGCAGTAGATATCCTGCAAATGGGAGTGCTGGCAGCTAATCTCCTACCGTATGACTAGGAGCAGGCACTGTACCAAGCAGTGCTAATGCAAGACTACAGCCCCCTGCTACCCTCCTTTAGCATCAGTAAATCCATCTGWTTTTTAGGAATAGGATAAAGTAGAAATAAAGGCCCAAAGTGTGCCATCCAAGTYCTACAGACACCATGGTTAAGCTATATTACTTGTCACAAATATTATTCCATGTTAGCCTTTCGCTGAAAGAGGGCCAAACTGGCCATCAGTTTGGAGTAGGCCTGCTGGTAATAATGATATAAATACTAGTTGACTAGGAACAGGCTCTCAGGAGGCATTATTTTAGAGAGTCTAGCATTCAGTATATGCAGTTAATTAATTCTTCTGGTGGCCCTTACATTTGGTGAGCGTAAGCACTTTACAGTGTAAAAATACTTTACAAATGTAAAAAAAGCAGCGTGTGAAAGTCACAGAGCAGGTTAGTTACACAACTAAAATTTCAGCTTCGTCTTCTGGCTTCCAGTTTGCATCCTTCATGTTAAACCTCATTCAGGAGACACTGAAAGAAAATGTGTAGTCACCTGAAGATTCAATATCCGGTTGCTCTAATTTAACACATTCGTGCTACCAGCAATAAAAAGAATTCTGATGATATTCTGATTGTTGGTAGATTAGTTATTTGTATCCATTGCAGTAACAGTCAATGTGTCTGCCATGYATTGCAAGGAAATGTGACTTAAGTATCTGGTATCTATTCTATACTATAGAATAGTGCGTGTATATGTGTGTGTATATATATGTATGCTGTAATTATACTATAGTACAGAATAGATGCAAGGTACTTGGGTCACACTTTGGTCAGTTCAGGTGTACTGATTGACAAATTCTTGTGGCTTTTGGAGGGRAAAGGGAGGAAGGATGACAGTCTTTTTGACGCACTGAGAGAAAACACACTATGCAGGACACCAGGGACTGTCAACTGAGTGATTGAGTCTCAGGTGTAGCAGCAGTCCTAAGTTTGTATGCCTATCCKAAGCGCACACGCATTTCCTTGTAATGCATGGCAGATGCAGCTATTACTTTAAGATGCAGACTTTTCAATAATCTTCATCTAGCTACTAGAGCAAGCTCTGAAATGCCTTAGAACAAGGCTGTCCTGGAAAGCTGCTCACAAGCTGTGGCTGTGTGTGGTTGTACTGGTTTAAGTTATCTTTATACTTGTGAATCTGTAAGCCCTATTGAGGCAGACTTTTGGCTGCCTCTTGCAAGCAAGTGCATTGCTATTTAAATGTCATGGGCAATAAAGCCAACTTCCTTACTGGGACAGCAATGGTCCTTTATCAGATCATAACAATTTGATCAGAACAGGGTTGAAAAAGCTCTCCAAAAAYGATCTTGCTTCGCTATCAAGATGTTGAATCAGAGCTCTTCCATCTGGAGTGATCTTCTCTTCCTCATAGCTGAATACTTACGTGACATCTCACAGCCAGTCTCAAAGCAGTTTGAGAGTTTTCAATTAAAATATTTTCTGGCAGCTGGAACTTAAAGAGTGCTTGCTATTATAGTGAGGTTTCTGCTAGTGAGCATGAGGACCTTTATTTAGAGAGGACTGTCAGATGACTAGCTAGCTCTGAAGACCTCTTCTGTAACATCTTTTGCTCTTGATAATACTGAACAGCCAGTTGAGCTACAGGAAAGTGATCCTCAGTCTTTTCTTTTGTGCTTGTCATTAGCAAGATTACTGCTGATTACTTGGGAGAAATCCTGATAATGTTCTTTATTTAAACCAACTTTTTGTCCCAAAATGCCAAAACAGTAATAACTTGAAATGTGGAGATTCAGGGTTTGAGGGTCTGTGGCTTCTTAAGCTTCAGCAGACAGGAGAAGGATTTATCAGAATTATGGAGTCCAGCTATCTTTAACCATCTGTTTTCTGACCTTTGGAACTTGAAGATTGTCGCATTAGTTAGGAAATAAGAGAGGAAACTGCTGATTTGCTATCAGTGGTAGATTCTGCCGTAGCAATGTTAAATGCTAGTCCTACAAAATTAGGCAGAACTAGCTATGCTGCTGCGCAAACACAATGGGTCAAGATACTTGCTGATGTATACATGTTTACAAACCTCTAACTTAAAAGTAGTTCAATGAGATGGGAACACAAGGCAAAGAGATTTATTTTTTAGTTTCCTTTGGAACTTGGTGTTGTTAAGCTCAAGTGGTTATTTTTCATCTCATTGTTCCTGTTGGCTTCTTGGAGGTGGTAGCTCTGAAACTGAAGGACATTTATAGTGTGTAAGCAGTGACTGAGCTAGTTCCAGATCCAGAAGCAATGTGGATTAATCCATAAGGAGCTGTGCCTGAGCAAATTAGTTTGGATGAGAGGTGGAGATTCTCAGCTTGGGCTCAGYACTGCATTGATACAGCTATGATAATTCTGGGATCCGCATAATTGTCTTTGTGCCATGTTGCACAGATGTGCTGGCCTGCTCAGACTAGTTTGGAGCTTTTTGCGCTTTGCAGACATAACCATAAGCTCAGAATGCTGAGGACTTCTTGTGCTTGCTTTGAATCCACTTAGTCAGGAAAGGTCCCATTTTAAACCACTGCTTGTGAAGCAGTTGTTTGTAGAGAACTGATGGTAGCTTAAGTTTGTATCTGTGAAATACAGGCTTCTCTGTGATGTTCATCATAACAGCACTATATCTGAACACCTCAAAAAGAGATTGGTTATCTCATGTTAAGAAAATGCCGTTAAAGGTTAAATCCAAGTTTGCACTGCAAGTCTGTGGAAGAACCAGAGAGGAAGGTTGTTCCTTATGGAGTCCAACCCCAGCTGTATCACGCACCACACAGCGTGATGCTTTGTGACTCTTGTGAGTTAGTCCCCAGCCACCTTGACCTACACCACAGATTTTCCTTTCCTTCTTCCAGGACTTATTGCCCCTCATAAGACCATATTGACTTCTATCAGAAAACAAATCTTGTCTGTGTTTTACAAATTGGCATCACYTGCAGTTTAGGCCCCATTCATAGGTTCTTTTTCTCAGGCTGTATTATGCAGTTTCTCTTTACACACTATTAAACTTTTGGCCCTATCTATCACATATCTAAAGCTGAGACTTCAATCAAATTGTTCTTGGTAACTGCAGCATCTGTTTGTTAATTGGCTCTAACATAGTCTATCTTCCGTRCTCATCTCCACTCAGAATGATATTGTGGGGATTACTTCCTCAGTCAATTGCTTCCGTCTTGTCATGGCACTCCTTACATCTTCCACATCTTCTCTTTGCCCTGTTAGACCCAAACTGCCTGCCTTCCTTTTCTATGTGTGGAAATCCCCCATCTGAATCTCCTGATCTGCTCTGTCAAGATGTCAGCTTTCCTTTCTTATCTCTAACTTGCTGAATTTTCAARCAAGCATCATTGTGCTGTTACTAGTGCTGCCCCTTGCACACAGAAGGCACTTCCCTCAAGAACTTACAGAATCAATTCATTGATCTTGTTTGAAACCCCCCTATACTCGTGGATCTATTAAGAAAAACACAGCAAAATACAACAATAAAAACAGACTTAGGTTAGGGTAGTTGTTTCAAGTCCTGATACTGTCTCACTGTCTCTTGAGCTTTTCCACTGGTCTGTATCTGTCTGTCTCTTGTACTTATGTTTCTGGAACAGTATCCACTTTTGCTTTGTCTTTACACATCACCTTTGCAATAGAGCTCTTTAGCATAAAGCAGAGAGTTATGTATCAGTTGTACGGTGACCTCTATTTACTACTACTACTGAGGTACGGGAGAACGCGTAACARCGATTTGGTATTTTTATCTTGGGGAACAGATGTTGACAGTTCTTACCACAGGATCAGAACCTGGTTGTAGTGTCAGTAGKGGCTTCTATGATAACTTTGTCCAAAGCCCTAATTAAGGACTCAGCGCATATACTTTATAGAAGTAGAGAAAGTCTTCCATTGACCCCAGAAGATAGGAGACATGCTTGATTGTTATTAGTCTGCCTTAAAGAGTTCACTGATCTTTGACCAGAAACTAGCTCTGTCACAAGAAATTACCCARTCTCTGGATTGCAAAGAAAAATAAAAGGTACTGACTTTGTAGCCTGCCTTACCAAGGAGACAGGAAGAAAAGAAAGTTTTTTCCTCTAGCTAGTCAGAAAATAATATCCCCAGCAGTACAGTTTTATGTGGGAGAAAGGTCCCTTGAGGTACCCACTATGAGCTCCCTTTCTTCAGTTAGCAGGGTCRTCTTGTTTTGCCAATAGACATCTCAATTTCCTAAATCCAGCCCCATTCCTTGAGTTCTTTTTATTCCTGCTAGCAGGGTTAGACACCTGAAGGACTAAGCTCTTTCCCTCAGCAAATACTGAGCAGGATCTATATAATGCTTTGCAGTCAGTTTAGATGACGCAGAATGACCCGTAGCCCTTATTTAAATGCAGACCATTTTATACAATCACTAAATAACCAGCCTCTAACAGCGTAACAGTCCATGTGTCCTCCTCTGTCCCCTCTTGTTAAAAAGTTACAGATACAGAGTGGTAACTTTTCAGGGGTGCTAGCTGCTTTGCTTTTCTCCCTCCCACTGTAAAGCTGATGGAAGTACTGTGATTTTTCCTTATTAYCTACTCATTTGAGCCTGGCCAAAGTCTAGGGATGAGAGAACGGAGAGTCACTAGGAATGCTTTTTCTAGTCAAGTATTCTTTGTCAGTCAATGCAAGCTAATGATGTCTTCTCTCCTAAGAGAAGATCACACTTTCTTAAGTCTTGTTGCTTGCCACTGTAGTGGAAAAGGCATTTGTATAGCAAATAGTACTAGTTCCTATGACACTCTTGCTTGATTTGCTGTTAGGGGAATGTTTTTGGTTTGTGCTCTGGGGTAGCAGAGTCAGCTGTCAGTTTCTGGGAATTTTAGTCCGTATCCTGTAAACTGAAGAGTCACAGCTGGTATATTTGCCATGGATGTAAAGGAGGAAGAGGAAGTGTGGAAGGATCCAAGTTTTTTAGATCAGGATATCTAATTTCTGTTCCTCACCACTGTTGCTGTACTACTGATGAGTTTTCCTCCTCTGTGCTTCAGAGAGGTTTTCTTGCTAAAGTATTTTTGGGAGTTTGCTGTCCTACACTCCAGGAATTTTTCTCTTACTACTTCGCTATCTTTCAGTATTYCTCCCATCCCAGTCTGTTACCAGTTTTGCAGTTCCCTCTCCTAAAGGGCACTGTTTTTCTGTCCTTGGAATAAAGTAGTAGAAAAACTACTTAGCAATTGCTCGTTAGGAGCGTTCTTTCTTCCACTGGTCATATACCAGTATTTTGAAGAATATTTTTAGAAGATGGGAGAGGATCCATCAATTCAACAAATGCACAGCTCCTTTAACAATCTCAGGCTGATTCCTGGCTAATTTGAACACAGCCACTTAAAAATGTTGCTTTTCCCTGGAACTACTCTTGCACCTTCTTCATGATGCAGCTCTCCTGGGCTGTAATTAAAGTCAAATCTCTTGCTTGCTTCCTGTCYCTTTTGTCCATATGCTGAAATGAGTGGAGGTGTGGAAGCAAAGGAGAGCATGTCATAGGTGAGAGAAGCCGGTAGCAAACCACTCTGGAATTASGCACTGTTTGATTTGAGGAGTTCCTGAACTAAATAGGGTTGGTGGGGGGAAGGGGGCGTTCTAGTGCTTCCTCCCCTGTACTCCTCTTTCTATTTATCCAATCAATACTTTTGGGCTCCTGCTGCCAGCAGGAGCAGAGTGTGAGTGCTTTGGGTTGCATTCAAGAAAGAAAAGGGAACTGGCAGCTTGCTGTCCTCCAGCCCTTCTGTCCTTCCCATCTTCTCCACTTTCTCAGTTCTGCAGGGGTCACCGGGAGGCAGATGGTGCTGCAGTACACCTTTTACTTTTTTACCTGGGTTGTTAATTCCTTGCTTTAGGATCGCATAAAGGCAGAAGTTTCACAGTCCTTTGGCCTGCCTGTCAAGGCACCCTGCAATTGGGAAAATAACCAGAGTAACTATTTTCTAGGAAGAATGGAACTATAATACAAGTAAGTTTGTAARTGCCCCTCTTAACAAGGACAGTGGTACAAAGTAGTGTCCACACAGGTAATCTAGTTACCCTTAGTATTGAGGAAGACTAATAGTTACAGCATGAACTTGCTCACTGACTTGCTGTCTTCTGGGYAAGTCTCTTCACTTGGATGTGGTCTCTGCTGCTACAGCTGTGGCACTGGGGTGATAATTGGTAGCTGTGTGGCCAAATTAATGTCCATGGAGAACTTGAAAGGTACTTAGGATATGGAATAATGATTTCTGCTTCATTGTTTACTGTTCTCTTAAAGAGTTAGATGACACTCTTAAATTAGTGTTATTTCTGCAGCAGTTGCATTTACCTTGAAGTCTTTATTAGTTTTGAGTTCTTGCAAAAGTAGTTTTTCAGCTAGCAAACAGGTTAGTAGGCTGTCTAGTCTAACTTCTGCTTTCAGCAGTTTTATATAACGCAGCTGTCATCTACAAGGGTAACTTACTGGTAGTAGCAATATTTCAGTCAATATTGCCTCTTGGGTTAGGGAGGAGTCCAATCAAACTGAATTACCTCCCATGCCCTTATGTTTTTTCCACACTATCTCAAAACCTTTGAAATAGGGTCTCTCTCTTTTGGGTAGGGTTGTTAAGGAGGATTTAACTCTTATCTCTTTGCCTCTTTCAGGAGAGAGTCCTGTAATAGATAGACATGGGCTTCAGACATGGGCAGCCTCCACCCTTCATTGCAGGGACCTGTAGGTCCTGTTGAGACTCATTCTGTTAGGCTCTGTACAAACCCATGAAAATACTGTCCCTGAATTCCTTTGTGAGAGCTGTGGGAAGGAACAGGATAACTTTGGTCTGAAAAAGATGGTCAGTTCAGGGACACTGTTTTCATGGGTGCATACAGAGCCTAATAGAACAAATCTCAACTGAACCCATAGGTGGTACTGCAGTGAAGGCAAATAAGCAGGCACAAAAAACTTCAGCTTAGAAAACACCCCTAATACAAATGCTTTCCTTCGGTTCAGCCAGACCTGCACCCCGCATGGGGAATAAGACCAAAACTAGCTGAAGCTGAGGAGGAGTGTTGGCATCTAATCTTAAATCCTCAGGGTATGTCTGTCCCCTCCTTTATTTTGCCCTTCCTGCATCCAGTGTCAGGTCACTCAGTTTGGGCTTGAGGCTCGGTAGGACTCCGATCCTGAAAATGCTGATGTCCGCTGTCAGCTTGGCTGAAGTCTAGAGATTACTGAGGACAATAATGATAAATATATTTAAGTGTTTGCTGGATCAATGTTTAATAACTTACTCCTGAATACCAGATTGTAACTACTGGTATGACATATGCAATTTTATAAACTAATCCATTGACACAGCCCTTTTGGGAAAACTCTTCCAAGCTACCATAAAATGCTTACATAGTAACAAGTAACTCTTTGAGCAGTAGAATTAATGAAGTTTAATTTCTGAGATGTGTGCCTCCCATTATCCCGTGCTTATTCACATCTTCTGTCTTTTACGTAAGAAGCAGTATGTGTGCTATCATGCACCAGCCAGCATGCTTACTGGCTAGCAAGTATGGGCATGACTGCTCAGCTTAGTACTGTATCTTGGTGGCTGTGTGGAGTGGACAAGAGACAAGCTTTTTCCTCAGAAAGGTTATTAGAGTCTTTCTTTTCTACTCTGCTGTTTATTTTCATCAAACTTTTAGGAAACTTATGTTTTAGAGGCACTTACTTCTCTATCAAATATGTCTATGTAATTGGATTATGGATTTTAAGTTATATGTGGAAGACTCGAGTAATGGCATAAATGACATTTTCCATGGGAAGTCATGCAGAGAAAAGGGTATAGGAGACAAACTAAGGTAGGAAACTAGAGCTGCTTGGACTTATAAGTCAGTCTTGATTCTTCTTGCGCACCTGCTTGTGATCAAAATCTTCTCTCTTGTTTGCTGGGAGGGAGCAATGACCACCTGAGGTCCCTTCCAGCCTGAATTAGTCTATGATCTTAGTGGAAACAGGGTTTGAATGATGATAGTCTAGAGCCCCTCTCATGGCTCTACTGATGTTATGGGTTTCATAGCAAAGACTTTCTCTTCCTCACAGGGAGCTACCCRATCCTTTTTCTCACTTGGTAGTAAGAAACAGTGGGGAATATCAACAAAACTTTCTCCTGGGGCAAAAGCAGGGAGTTTCCAGCTGCTTTTTTAATAGCCTGTTGCACCTGAGTTGCTGGGGTAAACCATCTGCCCTTCTTTGCATTCATGCACTGCCTTTCTGGGAGTGATTGTGAGGAGCACTGCAGAGGTGTGAATTTTGGTCGCAGTACTGTACTGTGGTGCAGGTTATTCTTCTCAGATTTGTCTTATATGCTTTATACGTTTCTCTCTTGCTTGTTTTCAATGTACACTGAAATTCTGTTGTTATAACCTAACAGTAGGACCTGGGGCTTTAGGCATGTACCCGTAAGACTTTTATGTGAGATTCTACCTCTGGATAGGAACTCATTTTTTTAACAGTTAAAACACAACTGCCGAAATTTAGAAGCTGTGTGATAAAGAACTGGTTTGTGTTGAGGTCAGCTGATCTGACAGATCTGCTCTATTTCCAGGATTAATGCTTGGTATGATACTCTGTCCTTAAGATCAGTTGTCCTAAAATTGTCTCCGTTTTGTGTTTTAGAAGTTCAGGGCTGCTTAAAAGGTTGCAGATGTTGTTTTAGCTTGCTTTACCATTTCTCCCTCTGATTTCGGGTACTAGTTTGAATTCTTGTAAGCATTATCTGTTCTAAATGTTTTCTGAACTGTGAGCAGAATTGATTGTATTGCCAGTGTTAAGTAATGCTTTAAGGGAAATAGTATTTTTTTTTCCACTTGATTGTTTTGACTGCTTGTACTTGAAGACTGATTTGTTCCAGATGTTTCCAATTTTATGCTGGTATATATTTGGATGTGCTGTTACAAATCTTGTAGCTTATTTTTCCATTCATTGAAAAGTGTGTTAAATTTGTATCCTCTTTATTGATTTAGTGGCGGTGTATCAGAAGATATYGTTGTGTGCTCGTTGTCAGACAAGTCTAATGACTCATAAATTTAATTACTTATATGATGGTATCTTTCTTGATTGCAGAAAACGTATTTTAGGTRTTAAAAATACTCTGTTAAAATCAGGCAAAGACTAAGATTTCAAAACRCAACAACAAAAGTACCAATGTAAGTCAAAATGACAGTGTAAGACTAGCAAATGAAGGCTCTCTGAATACTATGCCAAGCACTCTTGACTTTTGTTTTGAGCTATTGTGTCATCCTGGCACAGCTCTGGCATTGTGCACTGCTTCCATGAATATTAGCAAGCCTTAAAGGGTTCATAAAGAGTTTTARAAGGAGAAAGCTGGTAAAAATGTCTGATTCATTTAATGCGTTTGTTTTGCCTGGAGGCAAAGTTAAAGTTGTATGAGTACAGGTCATTGGAAACTCCATTCTATTTTATGGATTTTGTTCCTAAGCTTTTAACATGTTATTGTTTTAATAACACTGTTTCCAAGAAATTCATAGGCAGGAATGTCATTTTAGCAGTTCTTGGTTCTTGTCTCTTCCTAAACAGTTCTACTTTTATTATGGCTTGGATCTAGGAAACTTGTTATGTTAGGTATAATAGATTTCCAAGTATGGGTGACAAGGACGCTTCAGATCTAAATGTGTTCCACAGCAGCATGATATGAGTTTTTGTGTCCTCCTTAGAGAGGACTTTAGCTGTAAAGTTCTCTGTTTTTCCTGCTGAAGACCTTCACCTTCAGTTCAGCRCAGCTTGGATGGAGTGACTGCATGGGGGGCTGGATGACAGCTGCTAACAGAAATGTAGTTATAAAAGAAGTCTAACCATGATTCTAACCTATGATGGAGTAAAAGCTATTCTTTCTAGAAGAGAATCTTCTTCTAAGACCTATAACAAAAGYGTAAATGAGTCTCTGATACTAAAAATAGCAAAATAGAGAAGRGGCTAGAGAGAGATGCGTCTTGTCTTAGGCTTGACATACAATTTTTTCCTTCTTAATTGACACTGTGCAATTTAGGGAAGGTTTCATATTTACCCTCTGCTGTTCATGTCAGAGATGTGGAGCTCTTGGGCAACGTGGGAGTGGACACAGCTATGGAAACATGAGTCCTTCGCACATGCAGCAGAAGGTGGTACAATGCAAACTTCTTTAGAGATGAGAAGCAAAATGGAGAAGTGGGATTTGAGCCCGATGGGGATTAGTACTTCAACACACTTATTACGCCCACTCTGACTTTAAACGTCTTAAAGGAACTTGCTCAAGGGAAGTAAATTTGACTACTGATACGGGGATTGTTGTGGATAATTCTTTGAGAGTATCATCCCTGTGCTCAGCAGTGGTTAAAGAAGACAARTGCACAAGAGCAAGGAACACCCGTGACATACAAGCATACTGAACAAAAGGAAGGTTTTTTTGTGTTGTTGTATTGGATTGTTTTTTGRTTTTGGTCCTCCCCCCCTACCCCACATGGAATTTATTGTAACAGGATGTTGCAGGATCCAAAACTATGACTAGGTTCACAAAGGGGTTAGACAATCTTCTAGAGGATAGATCTACTGGTTCTCTACCAAACGTGAGCATCTAGATGCAACCACTGCTCGGGGAGTCCTTTGACATCTGACTACTGAAAGCTGGTAAACCATGCTAGGAAACATTTACTGTTTCYGTGTCTAAGTTCTTTCTCACCCTTACCGAGTCCTGTGAGACATGACGTTGGACTAGCTGGACTTCGATACATTCTTGTGCTCCTGGGTGACTTGCTTCTCTGAATCACTCCTGAGTTCTGTCCTGCAAGGAAGTCTGAAAGAGCCTAGAGCCTTAGAAGGGGGCAACAGCTCAGTGCTTTGGGTGTCTGATTGGATATTCAGAGTAACTTTTCTGCTGGACTGATCTGGATTATTGATCTGGAACCAACTTTTCTTCTGTCTGGCTCAGCAATCCAGCTCTTCTTCCCACAATAAGTTGCCCTGGCATCAGCATTTGTTAAAGTACGTTGAATGTGAAAGAAGGCTGGTGGTGTGGACATTTGCATTAGCTCAGCTTGGGACAATTTCAGCTGCAGTGGAATTTGTGTGAATTGACTCCTGTTTCTTACTGGTGGGAATGCATTGCAGAACTGCTCTTGTCCCTATTGTCCTTTGTGTCTTCCAGCATTACTGACTCCACATACTCTCCCAAACTGACACCAGAATAATAACCAGTGCTGCCTGAAAGACCTTAGTTATTAGTTGTCCTGCCAATACTTAAGCAGCTATTTGAAGACTGATATTTCTTTGGGCTGTCCAGGGAGTCCATAACCAGAATCATCTGGTCTGGTCAGGCGCTGACTCTGGCAAAAAGAGGGTCTGCCACCGTTATGGTAAGAAGTTTAGGAGGTGGGAGTTAAARCCACAACAATCTGGAGAAGAAATTATCATATTCTTTTTTTCTTAGATGCACAAAACATTATTATATTATCAAATCAGTGAATGTTTGTAGGAACTGTCCCATGAGCCAAGAACTTCCTTTAATCCACAGAGACATCTCCAGAGATACTAAGAGAATCTGCATCTGTCATCTAAACTACCTTCCTGATGACAAGCTAATAATCACACCTACCACAAAAGCAGACCACCTCTTGTGCACATGTAACTTGAGTGTATCTTGATGGTCTCCCACAGACACCAGAAAAGACTCTGTAGAGAGCACTTTGATTTGTTTCCTGTTTTCTTCCACACTGGCTGCCTTGAATGCTTTGAGTCTGTGAGAAGCTACTGCAGCCCCACAGTCCACAGTTTTTCTTTCTGAATGCTGTTCCCAACCACAATCTGGCACACCGGTTATCTTTTATTTTTTGGCACGCTGGCTGTTTTTTATTTTCCTTCAAAGTCTGGATGCTGCTGATAGATTTGACCAGAGCAAATGGGACTGGCTGAGCCTTAAACTAATTTGTTGATCTACGAATAAACTTGTTCAAAGAAACCATTTATTATCTCATGGCCTCTGTGGATCGTGTATCGTGAGACATTCCAACTGTACTCGTGGGGGGAAAAATAGCCAAGGAGCTTCCAGAAGTTGAGAGGCAGACAGAGGGGATGGAAGCCCTGCTCCTTTCAGCTGATGGGGATTCCTCGAGGAGGGAATTGTGACAGAGGAGGTGAATGTAATCCTTYTCAAAAAGTGCCTCTCATATTCTTCTCTGTCACATAACACACGGATAGAACCTGTTGGAGGAAGAAAAAGTGATAAACAACCGTAGCCAGAAGCGTGAAACCTTTGAAAGCCAAGGCTGTATTCTGCAACAAAAACAAGGCAGGCTCTCATACAGAGCCCTAACCTGTTTCATTGCTTGTTTATCTGTTTCCTGTTGCTCTAGTACCTGAACAGAAAATGCCCTATTCTCTAACCTAAATAGCATGACTCTTGTCATTTAATCTATGTGAAGCCAAAGAGAAGTTACCTGCTGAAGGCTGTCTAGTCTCTTTTGGTTTTGTGTGTGTGTGTTTGGTTTTGTTTTGGTGTGTGGTGTTGTTTTTTTTTTTTTTTTTTTTAATGAAAGCACAGTACAGTAAATTATGACATGTATCACTGAGGTAGTTGTGGCACTTCTGCAAAAGCCAGTTTGACCTGCTTCGACCACCTAACTCCGGTGTACAACTTTGCTTTCTTCTTCTCTGTCCCTCCTTCCAGCTGAAGGATCCATCAGCTGGAGGGCCGCGGGAGTGGGACAGGCTGTGTCTGAGAGCCCCCGGCTGTGGACAGATGCAGCACAGCTGCACAGGGGAGCTGCTTCTCCCTAAACAGGTGCTCAGCCTCTGTGGATGAGGCAAGTTAAGGTGACAAAAGCACTCCCTTGTTTTGCACCTGAATTTGGATGCTTGCCAGGAGACCAGTGCGACTGAGAGTRTCTGCCATGCTCCAAGTAGCTGTTCTGGCAGACTTGGAAGTAGGGTTGTGTTCCCTTCTCTGAAAGGACTGCCTCAGGGAATGGGGTGAGGTACAAGAACTTTCTTTCACTAGACAGGTAATCACAGTGAGGCATCACTTACAAAACAGCTACATGATGGAAAAGCCTAAATCCCATTGATGTGTACATGTTACAAAACTGCTTTCTAATATTTTGCTTTGGACTTCTTGGTGCTTCAGAAACTTATGATGAAATCTGAACAGGAAGTAATCACTCTCGTTAATCTCATGAATCCTGAAACCAGCAGTGTTTTCAGTGTTGTCTACTCCAMTTGCATAGATATAATATTTTTCTTTTTTTTTTTTTCTTTTTTGAAGGTAAGGAATGAAGAAGACTTTATTAAGAAACTAGACTGCAGTCCTGACCAGCATCTAAAGGTAGTGTCCATCTTTGGGAACACGGGGGATGGCAAGTCTCACACCCTTAACCACACTTTCTTCTATGGCCGGGAAGTCTTCAAGACGTCTCCAGCCCAAGAGTCTTGCACAGTTGGAGTCTGGGCAGCCTATGACCCTGTCCGCAAAGTGGTGGTAATTGATACAGAGGGCCTCCTGGGGGCCACTGTGAACCTGAGCCAGAGAACACGGCTGCTGCTGAAGGTCCTGGCCATCTCTGACCTTGTCATCTACCGTACTCGTGCTGACAGGCTCCACAATGATCTCTTCAAATTCCTTGGTGATGCCTCGGAGGCTTATTTAAAACATTTCACCAAGGAGCTAAAAGCTACCACAGCCCGCTGTGGCCTAGATGTTCCTCTGTCAACTTTGGGTCCAGGTGTCATCATCTTTCACGAGACTGTTTACACCAAGCTACTGGGCTCTGGTGAGTAGGCAGTAAGAAACTGAATTACAATGTGCTAAATGTTATCTATAATTTGTCAGGTTGCATTGAATATTCAGTGTTCTTTAGTACCRCGTAGAAGGTGTGGTTTGGGTTTTGCTCTCACTTGTTCCAGTCTGGGAGCCAGGCTATGGAAATAGCAGAGCATTTGCCGATGGCGATCCAACTACCCCAGATCAGCTGGAATAATCCTCTTAGCCRGCTGGACATTGGTACTGACTAGTCRTGATGGGAGTTCTGCTAGCCGTAGGAGGGGTCATTGTGCAACATCATGAGCGTGGGTGATATGGCAGGCAAAGGTGAAAACTGAGAAGCCCTGGGATTTTGGCAGGGATATGCAGGATCCTGTTGCAAAAAAAAAAAAAAAAAAAAAAAAAAAAAGCATGTAGAAACTAGGATGGGCAAGAATAATGAAATTGATGAACTTCAGTACTCACAGTACCCTCATTCTACTGTTTTAAATTCTGTGGACCAATGTAGTTCTGAGGCTGGTGTGAGGTTGAGACTGAGGCTGTGGTGGCACAGAGCTGATGGTTTAACACCACTTTTCTCTGTGCAAGTATCTGATATGGCCGAAGCAGCAGGCCCAGCACRCTATTATTCCCATTGCTTTCAGTGTTCTTCACCAGTACTTTCAACTTGGCTTGTGTCGTACTGGWTTATGCATATTTAAATTCTGTACTTTATTTGTATGTCTGAGTGAAATGAACTGTCCTATGGAAGTCGAGGCACATTTTGGTTTTGACTATACAGGGATGTAAATTTCTTCTCCTRGCCCCATTTTTTCCATGTTTCAAAAGGCATGATGAAACCTTTCTTCATTCTGTCCATTCCTGATGCTTTGATGAGCAAGAGCCCTAATGAATTGCCCTGCAGCAGCTGAGGCTCAGTCCTGCTGTCTGTGAACATCTGGGAGTCTYCTGCTGTGTAATACCACAGCAGCTCCCTGCTGGCCCACATTCTCACTTCGGCTTTTCCAACCAGTGAGGTCTTGAGCTAGTAGAAGAACTTGGCATTYTTTCTTGTTATTATTAGAGTGCTGCCTTAATTACTTTTAACTTACCTGCCAAGACAGTTCCTTGTCTTACATACCAATTTGCTGATCAGCAATTTAGAGTTTCATAGAGTTGTTGAAATTTGCTCCAATTTAGTGACCCATAATGATAGTCGCACCTGTTTGCAAAGTCAGGGTAGTAAAAAAATTGTATTTTTATCATCACTTCTGATCATGGTAGGAACAGGAAGGAAACCTCTTAGCAGGTGGATTTGCAGCAAGCTGTAACCATCTGTCTCAATGGATAATTGAGATAAGTGTGTTTAGGGCAGAGAAGAAGGGGCCTGCCTTATTGTGAAATGGACAGCAGGTACTCAGAAGAGTTGTCAGCTCTATGGAGTCTGACCTGATGTGGCCAGTTCTGAAGTRCTTCACCATGTACAAAGGGTTGATAGAGGCTTGGTCTTCCTTGCCACAGGGTTGGCATGGAGAATAAGCAGCCCATGTAAGGTTCATGTCCTCCACTTATCAGGTGYTATGACTAGCTATACTAAGTTATGGTCTGGTGAGAAGAGCTAACAAGTGTGCTGACATGGAGTTTCCTTATATTATATCATAAATTACTTCTTATTCTGGATATCTGTGTTTCCAAACCTAGATGTTTCTGGTTTTACCTGTGGAACTTGGTCTTAGAATCTAAAGCTGTGTATCAAAAAACAGAGAGTGCTTTTGGAAGCAGTTTGTTTCTTTTCCTACTTGTAAAATATAGTAAGTGCATTACAGATGTATTRGAAGGTTTAATTAGAAAAACTAGCACTGTGTTGCATATGGAAGCACTGTGCAATTTAAATATTATTTTAAACAGTTGTTTATATACTTGCTGATACTTTTGTATATAGATCATCCTTCTGAGGTTCCTGAGAAGCTCATTCAGGATCGGTTTCGGAAGCTAAGCTGTTTTCCTGAGGCTTTCAGCTCAATTCACTACAAGGGAACAAGGACATACAATCCTCCAACAGATTTCTCTGGACTTAGGCGGGCTGTGGAGCAGCAGCTGGAGAACAATACCACTCGGTCACCTAGACAGCCTGGGGTTATCTACAAAGCACTAAAAGTAAGTGGAGATGAGTTTGTCGCAATCTTTATTTGTATTGGTGTTGCTAGTAACTGTCAGTTGCAGCTAATAAAGGTAGAGCACATGAACCAGTGACACAGMCTTGCAGATATCTGGAGATAAAGCAAGTCTTCCATGAAGATGATGATTTTTGTGTAATAGCCAGGTAGGCTGGATAGTTTTTTTTACTTTGAAACAAACAAACACCTTAGCAAAGACCCTGAAAGATCAAGAAAAGTTGAAGAGCAAAACAAAGCAAAATAAAAAAACTAAGCTGGGAAGAAACTGACTGGGGAAGAAAAAAATAACTGGTGTTGTGAGTGACAAGCACTTAATGACAGTGATTTACAAAGCGGAGGCCCAGAAGGAGTTGTTGGTCTCAGCACAAGGGGAGGGAATGCAAGACACTTGGAGGGAGTTAACGGTCAGCAAAACCTAGCACTGGGTGTAACCGAAGGGCTAGGAGGCAAAAAGGAGGAAGGAGATGTGTTGGTAGCTAGCAAACAAGATGGGATCAAGCCAAATGATGTATCATTTCCAGAGGTGCAGCATCAGATCAGAAGACTGATGGAAAGGAATCGGAGAGAGCCRCTGGTGTTTTTCTTAGAAGGTTCATCTTGCTAGGATGTTAGAGGGCATTTTGGGTCTTCAAATTTGCAGTCTGTCCTACAAGTTTCCACACATTGCTACCACTACGTGATTAGCATCATATTTTCATTGGCCGAAAGAGCACAGCTGTCATCAGGGAGGAGCGGGCAGAGCTGGGGCATATCTGCAGAAGAAGGTAGTGTTAGCAGTCTTTTCTGATGTTAGTCACAGCTGTTGGAACAGATAATTCCAGCTGCTCTGTATTTGGGGTAGCTGAAAYGCAGAAGGAAGTGTCAGGGTGGCATGTACACAGTTCCTTGCATTAGGGAGCAGACAGCCAGTAGGGGGAAAACAGCTGGAGTGGTTAATTGCAGTTTAATTTCTAGGACTTTTTTGCAATAATCAAGTAATGCAGTTTCAGATACAGCTGCTAGTATACTTAAATTCATCTCCAGTAAAGCGGTTGCTGTGTTCAGATCTCTAGGGACTACAAATTAACATTTTTGCTTCAATTCCTGAGGACGCAAGGCTTGCTAGAGATCTATGTCCATCTCCTCTAACTTTTGAATCCATTGGCCAGTATCAGTCAAACTTGAAAGAGACCTTAAAGATAATTTCTTTGRAATTCTGTGAAATCGGATGTCTATGTAGAGATCTTATCTGAGAGAAGCCGTGGTGAGAGATATAGGTATGTCTGTGTGTATATGCAATCAAMCCTTGTTAGACAGCAGAGATGCCCCCCCCACTCCCTGCGGGGGGAGAGGGAGGAAGAGAAAGGAAGGCAGCCACTATAGTTACCTCAGCTGTAGGAAGAGTTTCAGTTAGACCTTATGCCTTCAAAGATCTCCTTCAAGAAAAACTCTAACCATCTGCTTTGTTCCAGTGCTTACTGTTTTTTTTTTTTAACATAACACCCAAAAGAACTGAAAAAGTTAAGTGTGCCAAGGCTAAGGACTGACTTAATCTGAGAACAGATGCTCCCAGGAAAAGGAACAAATCCCTTGTTTCAGTCTTGCATTTTCACAAGAGAAGAGCAATTGTTCAAGGGGCCAGAGGARAGCTCAGGGCAGCGCTTTCTGAGCTGAGGGGCAAAGAATGTGTCGTCCTGTACTGTAAGAAATGACTGAGTTTCCTTCTGGAGGTTTCCAGAAAGCAAAGCCCTTTTAGCAAGCACCCTACTATTTTGGGCGTGGGTTGCATGCACAGAGGTGGATGCAATCTTCTGCCACCATTTCTGCTATAAAATTCAAAGTAGGGGCAGGAGGAAAGCAGAAGAGTAAGTATCTTATCTAAGCATTCAGGTCACTTCCATACAAGTGCAAGATTGTCTTCTGTTGTGGTTTAGCCCCAGCTGACAGCTAAACCCCACACAGCCTCCGTGGGATGGGGGAGAGAATCGGAAAAAAAAGTAAAATTCATGGATGGAGATAAAGACAGTTTAAYAGAACAGAAAAGGAAGGGAAAAATAATAATAATGATAGAATATACAAARTAAGTGATGCACAATATAATTGCTAACCACCCACCAACCGATGCCCAGCCAGTTCCCGAGCAGCGGTCACACCTCCCTGGCCAACTCCCCCCAGCTTATATACCGAGCATGACGTCATATGGTATGGAATACCCCGTTTGGCCAGTTTGGGTCAGCTATCCTGGCAGAGCACGAGAAGCTGAGAAGTCCTTTCTTAGTGTAAGCACTACTTAACAACAACTAAAATATGAGTGTTATCAACATTCTTCTCATACTAAATCCAAAACACAACAYTRTACSAACTACTAGGAAGAAAATTAACTCTATCCCAGCCGAAATCAGGACATCATCTTGCTTGGTTTCTAATCCTTGTCTTGATTTCCAGGTTAGTAAGACATTATTTGTTAGCTGTGTACTCTCTACCTCTCCCTCCAGTAGCGGAACCCATGCTTTTGCTTGCAAAAGCTGTCATAAAATGTTTGCATTGCTCTCAGTCCTTTACCAGTTCATTCTTTTCTGTTTGACAGGCTCTAAGTGACCGGTTCAGTGGGGAGATCCCTGATGACCAGATGGCTCACAGCTCTTTCTTTCCAGATGAATATTTCACATGCTCCTCTGTGTGCCTCAGCTGTGGGTAAGTAGATGAGAAATGCACCCTCATCCTTCTAGAAGATAGTGCTGTCCTGAACACAGGTTTCTGTGACATCTTGACACCTGACATCACCTATCATCAGCTAGTACTTCCAGGCAGAAGTTACTTGAAATTTAACTCTTACCATGAATTGGACGGCTGTTATTGCCGTGTCCCAGCTGGATGCATGGTCTTTGCCTACTCTATTTTTGTGTATGGCTACAAACTTGTTCTGCCCGTATCTTTTCCCCAGTGCACACAGGGCRGGAAGAAAGGAGTGTCTAAAGAAATCCCCTGAAATTTCCTGTGATGATTTTTCCTGCCATTTTTATTACCTAAACAGTATAAACAATCCTAAAGCACCCATCATCATGGGCCTGGGCTGTGTTSAGTGACTAGATCCAAGTGGAGCCCCAGGTTTGATTTGAGCTTGGCTCATAGCTCTCTGGGAAGAGCCCAAAGATTGAGTCTGGAAGGGCAGTAGATGGCAGTCAGTGCTCTGAGTCTGTACTATAGCAGYGTGATGTTATGGCTGATTATGCTTCTGGAAACATTTTCTCTCAAATGTGATAGAGTACTATGTTCCTGCTCTTTTATGCTCATTAGAAAATTTCTAGCAGCTCCTTGCAAAGGCTGCAGTGTTAACTCTGTCCTTATCAATTTCCAAATTTGGTTAGTCCTTCYTAAAATTCTCTGTGAAATTTAAATTGGCTACAGTGATCATTTCCTGCACCGAACTGTTGTGTGGTCCTGCTTTGTACTGTCAAACAGTTGCTACACCTCCTTCCAAAGAGCCTGCCTTTCAATGATAAATGATGTCATTGCTGTATGTACAGTTGTGAAAATGGTTTGGGGTTACAACACCTAAACAAATGCAAGATAGTAACATAAATGAACTCTTGGTGACATCTGTCCCGTATCTAACAGCATCAGCTCATGGTTGCTTTTGCATACTCAGGTGTGGCTGTAAGAAGAGCATGAACCATGCAAAGGAAGGAGTCCCTCATGAATCCAAAAGTCGATGCAGATACTCTCACCAGTATGATAACAGAGTCTACACTTGCAAGGTGAGTAGCGACACAAGGACAAGGTCTGAAGAATGGAGAAGGAAAGGATGGCCCAATAAATGAGGAATATCACAGSCATGTGCCTGTTTTCTTGCATTTTTTCAAATGGGAGAGGTGCTCATGGCCTTGCCAAGAAAAACTGATCCCCATTGAACTTGTATTTTTGCTCGGAGAGGTCATCAGCTCTGTGTGCTGTGTGTCATTTGCTAGCTAAATTGTGAACCCTGCTGCTCTCAACCTGGGTGATGTTGACCTACACAGCTGATGTGGTTACTCTTCTTATTTGCTTATGCCCGTTGCTTCRTATTAGCCAATTTTTCTGAAGGATGTGTGCAGGAGACAGGAAAATTTTCAGCTACCATCATGGTTTTTCATTGTTGTAGAAATATTTCCCTGATGTCATTATTGATAGTGGGTTTTGTTTTGTTTTTAAATCAGTTCTGATGAGACCTCTCCTTTGCTGTGGAGACCAGAGCAATAATTTTGTGTATTGTATGCCGATTATATGCTTTATGTGGCCAAACAGCTGCAAGACGTGGAGTCTGGGATTCCCAAGAATGCAGTTTTAATTGAGCCTTTGTGTTATAGGCCTGTTACGAACGAGGGATGGAGGTCAGCGTGGTGCCAAAAACCTCTGCTTCCACTGACTCCCCTTGGCTGGGCCTTGCCAAGTATGCCTGGTCAGGGTGAGTACTGCAGCTGAGAATCTCTCTGCTCTCTGTTGCCTCTACGCTGCCTGGTGCACTGGACTTCCAGTATCTCACTGAGGTAACCTGTCTTCCTCTTCTGCAGATACGTGATTGAGTGTCCCAACTGTGGGGTGGTGTACCGAAGCCGACAGTACTGGTTTGGCAACCAAGATCCTGTGAACACTGTAGTGAGGACGGAAATTGAGCACGTCTGGCCAGGGGTAAGTCTGGTTGCTGGATAGTCTTTGTGTATGTGTGCAGCCACACGTTTATATTGGTTCTTCTGGACGTTGATGGAGAAAATGGATTGGCTTTCATTAGGGCTGGTCCCTGTCTCTGCTGTTTAAGACAAAGGGCTTTCAGTCATCTTTTGGCTATCTTGAAGTGGCTAAATAGCCAGTTTATGAACACTTCCTGTGAATGATACACTATTAAAACCTACCCGTGTTTCAAAGCAGGGCTGGAGAATTTTTTCTCATGCTTGCCCTCCAGGTTAACAGGAGCAGTGGGTCACAGAGCCATGTGCTTCTAAAAAAAATGAGGTTTCCCTGTTTTTATTCTCAAATGAATATCCATTTCATTCCAGACTGATGGATTTCTGAAAGACAACAACAATGCAGCCCAGCGTTTGTTGGATGGGATGAATTTCATGGCACAATCAGTATCTGAACTTAGCCTGGGACCCACAAAAGCTGTGACCTCCTGGTTGACAGACCAGATTGCCCCAGCTTACTGGAGACCCAACTCTCAGATCCTGGTAAATAGCAGCTGCTGTAGAGAAAAGCTTTGCATAGCTAAAAACCCTTTTCCTCAGTCTTTAAGTAATACTGTATTTTGCAGATTCCAAACGCTTCTTGTTTTATTTCAGCAAGCCCTTCTCGTACAATTTTGGGAAAACTGAAATGCTTTTAGCTTTTCCCATGCTTGACTCAGCCAGAGAAAGTATGAACAGAGACTCTGCCCAGCCCCGCTAAGGAGACTGTTTCCTCCCTACTTTTTGTGACCTCCTCTCCCAGCAATATCACAGAAAATCCTGGCTTGCATGAACTTGCTCTTCAAAGCAAAGAATCAACATCTTAAATCTGGCTACTGCAGTTGATAGTACTATTCTGATAGGTGAAGAGATTAAACTCTGGTTTCATACCAGATGCAAAAAGCTGGCCCTAACAATTCAACTAGAAAAGGATTYGCTGTGTCTTGCAGGAAACAGACACTTCTTCACTGAAAACTGTCTTCTGAATTCTTACTCCCCACAAAGATCAAATACCCACCATTCAGCCCTGCATGATGTGGTTGTAATTATTTGTGRCCGTGAAATGAAGGGATCGTAGCAATCTGTTGGCTTAACCACTGTACATCTACCCATCTGAATCACTTTCCTAGGGTAAAGCTATGGGACTGGTAGCACCCAAGTCTTGGGTGTAACTATATTTTTCACAATTTCAGTCTGAGTCTTGCTGTCTTGGGATTCTGCTCTCTATTTTTCTGTTCAGGAAGATCAAACTAACAGTTTTTCTTTCTATGTTGTTCTGATTAGAGTTGTAATAAGTGCAACACGCCTTTTAAAGATAATGACACTAAACATCACTGCCGGGCCTGTGGAGAGGGCTTCTGTGATGGCTGTTCTTCCAAGACCCGTCCAGTGCCTGAGCGAGGCTGGGGACCAGCACCAGTGCGTGTGTGTGACAACTGCTATGAAAACAGGGGCATCCAGTTAGGTAATTCTGAGTTGATTGTGATGGAATTATCCCTGGGCAATAGTTAGTCTGAAGTCTTTGTCCCTGGCTTCTGGATCACAACCATTCCCATTGGGTGTAGACAGTGTTGTTCAGACTGGGCTTTGGCACCGAGTTTTCAGTAGGGAAGCTCAAGAGCTCAATGTCTTTTGGCAGGAAGATGACGCTTGCAGATATCTGAGCTACCAGATATCTGACCTCCTGACAAAATTATTTTCTAATTGGATCTTTACTTTGTTTTTCCGACATSTGCTGACGGTGTGGAGCTAGCATCAGAGCAGGGATGCTGCTGTTTCAGCAGACTATGTATTTTGTCCATTATTGCTGAAATGAAAGTGAAAAGTCTGCAATCCAGGACTGGGGACATGGGAGATAAAGGCTGAGGAGGGGCTCCAAGCTGCCTTTTGGGTTTGCTGCTGGGTTTTGCTAATGTAAATTAACTGAAACTTGGCAGAAATTGTGCTGGACTCAGGTGTTGAGCCCTTTACTCTTGTGTCATGCAGATGTGGCTGAGCTGCCTTCAGATGAGGAAGGGGGGACACTTATTGCCAGGAAGGTGGGGGAAGCTGTGCAGAACACTCTTGGAGCAGTGGTGACAGCCATGGACATTCCCTTAGGTGAGCTCTGTTCTCTTCTGATGGATTTTTTTGTCTAGAGGCATTTTTGTTTCTCAGAGCAAAACTTCTGATTAAACTTTTAAGAGTTTGTGTGACAGGCTGGCACCACCACTATTGTACCACTGCTGGTTGAGAGTTCTACAGTCCTCTCTCGCTTGATGTTTCCTCTTGGTTTTCARCACATTGTTTCTGCACTTCATACCTTCTCTTTTCTCCCTGTCATGCAAATGTGTGTGCACCAAGCTGTGAGTAATTCATGCTCCCCTGATGCGTCACTGCAGTGACCTGCCAGCTGGAGTTTCCTAAAGACTGGCCAATTAGGAAGCGTTTTATCAGGTTTGGTTTTCTTCCAGAGATGCTGAGTGCCTTTTAAGTGTGTTCATGGATACTGCTGGCACTCGGTACTTCTGCAAGGGAGGGCTGAGAATCTGAAGCTGTCCAGGTTGGTAATGATGRGAAAGTAATCAGTAATGTGATCTTTAATGGTGAGCTTAGTACAGTGAAAGTTTGCTGCTCTTTCATGTGCTGGGTAGCAGTGCAGGTATGTCAGCAAACACTTCGCATTTGAATCTTCTGTTGTTGGATCTGACTTCCTACTCATTGTGCAGATCATCGTTCCACTGCTTTGCCTACAACATGTCCTGCCATCACCCTTGTGGGTGTTTGTTGTCCGACTCAATGAAAGGAAGAATAAATCCCTTTCTCAGTTCAGACAGTACATGCGTTTCTGAATGTTTGGTTTGGTGACTGTGGTTGGTTTTTTGGCCGCAGCTGAAACTGAAGGTAGGGAAAAGCAAGTGTCTCAACTTCTGGAAGAGCCTGAGTAAGAGAAGATGCCACCATTTAAGGAGAAACAATCTATCCCTTTGAAGAGAGGCAGAATGTGGGCCTAAGTGGCTACCTGTTGCACTGAAGTGTTCTGTCAGTAGGTCGTCTTCGCCTTAATGGCAGTGGTATGACTTGCAGTGTGTGAGTACTTCCACTGGAGTACATTCTTGACATGCTCATGTTCACAGATTATTTTCTTCTCCCTCTTTCTCATCCCCCCACCTCACTTCCTCCATAGGTCTGGTGAAAGATGCTGCCCGACCTGCATACTGGGTACCAGACCATGAAATCCTGCACTGCCACAACTGCCGGAAGGAATTCAGTATCAAACTCTCCAAACACCACTGTCGGGCTTGTGGCCAGGGATTCTGTGACGAATGCTCACATGACCGCAGAGCGGTTCCCTCTCGTGGATGGGATCACCCAGTCCGAGTTTGCTTTAACTGCAATAAAAAGCCTGGTGACCTTTAACGCCAGGCTCTTCTCCGGATCTCTGCAATTCCTTATGTTCTCAGGGTTACAAATGAAAATATCTGGTCTCCCTTTCACCTCTTAACCTGTTGCAGCCAGAGTGCATGTTTCCAGTTTCTGGCCTCCTCTTGTGTTATATCCATCTTGGAACGTTGGGAATGAGCTTATGTTCAGCCTCTAGGTTTTAATTTCAAATTAACTGTGGGAGGGAGGGAGCTCCCTTGTAAATGAGCAAACCAAAATCCAGTGTATTTTATTCCAATTTAAAAAAAAATATATATCTATATATATCTATCTATGTATAATTTAGTATATTAAGAATGCGGTTGGCCAATGAAGCTTTGAGTATTCCTAGTTCAAATGATGGATGGTGTTGTTCCTTACTGTATTGGATCAGGCTTACGGCCTTCTGATGCTTCTTTTGGAACATCTTGCTGATCACGTGTCCTGTGAGGAAGGTTTGGACTCTGTGCTGGCAGGAGATTGCCGATGTTGATGTATGAATTACACCTGGTAATTCAACCAACCCTACATCTGGAGGTGCGGTACTTCTGGCCATGGAAGATTAAACCCAGATTCAGTAGCAAGTTTGTTTGAACTGTGATATAAGCAGTGGTCTTGCAGTGCAAGAGGTATCAAGTTGAAATAGACTCCCTGGCAGTGACCAGTAGAGCTCTGAAAGGTAAAGCAAATCATATGGCACAAGGCAAAGCATTCTGATTTTGCCGTTTAAACTTCAATACCAGATCAAAAGGTATCAGGGTCTTGCTCTCCCTGACAATGTTCTCATGTACTCAGGTTTTCTTCAAGTTTTTCTGCCAGCTTGTTGCAGTTAAAAGTTTTGTCCAGAGCAGAACAAGAGAAGAAGTTATGTAGGCAATTCTGAAATATGAAGTTTGAGTTGTTTGGGTTGTGATGACTTTTCTTTTCCCCCACTTTTTAAGTGATCCCGGAGTCTCTGGAGCTTCTGTGTTCTCAGACGTGGTTGCATAGAAACTGCACAGATTTGACTTATCTTTTTCCTAATAATATCAACTTACAAATCCACCTGGAAAATGGGAACCTTTCTTCTTTGCTCCTAGCAACTGGCACTCACCAGACTTCATCCTTTTATTAAAGGACTGCAATGAATTCACTGATTTTATTATCAAAAGCACCACTGAACCTAATTAATACTGTCTTGTACTGTGGATTTGTGGTTCCAGTTATAAGAAGCAAGAGACCATTGTGGATTGAACTGCCTAAAATTCTCCCTTCTTGACTTACATAGACAAGAATTCTTCCACCACGTGAGAGTTGTCCCCTCTTGGAGTGGCTGGAGTTTGATGCAATGTCCTGGAACTGTGGTATTTTTTTCCCCAGCTTATTAAATGTGCTCTTGTGTAGATGAGTGCCCAACACCCTGTTTCTGGACTGTATTATTAAATTAACTGCTATAAAAGACTTTATCTTCTGAACAAGCGTACTGACTTTTTTCTGGTAACAAGCAGTTCTCATTTTGTCTCTGAAAGAACATACTCACAAAGTGATTGCGCCTTCGCAACTGCATCCAGCCTACACATGGAAGTAGACTTGGAAGACGTTCCAGGACACCTTCGGTACKGGCCGAGTTTACTGGGGACTGTCTAATGCTTTTGTAAGCAAAGTCTGCCATAAACTGACAGTTGCCCAAGGGAGGGCACGAGTAGGTAGAAATCCTCTCTTAAAAGACATTCTGCACATCCAGCATAATTCTGTGCTTCAAAGTATTTTTATTTTTTTAATGGGTGAGCAACGTGTTCTTAGTTTGTAGGCTGTGCCCTGTGTGCCGTTTATGCATGTAGCTTTACTGCCATGTTAATGCACAAAGAGAAAGCAGCCGTGACATTCCTTGTATAAAATCTTTGGCGTCTGTTTCAACAACTTGTCTGATTTTTTTTTTTTTTTCCCTTGTCACAGCCAGAATTACTACTCAAAGAGAAAATATTGTTTAAACATTTTTAGTATATATGCAATCTTAGTAACTTAGCAACCTGTCAATATGCAGAGTCCRTTCTTGATTGATTATCCTGGAGCTGAATCTTCTGTGCTGTTGCTCAACAAAGCAAAATCTTACGTGGTGCTTAAACTGCAGCAGGCTTGGTGTTACTCTTTCTGGGCAATGTTGAGAGGATTATTTGGGTTCTTTGTTTTCCAAAATGAAAAAAATATCWGTAACGTTTAAGTTCACTGCTGTTTTCTGTACACAAGAGCTTTTATTTTTCCTGGTACTGGGTGCTGTGCGTATGCAGAGTATAGAATATGGTTATTAAATAGATTAGCTATTTAAAGGGGATAGATGCATATTTTAGCAGAGCCTAACGCTATTTGGTATTAACGCATTAGGATTCAATAAACAAAAGGGCTCTAAACAATGTCTATGGACAGAAAGCTCTACAGGAAACTTAAATGAAGGAAATAGAAATCCTGAAAAAAATTACTAAAGCAAGTAACATGGGAGCATCTTGTGCTTGGGGTGGGACTGTCAGCCTGAAGACAAGGGTTAATCCTAGCAATAGAACCCTGAGAGAGTTTTATTCCTAAACTCTTAGGAGAAATGCTTTGCGTGCAGAGGTATTGGTAGCATCTAACCAGAGTGAGTCTGTGCAAAACCTGTCAGCAGTTAACAGCAGCCTCGCTGGAGCTCTGCAAAACCCCAAACTGTGAGTTTTCATAATGGCAGTATGAGACAGGTCTGACGTCTGCTCTAATGCAACTCCTGTGCAAAAAAGTCTTCGTTTGTTTTCAAGGGCAGGGATAGGAGGGGACTGTTTTCCAGGAAATTTCCAGAAGATCACTATGTGTGTTTTAGCGAAGACAAATTAATTACTTACCATGAAATTGCAGTTGGGCAAGATGAGYGTGTGTCCTTTGGATCAACCGAAGTTCACTGTAATGTTAATATTTCAGTAGTTAAAATCAGCACACTGTCTTGGTAAGATAATGAATTCAATTGGTCTGAGACGTGGCATGGTAAAAGCATATTCTGAGTTACAGAACGAAGTTGACTGTTTGATGTAAATCTCTTGCCAGAAAAATGATATCAGGTTGATTATTGGCAGATTGAGCAGCCTCTGTACCTCTTCTGATTAGGAAATGCTATGAAAAACATYGAGTAAAATAGGAATCATGTGAATTAACTGATGTGCAAAGATGTGCCCCAGTGAAAAACTAATTCCTCGTCCAAAGCACCACAAAACGAGCCTAGATTTGTAGAGGAAGAAACATCGGATATGATTGCTCTATTCTGATGGATTTATTTCCATTGTGGGTACCTATGCCAATTCAGCGTAAAGATTCATCTTCAAATAGGTGGTGTGGGTTTTCCTCTCCTTCTGTGAGGCAGATATAGGTGAGCTTCGTATAAATGTGCACACTTTTAGTTAGACTCCCCACCCTTTAGGCCAAACTTGGTTTAAATGTRTACCAGGTGCACGTTGCACCTGAGACTTGCAGCTAGGGAAAGAGATGGCAGAGCGGCATGGCTGSTGTCAGCAGCAGGCTGTAACGTGTAGCTACTGGCACAAGAAAAAGTGTTTTGTCTTTCGCTTCCCGGCCCCCCCCCCGTTGGTTTTCCTGCTCATTCTTCCTCCTGCCCAGTTCCTCACAGGTGAAGTTGCACTCGCTGAAGTTGGCCAAGGTATCCCGTATGTTCCAGTCTGTGTCACCTGTGAATTGGACCTTTGGTTGTGTTCTGGGAAACGTGACAACCCTCGCTAGCTTTTGATGCCCACAGGAATTTATTTGTTGAAATAAACACCATCATTACGTTAGATCTGCCTTGCATTTATGCTACGTGTCTGTTGCGGCTGTGCCGAGCCATTCACAAATGCCCCTGTTGCTTTGGGTAGCCTGGGCTTTACCATTGCAGGACTCTGGCTTCCCACCTGGTCATACAGACTTYGCTGCTCTTCATCTTTTTGCTTCCAGCATAACCAGCCCAATGAGACTTAAGTAATACTCTCTCACTTTATTTTGCAGCCTCCGTTTTCATGATTCATTTTCAACTGATGTTGTCAGTCACTGTAGCTCCACATATTGTGGCTTTGTCCTTGCATTTGATTTATTGCTGATGGCTGTAACCTAATTTGGCACCAACAGATATGTCTTTGCCTGCCAGTAATTTGAGAACAGAGAGTGATTTGGCCAAGCRATAGAACTGTCTGGTTTTTGTTGTCCGCGTCCCATCCCCACCCCCCACTTTAGCTGAGCACTCTTTCCTGGTGAAGCAATGTTGACATGTATATTCTGTCAGTCACAGCACATAGTATGCCATAAAATGTTTTTGTTCATAGTGCAGGCACATCAACAATGAAATCATGGCAATGCCAAAATAAATGAAAACTTACTATGAGGGCTTTCAAAATCAACAGTATAATGAGACAAAGACAAAGCTAAACTAGAATGGCAGCTAGTCAGTAATCTTAGGCCAGAATTAAAGTGCATTCAGCTTTTTAACTTCATTTTTATTGGATATAACTCAAGCAAAAAATAAAGCAATACAGATACAAGTTTTATATATCAAAGAAGTCCTCATGTAGGAAATGTCTCAATTGTGGCGTTACATAAATTCTGTCAAGAATGCCTGGAGATTTTGAAACACCAATTTCTGACATTTTGAAAAGCTGGCTAAATCTTTCTGGTTCTTAAAAGGCGGTTTTAGAGCAGCACTGGAGAGAAGCAGTAGTGTATGTATGATAATGTACAGATGATGACTTGTCAGGAAGGCATCAGAGTGCTTCACAGCTACCATGATATTAATAGAACTGCAGATAGGAAAGAAGTTGTTTGAACAAGAAAAGGCAGGTGATTTTGATTATATTTTCAGACATTACCTAAAATGGTTTATCAACTTTGTGCCTTGGCTTCCATTTTTGAAACATGAAACGAATTTGCAAAGTGCTTTAAACACTTGGGTCAAGCATCTTTCAACCGCCAGCCCCTTTCCAGACCCCCTGTCTAGAAAGTACTTTGGGTTGGTATTGACTGCTTGATTCAGCTCACAGTACATGTAGTATACGTAGTATATGCAAGCAGCCACCAGCAACTGGAGGTTTGGGGACCAAAGCTGAATTGTCCACTGCCAAATTACAACTTTTCTGAAAGCAGCTACTGTAAGGGGACATCTCRAGACTATGTACGCATTACGGTTTGAATTCCCACTTCCTTGCAAGGAATGCTTAACTTTCCAGTACTGTTAGAATAGGTCCCTATTAAGCTCAAAAATRTAAAAATGCCAGAATGAAACTGTGACTAGTAGATGGATTTTTTCAACCTCTTAGTTTCAGTATTCGTTAGGACAATAGAGGAGGAATGACCATGAAGCAATGTACTGCAATAAATCAGGGGCAACAGAAAGACACCCCCCCACACACAGACGACCCAAAAGGAAATCCCCTCCCTGCTTTAGACACTTGAAGTTAAAACTGTAGAAGTTTAAGTTTCTACTTGTGATGTCCAAGAACCTCATGTGGCCTAATGGGTTTTATGTGGAGCGAGCCTTTTCAATCAGGGTTGAGAGATGACTAATAGAAGCAGGGTACATGGAACAGAACAAGGGTGAGACTCTGTGGCTTCTGAAACAAGAAGTTGATGGTGTTAATGGGAGGGACTGGCAGTTTGGTCAGGGAGGAGAGCCTGGGGGTCCGCTCTGAGCCTTGCTCCAGTGAGGAAAAGGGACCCAACAAATTGTGCCTGCTGGATAAGGGATGCTGCAACCTGTCCTGGAGTGCAGGTTTGGCSTTTCTGAAGTTTCCTGCTAGATTCAGTACTTGCTGAGGAGCTGAGGCAAATAAATACAGTATTTTGATGCTGTAGCAGAGGGGAAGAGTGCTGCAGTTCCTTACTTTTTAGCTGCCTTAGGGTCCTAGCTRTTGCTGCATAATGAAATGGTTGATTTAATATACTTTAGCTAGTGCCTGCAGGCTGCTTGCTGTCTGTCACTGAAGCCAAATCGCCTCTCGTCTTGCCCTGCTTCCCCTCTCCTTTCATACGGCTCTTGSAGGCTTAATTAGGAGTGTTGGCTGCAAAAGTAGCAGTTGGGTGAACGGGTTTGCAGGGACATGTGTGTGCATTTGGCTCCTGGAAACAATAGAAAGCAAATGAGTATCTTTTGTTTTATGAGTTTTGCCTAAAAGGGAGCAAAGAAAAGAAACTATCTTCAGTTATGTAAGGTGCCTTTCTGCCACAATTCCTTGTTTGTGTTTCCCAYGGTAACCGGGCACAATTGTTGCACGGTCTTGTTCTTGCAGAGCAGGCATTACTGGGGTTAAGAGCACTGAAGAAAGTTTAAATGCTAATTTAAATTTTGGAATTAGTTCTGATTTAAGGGAGTTCATGATCCTTGTGGCTTGCGACCTGCAARTGTTTGAACCACGCGTATTTACTAGCAAGAATATCAATATAAAGTATGTTCCAGCTCAACTCTGAGTTGGTTATCAGCTGTAACATTAGGAGTTTGCAGTGGGATGGGGTTAGCTACATCTCTGTTTCCTGAACAGATGCTTACGTGCAATATGCATTGACTAAGTCAATGCAAATGCTTTTGAAAGTTGTGCTGTATGTATTAATCACTGTGCATGCAACAGAAAATGTCCCAAATTAACATAACTGATCAAGACGAAGTGCAGATTATTTTCTTAAATTGAAAAGAAGAGCAAGCCAGGAATCAGTGACCACACTAGCCAAACTGGTCTCTTGGTTATCCAAGGCTAGTAGAGGGAATGGGAAGAGCCTGCAAGACTTACCATCTGAGGAGAACAGAGGACCTTTGGTCTTAGCAAGTTCTGTAGAAAGAAGGGGCAGCACAGAGCATGCTGTGAGCAGCATCCGCTTTGTGTGAGAAAGGCGGCTCGGCAGAGAAATGCTAGAGCCGGATGCATCGGGGGAGCCGTAGTTGTAAGGAATTCACAGCTCAATCTGCCTACGGGGAAACAGGAGATGGCTGTTAATGGGATACAAGAAAGATTTGGGGGTTTGAATGTATACTCAGACAGGGAAGAAACCGTTTTGAATATTGGCTGGGGTTCATCTTTCATCTTGATTACCCTTGCAACAGCTATTTCATATAGAATATATTCACACTGTAACGTTATTACACTGCTCCCAAGAGGAGAATTTTCCTGCTCTATTATCTTCTATATAGATTAATGGGTAAAAGAAATACAAAGGCGGCGAAGGAGATCACCACACGTAACACTGCAGTGTGGTGAGCAGTAAGAGCTGCTGAGAAGAGACAGTTTCCTAGAACAGCACATTGCTTAGGCCTGAAGGTTGTGAGAGGACGGGAGAAACGGGTGTGGAGCCCTGCAGGACAGAGAGGATTTTTAGTAGGGCCAACCCTTCCTGGCACCTGTATTTGAATAATTCCCTCTTATCCRAAGTCACTTGCAATATGGAGGGAAAGGGGAGAGGAGTGCATTGGAAACAAACAAAAAACCACAGGATACGCCCGGGTTTGCACTGGTCTTGTGAAGGGAGTTTCCCTGTATTGGACTTGGCGTGCAGGGCACCTGTGATGCTTCCTTTTGGAGGAAGCCAGGCCAGAGACACACTCGTGCAGCRTGCTCCATGAGCTCAGGCCACCAGCAGGGATGCAAAAGGATGAATTGGCTGCAACACCAAGTCCTCGATGAGCTCTTAGAGAGCTCACGCCACGATCTTGRGTGTCTCATCCCTGTTAACAGTGCTGTGCTCATGCTGCAGCTCATGCTCTCCTCCTCTGTGCGAAACATTTTGTGACTGATTGAACAGTTTTGCCAGCCCACTTGTTTAACTGCAAATACTCCTGCTCAGTTACAGCCCAAGAGCTTTCCCTGCACACGCACCAGTGTGAGGTGGAATGGAGTTGATGGCGCATCATGATGAAGGTGGTGGGGCGCAATCCCTCCATAAATAGGTTGCTCTGGCCAAAAGCTTTAGGTGCAGAAGAATAACAGTATCTGCTGACAAATAAAAGAGCTGGAAACCTTTGTAGCATGCCTRGGAGGGTAGTGGTGAAGGTTTTCTCTGAGGGCAGGAGCAGGATTTCTCGGTACCCTGCTGTACCTGATTACCCAACAGAGCATCCCTCGCCTCCTTTGGGCTGTGGCAGTACTACAACAGCTCTTCACCTACCCCAGTTACCCCATCCCCTGCCTCTGCCTATACGCAGAGAGCAGATGCTCTGCTGGAGTGCTGCTGCTCTACTGCTGCTGCTGGAAAATGCGTTTCTGCTACTTGATGCCTTCCCTGCCCCTTTGAGCAGGCCACTTGGCCCTAAACCCCAGAAGGGTTTCAGAGACAGCACTACAGGCRTGGGACAACACACAGCAAAGTCAGGAAGGGCCTTGGAAAACAAATTAATTATGCCTGCTCAAAAGAGATGGTGGAGTGAATGGGGTAAGCAGTCAAGCAACAGGTATTAGCCCTGTTTCTTTTTATTCCTGGAATGCAATTTAGTGAAGTAGAGAAGCTTTGCTGGGGACTTGCARGCCCCTTCCTTCGCAGGATGCTCAGCACTGTTGCACCCCTCCGCAATGAAGACACAGGTGGGATCCCCGGGGCGAGCGCTGTGCGGGGTACTGCCAACTATAGGCCACACCTATAGCCACCAGCAACACTGTGCGCTTGTGCAGCCTATACCCCATTTCAGAAGGCACCCGGAATGCAGCCCCCAGCCTAGCTCTCCGACTGGGCCATCTCACGGAGCCGGCTGGACACAGCCTCCATCTTAACATGCTGAGCAGCAAGGCTGTGGTTATAACCTGTTTGTACGCTCACCTGCTGACCTGGCAGGGCCCCAGGGAAGTAGCATCTCTGATGACACAGTTGTACATCTGAACGCTCTAAGTGGATCCCAGGGTGGAAAGGCGGGTCCCGCATTCCTTCTCTAAGAATTTTGGAAAACTTGAGCGCAGCGTCTCTTTCCTGTGAAGCCCATCAGTAGCCCCACCTAGTTCACGAGGGCCTGCACCCCACGTAGGCTCCTGATCTTGTCAGTGCATCCTACATAAGCCAGCTGCAGGATGGCTACCAGCAAGGAGCTGGAGGTAACGAGGCTCCATGGGATGGTAATTGTTCTCAAATGCAGGTACAGGCTCCTGAAGCGTCATCCAATTACCATGAGCTGGTGCTGCAACTGGGCCCTCAGCGGCAAAGTTGTACYTCTGTGTGCAAAGCCCTGGCTCTGCAGGGGTGATCTCATATCCCAGAGGATGGGGTCTGTCCAGGCTGGGCTTGTCTACCGCTAGAGCTGCATAAGCAAGCCTGCCCTTCCTGCTGACCAACTCCAGATTGGGGGGTGGACTTGGTTAGGAAACACTACGATAAATTAACAGGGACGTTCAGCCTGGCCACTGGACCAGGAAAGGGGCTGTGTTCTACGCATGCTGCCTTTTAAAGGGAATGGTGGCAGGGCAGCGGCATGCTACCATCATCTGAGAAGGACAGTTTAGCATGGCCCAGCTCAAAGGACTGACAGCGTGAGTGGGGAAACAGCTATTCCTTGGACTGCTTCCAACCACAGATGTAGTAGAGACAGTTGATGCAGGGACCCGACCAAAGCTACTCCAAGCAAAGCCCCAGAACACCTACAGTGTCAGCTTCTCAACACCAGCTACTTCACTCTGCTAATCCACTCTGCTGCACCAGCCCACTTGCTAATGTAGACGTAACCACAGCTATGTGGGTATATGACCAAAGCAGGATTAAGTTAGAGCAGCCTTTTGACAGCAAATTCAGCTAGCATGAGTCAGGCCCTTACTGTGCGCTACCAGCTTTTCAAAGCTTATAGCTAGATTTCAAAGAGGCTGAATATTGCCCAAGAAGTTAATCAGCATTCAGCTTTTATTTACAAGATGTCTGAGATGTACACAGCAAGATTTGCTGAACCTGCTGAAGGAGGTTCAGAATTTCATGGGTAAAGCAGATGCAACAGCAGCACATAGTGACTCAACAGCATGGTGACYGGTGCAAGAATTTTGGAGTCACATACAGGCTGGCAGCTTTGTAGACCAGGTCGGAGGAGAATATTGTGTCAGTTATAGGAGAAGTGGTAGAGATCCTGTTTGACAGCCATGAGTAAGCCAGGAACTCCTCGGCTACCCCCAAGTCTTGAAGAAAACACCACACTGGGAATGGCATCTTTGGAGGATGGGTGGGGAGAAGGRATGGTTCTAAGCAGATGGGCATCTTGGAGACTCCAAATTCTGGTGTAGCAATCCTGACCAACTGGAAAGGAAAGGACACCAGAATTCAACATTACACAAAAAGTACTTTACATGGCTCTGCAAGATTATCATCACAGAAGCAGAAGGTCTATGGGGAAAAAACCCTGACCATTTCTACACACACTAGAGGCAAAGTGCTTATCAATACTTTACGAAACAGAAATTCTACACTGAATACTGCAAAAGTGGCAAAAATGTGCATTTCCTATTAGGCAATAAAAGGTAGGATAAATCAGTATTTAGCATGCTTTCCTCATTATCAAGCTCCTAAGGCAAAAAAGGGGAGAAAAACTCACTGTCAAATTAACAAGAATTCTTCTCATTATTCCATTACTGACAAATCCAAGGAGAGGAGGTCACTATGTTTACAGTGACATTGTGAAACTTGGCTATACTTTGCTTCATTTATTGTTAGCTTTCCTCCCCYGACCCCAAATAAAATAATAATTGAAAAGAAAATCTCAGACTGTAGCCAAGYATACTCAAAATGAACCTGAGTGGTMTAGACAGTTGACAAGGAGTTATGCTTACACRCCAATGCTTGTCCATCACCAGACTACCCACTTAAGCACCAAATAAACATATACACGGTCTTTAGTCTCTATATAAAGTTCTCACCAAGTCTCCCATTTACACGTTGTTTCCCTGAATTTCAAAATCAAGTGTTTTCTGCTCTACTCGAGACACACTGTGGAAAGGATAACGGGACTTTTGCCAGGACACAGCAGATAAAGCCGTTAAGGGCTACACAGGAGTGATTACAGTAGGTGTGCATCCATAACGTTATTTCTTAATTTTCATAGTGCATTACAGTATGTATAAGGCTAAATTTCTTCTGATTTTTAAAGAATTAACAGCTTTACAGCCTCCAACAGCTGTAGCTAAGAAACACTCCTCAGGCATAAGAAAATCACTGCCATGCACTCTACAAGTAGAGGGAAAAAAAGTCAACCGACCTGCTGTAAGAAGTCCTTCCTCCTCATTTACGTGCAAAGGGAGAATAGCATATTCGTTGTTATGGCCTTTGTACTGTTTCACACACTTTGCTGTTCTCAGGTCCCACAGTTTTATCTGCAAGTGGAATTGTTTGAAAGAGGACATAATAACAAAGCAGAGAGTACTTGACGGTTGATAAATAAGTGGGTCTGGAAGAGGACCCATATATGGGACTACCACCCAGTTCCATACTACCCCCCCCAAAGAACAGGCATCTGCCCTCAGGACTGGGATAAGCACCTGGGATAAGCCCAGACACTAAAAGGAACAGAACACCCTGACTGCAACACACCCGTACCTTTCCAGCCATATCTGCTGCCATAAGATAATGTTCAGCCTCAAGGAGGCGAATGGATGTAACTGCTGAGTCATGGAAGAGACGAATTGCTTTCCAGCTCTGGCCCTTTCGGTTGCGTTGACGCACATCGATGCTGAAAATCTCACCTGAACGGCAGCCATTGTACAGCATCGGGGTCTGGAAGAATCCAAGAGAAAGAAGCGTACTATGTAACATCTGAAAGGATCTTATAAGTTATACAGACAGAAACTATGTCAAGCTTTTGAGCTCTGGTGCAGTTGTCAAATTATTTTATTAACACGGATATTAAGAACCAGAATTTTTATTACACRCTGCAACATTTTTCATCAGCCAACTCATTAGTTCCATTCAAACCTCAACTATTTACTTTAGCTGTAGAAGGTCAGCTAGGTAAGTAGGAACCTAAGTCTAATGTAACAGCAAAACAGGAACTGGAATTCTCATGTTCTGATTTCACCCTTCTTCACTATTTATTTGTGAACAAGTCCGTTAGTATTTTATAGGGGTTKTCTTCTTCTTGATGGAGACAATACACTGAGTGTTGAGGTCATTTGCCAAAACCAAAACAATTTTACAATGCGTTATTACTGTGCTCTTTGTACTTCCTTCATTTCCTTTTTACCTCTGTACAATTAACACAAAATTACCCCTGTTGCCACAGAGTTTGAAATCAGTTAATCTTTTTGTTGCAACTTAATTATATGCAAGCATCAGACCACATCAGCTCTATTGTGGAACAGCTATCCAACAGTAATTGTAATCACAACCTTAGGTGCAGCGTGATGAGTCCCACCACAAACAGAACAAAAACCCCACCAACGAGGCAGCGCTCTGAAAAAACGAAGGGTGTATGGTTCTTTTTACCTGTGTGGCAAACTGTTGTGCCAATACATCGCTACTGGTTCCAAATGTCTGTCGATGCCCCGTCACTACATTGGTCACAAGAACTCGTCGTGTCAGGCCTAAGGAAGACAGATTGTGTTTGTTTAGCTGTAATTCGGGTAGCAGCTGGGAGATTAATGCAAGAAGTCTTTCTCACTGAGACAGAAGGGGTTGCTAGCCCTGCAGATCACCTGTGCTGAAGCAGTTGTCTGCTTGGGGATTCAGGCACCAAGCACAGGACCAGGCAGTGGATATCTTGAAGCTGCACAGCATTCCAGGTCGATCTCCTAGGAGAAAGGAGCAACACATGAAGGATCCATAAAATCTTAGGACAGTATGGTAACTCAGAAAGCTTCTCTGGCTTTCCATACTTCTTTCAACATTTCAATCTGAAGCAGAGAAAATGTTACCCAGTTAGTGTCCCTGTGCTACTCAAGAGACAGAAAACAAAAGTGGGTCTTCATGACTGTAAGCTAAAGACTTAYAGTCTATATAGTTAGATGATTGTGAGAGATTGTGAAATTTATTCAGTAGTCAGAGGGCTGACCATGGCAGGAAAGAGTAAAATAACACTTGCCTTACAGCACTAAGTAAGCCATTTTATAAAGATAAGTGGGCTAGAAACACAAAACATTTACTTTATAAGCTATAGATTAGCCAAAGCCTAACATGTAAGTTCTTGGCCTGCCTATTAAAAAAAAAAAAAAAAAAAAAAAGGTTTGAGTAAGTAACTATACCCTAGATTTGACCCTTGCTTACGTAGTTCCTGCACAAAGTCTACTAATTGACATAAATTTTAAGTCCTCAGTTTTCATTTCCTTCATGGCACGTCCACCATGATCATACACATGTCAGGCAGCACAGGTGACATGTCTAAAACATGGTTTTAGACAGGTTAAGTTCTACTTTGCTCTCAGCATCTACTTAGCAAGGTTCCCTCAAACCAACAATTTAGGAGAGTGAAGTAAATCAAGAAGCTTGGAAATACCTAAAACAGTCAATAGGAAATACTAGACAGGAGGACTTGGGTGGAACTCAGGGCATCCGATTATGGTGAAGGGCTTAAAATGTTCCAGAAAGCAATTGGGCATGCTGGCCTAGTAGCCATCCATCTTCAGCGACTCTTCAAGTTCACCCTAACGCTATGCATTGTTTTTTTTAATGGCTGCATAAATAGCATGACATTAAAAATTTAAAATAGGTCCATAACTCTTGTCTATCACAGATTTCCTCTGTATAAACTTTACTGATCATGTCTGAATGGAAACCAGGTTAGAGGAGTGGACTGTGTGACCTGAAGAAGCATGGTTCTGACACCTATCAAGAAAGTCCAATTAATGAAGTCCYGCCCCCAAGAACATTGAAAAAAATATATAAAGATACAGCTACAGCCATCAGACTTAAGACATAGGATTCTCTAAATCAATCATGCTTACACACAACTGAACATGAGCTTGTACAACGAGCTATGGGCCGAGACATTTACCAGCCTTCCACCTTTGATTAATCCACTGAGCATACCCGAGTAGCTACTATGAGAAGGGGTTCTGCAACGATTCTAAATGGTCTATAAGGAAATTTGAGTACTTCTTGTGTGCAGATTCCGAGTATTAGTTACAGGCCGAGCTACTCATTGGGAAAATCCCGAACGTTTACAAGTGAGGCGTTCTCCTGCCAAAGTCAAGTACTACAGCAGCAGTGGCTAAAAATAAACTAGTKCTTTGCATACTGCTTGTTAATTAATTCTTAAGGTAAATTCTTTCATCTGTTCACTTCTTAAGCTGTTTCAGACTTTCTAAGTTTTACAAGAATACAGCAGTCTCGCCAGCTACCGAAGGAAAGTGTGGAAATAATCTTTCCTTTGTGCTCTTTTCATACCGTAACTGCTATCGAAAATTGGAGGAAAAAACCCAACAAAAACACCCTACCTGGGTTAGTGCTGCTGAACAATGATGCTGGAAGCAGACTGGCACAGCCTGGTGTTTCTGCAATTCCCATGAGACACAGCTTGCTGAAGTGAGTTAAGGAAAACAAAGATTTCTCCATAGAGTGGAACAGGCTGCCTAACATTTATAGCTGGGAAAAGCAAGATGGTCTGACACAGCCACAGCTCACAATACTTTCCCTTTGAGACCTTTGATGTGCCTTACAGTTTACAATTAAGTCTTGACTCTTCATTTCTTTCATAGGAAAGAGCTAGAAAGAACTCCCATTCTTGCTTGTGTATTTTCACTACCAGAAACACAAGATAAGAGGAATACTAAAGCATCTTTCTAGTAATAGAAAAAACCCACATGGCCTACATGGATCATTCTTCTCATCTTTACAAGCTGATGACACTTCATTAATATAGATCTGTTTTTCATGGAGGTAAGTTGGAAAAAGGGGAGCACACATTGGGGAGGCAAGGAAGACTCACTTTAGATTACAATAAAATACTTTCTAAAGGTTGTACCAGGTATAAATAGAATTTGAAAGCTGCATTTCAAGTTCAGTGGGGTAAATCTGTGACGTGACTAGAGGAAAGCACAAAGTAACCAAACCACACAATCCCCAATTCCTAACCAGCTGTGAGAAAGCCTGATGAACTCCTGCCACCTTCTGGATCAGTCCTGAATTGCTTGGCTTTTCCCATGAGCCATTACATACATTTCTATATAATTTCCTCTCTTTTGGCACTTCACTAGCACATCTGTTGCCTGCCATCTCCCACGTTAAAATCCCCTTTTCTTCCTCTCTTCTGGATTCTGCATTGTCCGTTACTGCTTCCTCTACTATACCATCAACCTTCCTCTTCTTCTGAGACAGATCTGCAGAACACGCTCTGAAAGTTGCAGAGCATGATGCCAATAAATTGCTCCCATTCTTCTCTCGCCCCAACTAATATGGCGATGGTTTTCCAACAGAACCAAACCAACCCACTTTCAAAGAGGACCACTTAAAAGAGAAAGTTGGTTGCCTTAACCCTCTCTCTTGTTCTTTTGCCCTAGGCAGTTTCTAAACATCAGATAATTTTGGATATGGCATCTACACTATTAATGAAGTGGGAAGTCYCCAGGGCAGGAAATATGGTCTTTCACCTACTATTACACTGGAACAATTCTACATATATCTGTAACAGAACCATACATCTGTTTTGCTAGCTCCCACATATTTAAATTTTTATAATTTTCTCTGTTTCCAGAAAACTTAATTTCTGGGACAACTACATGAGATGTCTTCCTGGAAGTTAGTCGTTCTGTGCAGCRTGATGCAGACTTGTGAAAGCTGAACTGAAATTTTGCTTTTTTAAAAAGGATATAAAACGTGAGAATCTGGATGAGTCAATGATGCCCAGCACACAGAATTCACCTTCAGACATAAGAAGACATACTATTTTTGTGATCTCTTATTCAATTCATGAAAGGGTATTTCCATGCAAAGATGACATAAAACTGTGCACTGGGAACAGTTCCTTAGCCCACTAAATAGCCCRGTAATGGGTCACGAGCATTTTAGCTTCATACTCCTCTTAAATGTAGAAGACAGAGCAGCATTGAGAAGTCTGTCCACACACGGACTGAGGCACCAAGCACATCCTATTACTTAAGAGATCATCCTTAAAAGAATCTGAGCATGAAGAGATTACGAAAGCCTGTTATAAATATTCTTCATGTTCAAGGATAAACACATTTTCCCAAAATTATTTTTRAGAAAGAAGCATGCAAGTCTTAAGTAATTTCTGGCCCTCAACATCAGTTTTGTCAGCTATGGCCAAGTRCAACTCTGAAGTAAGCACTATCTTTGGAAGCTGGTACTTCTACATAGCCTTCCTTTCCAATTGTAGCATAACATTCCTGAGAACTCACACTGGTACTGAGGACTTTCAGAGACAAGTTTACTKTGATTCTGCATGTATCCAAGCTTCACATTGCTAGGTTCTTCCATTCTCTCCTCCTAAGCCCTTCCCCAGCCCTCATGCAGTTCCACCTGTGCCTCCCAAGGAAGAGCGTTCCGAGAAAGCAACCGAGAAAGCAATAACTGAAGAAAGCAGGAACAGAACACAGTACTTTGCGGTTTGTGAAGTAGAGGTTGTCATACATCTCCACAGTGAGGGACTCCTTCCCCAAACCACTGAGGTTGATGATACCATATTTACATCCTCCATGCTCTACATCGTTCACAGTGAATATCCGTTCACAAGCAACATCTGCCTGTAAAATAAAAGCTTACTGGTCACGCTTACGGGAAACTTACAGGAAAAAAMCAGCTTGAGGGAGCTGCATTAGGTCTAAAATGAAACAACACATTAATTCTGATCCCTTTAACACCATCTGCTTTCCATTCATCTCTAAAACCAGGGCCAATTCCTTTTTATATGCACGCACAGAAAAAACATGAGTAAGAAAAGGATTTAGACCTTGAGTAACAATAAATACTCTTTCCAATTATATCAGTTCTAGACACTTACTCTGACTGATTAGTAAGCACAGACTGGTATTGGTGGAGGACTCAAAACAAAAATTTACATCTTATCAAAAGTGAACATGGAATTCTCCTGCTGTTGGATCACAGCAAAAAGGCTGGTGCTACATTTCAACTTTTCTTTTACGACATTAAGTTTCTGACTCCCTTCTGTCTTCAGCTACGTATGCAGTGCTCTGTTTACAAGGCCAGGAGCTGGTCCTGGAGAGCTTCCTACATAGACTATGAAAGATATTTGCTCCAGACAYGTCTCCTGCATGTGCAGTACCATCAAAACCAGTTAGAAACTGCCTTCAGATCATGAGATGTAAGATGATTACTGAGGTTTACATAGACTCTCTGGACCACAGGCTTTGCCACTCCCCAAATTCTTCTCTTCCATTTTCTTCTTCTTTCTCTTAATCCTCTCCACTCCTCCCTGCCCTGGCCCCACAGTAATTATGCACTCCTGTTTATTTCCAAGAGAACATGTTGATCAGCTTAAAAAAAAAAAAAAAAAAAATCACCACTTTCATATCCAACCTTTTCATCATTTTCCTTTCTAGGAAGGGAACAGCCTCCTCCTACCTGTTTAAAATTACCGAGCACAGATTTTGAGAACTGACACAACATGAATAACGCCATCTTTGAAAGCAAAATTTGACCTATGGGATTTGATTACAAGATCCTGAATTTTCACCGAAGATGAGCTCTCTTTATCCTAAAGACTTAACAGTTCTCATAACATACCACGATTATTTTAAAATTGTTGGTTCCAGCAACTGAGGAATCTGGACTATGAATTTCTATCTTCCTCCTCTGCATGCAGTTCACTTTTAGCTCATGGACCAGCCTGTAAAAGAAGTGGGAGGGGGCGGGGGGAGAAGAGAGAATTCACATAAGCCTAGGTTTATCACCAATGAAAATAATTCTGGATAGGATATCCAGAACTGCTTCTCAATCACAGAAGATAAAATGCCTGAACAACTAGCACGCTGCAATTTCACTTACATAACCCATGAACATGTGCATCTTTCACATTCATGGAATTTCATCCCGTTATTTTGAACCCCGGCACATCTTCAGCAGCAGAAACAACAACATAGCAAGTGAGTAACTTGGCTTCTGTCCTGTTACTGAATCTAAGCACAGCCATTCTAATGGGGGGCAGGGGGAACGGTCACATCAGTTGAAGAGCATTCATCCAAAGAAAAGCCGCACTGTATTCATAAAGCACAATGTGGCAAAACAGCATATATAGAAAAAAAAAAGTGAAGTTTTAAACTCCAGTTATCTGCATTGGGAAACCTCTTCTTCATTTGAATTCTCATCACTTTAGTACTCTGATTATAAAAGATTTTAACTATTTTTTTTTATTATAAGTAATAAGTTCCTCTTTGTCCTAAGTGGTACAGTAAGAAATGCAAAAAACCTGACAGGAACTGTTGCACTAATAGCAGAACTTCGTATTGCAAACAGAAGACAAACCAAATCATCGTACCTGCAATAACTTGTGGAGCTGAGCAAACCCAGCTGCCGTTTCTGTAACAGCATAGATGAGTTCAGTCCAGCCCTTGTTGTTTTCTGGAAGAGAAGAACATGAAAGCATACTCAGGTATTTGCTTGTTTACGATTCAAACGTGGCTGTGTCTTAGATGTTTGGGATATTTAGGTAACTTTTTCCTCTAACCTACATACATTAAAATTTTCAGAATGTCTATAAAACACATTCCAGCACCATCTCCCTGGTCTACTACAGTAAGTAGACAAGAAAGAGACAAGAATATTCCTGTGAGATGTGGGGTGCTTCTATAAATACAAAAACTGGAGAAAAAAAACCAAAACAAAACCAAAAAACATCAGCCGTTGTTTTCGCTCRACATAATCAGCAGTACCACCTTGAGTTGGGAAGTCACCTTCTGGTTTCACTATAACACCTTAAATTCTTATTATACAGCAAAACCTTCTATCACAGCAAGACTGCTACTATCTGTGCAGTCTTACTGCTGCACTACTTTTCCATTCATCATTTTTTAAAATTTCATGCAAACACTTTCTGGGGAGACAAGGATAGAGTACTTTGCAGAGTTACTGAGTAAGAAATCTTTTTKATAATCCTCTGACAAAGCAAGTATTTAAGAGTCAAAATATTCTTATCTGGGAGCCTAATTCAGATGTCTGATTCAATAGCCAGATTTTGAGAAGAGATGTATATCCACAGTTCCCAYTAACAGCAATGTGGCCAGCAGCTGTTTGGTATCTATGAAACCTAAACTGGGAACAGATAAAACAACAAAAAAACCCCCAAAAAACCCCCAAACAAACAAACGCCAAAACCAAACCAACAGCAGCACTTTCACAGTGCTTTCACAGAAGAGCTGAATAGCTGGTTGCACTGAGAACTTCATTACCTAAGGAGGAAAATACTCCTCGCTTCTTCCAAATGACAGYGCATTTAAGCTGAGCTGTGATTTGTAAAGTTGTAAGACATGGCTTTCAGGTCATTACAAAACATCCTTATTAGGTATTTTACCCAGATTACCAATATGCAGCATCAGCATTAACTCTGCTGTAACCCTTTACGATGAAAAGCATACAGGCTTTCCAGGCATAAACATAAGACCTGCCTTGATTTTTCCTGTCCAAAAAAATTCTTCATGAAAAAGCTGTTTTCACAAAGTATCATTAGTATTGTTTCTTCAGGGTCCAGGAATATGATCAATACATTTATAAAACATGGGGAAAACTTAAAATCAAGACCCCACTTTGCCAGTTCAAGGCAGGGATTTGAAACCTGGCATCCAACGTCCTGACTCAAGTTAACTGTTGGACAATCTGCAATTCTGAGCACAGTTCCTGTCTCTTTACAAGTTTTYTGTCTGTAATGACTTGCTTTCATTCCTGTGTGGAACAGCCAAACAAAAGGCTTTAAGAACTATCAATTCTCAGCAAAAAGAAGTTTTCATTTCTTCAGACATCTTAGGGAACTGTACCACAGTCAGAATTGAAAGGCTTTAGCATATAATCTGTCCTGGGCCAGAGTACAATAAAGCCTAATTGCAATCTTTTTCAGAACGTACCTTCTTTTGTTTTTCTTCCTCTTCCAACAGTCTCAGTCTTTTGCATTCCATCGCCTTGTACTGAATGCTCTCTTTAGTAAGTGGGTTGTAATTGTTATGTCCAGGCAGCAGGCGAAAATAGCGATTCTTTTCTGAGTCATAGTAAAATCCTGGCAGTTCTTAAAAAAAAAAAAAAAAGTGGCAAAACGCAGGCAAAAATCAGATGGATAATGAAGTTTCTTTATTGCTCTTTGACATCCCGCACCTTCATGGGAATGTCAGAGTCACAAGGCCCAAAGCTCTCAGGTCCCAAGCATGATACACAGAATAGATCTAGGAATAGATGACAGCCACTTAAAGGAAAAAAAAAAAAAGATAATTTATAGTTTTCAAATGCAGTGCCATTATACAGGTACGGAAGGGAYGTCACCACTGACCAAGGTGAAATTCAGACAGATCAGAGAAGCAGAAAGGTTTTGCTGCAGAACAAAAATTACCTTTCTTTATAAATCAATCATGAGGGGACACTCTTGGTTAAAAGACTAGGTAGGGCAGTCCCAAACAAACAAACAAAAAACCAAAAACCAACATTGACAACGAGGTATCACCCAAACCAAAATAAGGTGATTCACTTCTCAGAATAAGCCACTTTTTCTTCAACACACAGGAGAGATTTAGACACAATCAAGAGTACATTTGGACAATACGCAGAGGCTCCTTCCAAAGATGAACTGGGATGAGAGAAACATCCAATTTTAGTGCTTCACTGCCCAGGTCAATTCACAGAGGCAGACAGGCAAAATACTTTGACAAATTCATAATGGTACACTGTCTCAAGACAAGGGATTTTATTCAGAAGATGTGAGTGTTAACATCTTCATTTCGAGAGTTTTTATTTAAACCTTTACTACTACCAGAAATTGCATTTGAAGTAACGTCTTTTTGCTGCTGCTTACAATTCAGCTCCTTGTCAGCATCTTTTAGGTTTCACCTTAGCAACAAGTGACCAAGATTTATTCAGGTCAACAAAAATATGAAGTTAGTGAATGAATCAGTAAGGTTCATAAAAACACACTGCCATTTAGTATGCAGAATTTAATTACACAGCAATAAATGCTTTGCAGGGTACATCTCCTAACATGCTCACAACCTCTTAYGCACAAAAGGGCGATATACAAAAAAGGTCTCTAAACTCTGGCTTTGTCTGTTGTTAAGAGGTTATAGAGTCAGTGGTTTTTCAGGACTCTCGGGTTGTGGAGAAATATATGTTCCCACAGGCTTAGCTTTTGCTAAAGTTSTTTAATGAGTCAGGAAACTAGACTGCAAACGGGATATCTTCCTCAATAGCACTGCTACTGCATCAAGTCTGGATTCACCAGCTGACTCCCTGATAATCAACAAACATTTAGCCAGAGTGTGTTTCTTACAGACTACAAAACACACTGAAGGCATAAAGAGATATGATTTCCCCACCCCCCGAAGTGGTGGATCATTGTGTGYTTTAAAAGACTGAATAACTGGATGCAAGTTATAATTTTTTATATGCTCTCTTATTTTCTTTGCYTATTCAATGTTTCTATTGAAAGATGTATTTTGTAAGATCTTCAGCACATATGAGAAAAGAAAAAGTTCATTTTCTTCCCGAAGCAACATTTCTGGAGGGAAAAACAGAATTCTGTTTTTTTTTCAGTTTATATCAGCTTGGCTAAGCACACAAGTTTTCAAACATGAGAAGCACTTGGGGGCCTGAAAGTGTATTTGGCCCTGCTCTCTAGATCCTCAGTTACTACATCTTTTTATATCACTCGGTGTTACTTTTCTCTACAAACTTCACTGCTTATATCCTTCCTTTAACACCATACTATTAATGCAGCTACTACTACTTTTTTCATACAGTCAGCATACAGACACTGATTTTTGACCCGTAAACGTGGTCTCTTACCTGGTACTACAGAGTTCTGTGTTAAACTGGATGAAGAAGGATCTCCACTGCTGCTGGGGCCTGCATTCACTGGGGTCTGTGGTTCCTCCTGTTCTGGCCTAAAAAACATAGAACTGCTTTCAAGACAGGCTCACAACTGTCCTACACATCTTTCCCACAAAGAATCTGGAAAGCAGCTTGTTATTGACCTTAATGGAGTACAGTTTTGCAGGGCTGTGATAAGTGCACTGTGCATATCACCATACATTAAACTATGAAAATAAAACAGTAAAAATATTCAGCTTAAAAACCTCTCAATGACATTAGACATACCAACATCTTAAAAGCCTTAATTTCTTGCTAAAACACATTAGAGGTGGCTGCTGATTCTGCAAGTGCCTTTAACTCTTTTCAGTGAAAGATTAATTCTGGGCATTTTACCATATGCCCTAATTAAAAGAAAAGCCTACCCTTGAAAGCATGTAAGTCTTCACAGCATAAAGCGAGAGATAGTTGGGTAAAACACTGATGTCAGGTCAAAAATATTTTGCCATTCTCTTCATGACARGAATTTAATTGATGAAGTTCAGAAACATGCAAAATAAACAAAAGTTCAATGAAAACTCCAGGAAAGAAAAGTCTCTGCTTTTGTAATAAACATCGCAGTCAACAGGGTACCTGCAGCTTTCTTCTTTTTGAAGTAATTTAAAGGGGCACATTCAGTACTGATGAGCAAAATTCCGCTGGGATGTTTTCTGAATCACCTGTACAATTCTCACTTTTTAAGACAGATCTTATTACATGTAATCTTAAAAGTATTAGGTAAAGATGTTTTGCTAGAGTCGTAGTTTATTGAAAACAAAATGACAAACTCTAGTTCTAATACCAGCTCTATTGCTGTTTGATTACACGACTTTGAAAACTAGTTAAAGAACATAACCGATCTACAGGGGGAAAAACACTCCACACCAAACCAAAGCTCTTTAATAAAATCCTTTTAATTCTATATTCACTGAATTAGGACCCATTCTAACTTTTCTTAAACAAATACAACTAATGGGGCAACTCATATATATGTTTATGTACTTCTTTCTCTAAAAATACATTTAACAAAAAAGCTTAGAGTATTAAAGCAAAGGATTGGCCTCTTTTATTCCTGCAAGAGGCACTAAGGAAATAACATGGGAAAGAGCCACAAAAATAGCTCAAACACAGGCAAGTATAAGTTCTAAAGTTTAAAAAGTACTTTCTTGAAAGAATCAGTTTTCAAGGCAGTGGATTATTCCTGAGACCGTGTTTCAGTCTCCTGATCTGCTAGATGTGGTATTATTCCCATATTACTTAACATGCTTTTAAACTTTCAGGAAGATCCTTTAATGACAGCTTTTACACTACTAGACACCGAGCCATAACATAAATGGGCAGGTGGAACGAAGTACTTACAAACATTTTTCTTCCCTGAACTACCTTTACATACTGATGAAGAGTTTATGGACAATCAGGCACACCTGAAAGGCCTAGCTCATGGAACCACATCTCAGTTTAAAATCAATATACGGTTGTGAACATRTGATAAATTTCCAAAAATCAATGCAATTCCACTCCCACTAGGGATAACAGATATACCAGAAGTACCGTCCACTGGAGTTTTAGRTGGCAGCTGTCCCAGTTCTAGATAGCCACCATTCTGCAAATTTAATTAGGCAGAACATCTAACGGCTTAACCCGTCCTAAGCACAAGCTGCATATACTTGCCTTTCAGTACAATTATTGTGATTGGGTCTTCTGTACCGATGGGGACGGTAGCTGTGCTTGTGATTGCTCCATCCATGCTTTYCTTTGCCTCTCCAGTAATTTCTCTTCATTTCTACCTATAAAGCAAACATACATACTTCAGTGCTACTTGCCTGGAACGGTCCAACATACAAGACAGTCTCTTAACAGCCTCTTTTCAACCAGTTTCAAATAGCTTCGCAGTGGCCTAAAGATCAAAACCAAGGAGGCACACTGAAGAAAATAATTTACTTTTAAAGAAAAACSCTTTCAAGTCCAAACAGCATCAGATCTTAAAGGAAAGAAAGACGAACAGCACCATCGGCCGTTTGCAGGGAGGCTGAAATAAGCACGGTACGGTGTTGACCCCCTGACCACCTCCTGCACGGAGCACACTAATAAATATCCTTTTGCTAAGTTCCCACGTGTGCAGGGCAGAGAAGTCCTACAGCCGAGCAACCGCCAGCGTTCCAGCGCAAGACGCTACCTCCCAAGCAGAGGGGCTCTCTCAATACGGGGGCACACCGAAGCGACCAACGCCGGCCTGCCCGCCTCCAACGCCGGCCTGCCCGCCTCCGCCCCGGGCCTGCCTGCCTGCCTGCCCGCCCCGGGCCCAGGCACCGCGCTGCTCCCGCGGGGACACGGCGGTACGAGCAGGCGGCCGGCGGCAGCCCGCCGGAAGGGGCCTCCCCTCCACACGGCACCCAGGCCGGAGCGGCGGGCCCGCACCCCCGGCCACGGTTCTGTAAGCGACCAGGCCCGCTGACCGCCCGCGCTACGGGCGCTTCCTCACTCCCGCCGACTTCCCTGCTGGGCCGAGACCAGCKCCACAGCTCACCCCACCGCGCTGAAGCTGAAAGCCCCTGAGGCGGAGGCGCGACCGCGGCCAGACGCCCCCACCAGCCCCCCCGGACCGCTCACCGCCGCCGTCCCCGGCGCCGGGCCGCGCCGCTTCCACCCTGCCGCCAAGGCTCCGCCCACGCCCCGATGGACGCGCCTGATTGGCCCTCACCCGCGCCTGCCGCTTGACGGACGGCTCACTCACCTTACAGCAGAAGGCTGCGCGTGCGCCCCGCAGGAGGGCCACAGCGGCTGTTGGGCGGGGGCGGGGCGGGCGCTGCGGTTGCCCGGGGCGCTGCAGGCTGGGCCGGGCGGGCTACGGCGGCCGCGGGGTAGGGCGGCCGGGCCCCGCAAATAAAACCTGAATGGGGGAACGTGGGGGTGTAGGGTGGAGTTTTTGGCAAAAAGGAGTCGTTTAGCGCGGTAGGAAGGCAAGGCAGGGCAGAGAAGTGGCAGCCTTCATGGGGCCGAGGGGCGGGAGCGCGTGGGGGTGCCTGAGGGGAGCTCCCGGTCAGCGCTTGGGGACGTGTTTCTGTGTGAGGGGCAGCCTCGGGCCCCGCCGGCGTGAGGCGGGCGAACTGGCGAGGCCCCCGCTGCTGCTGGTCAGTGTGTGGGGCGTCGGGGGCTGTGAGAGAGGCGGGAGGGGTGGGATTCCCGAGCAGGGCGGGTAGGGAGGCTCGGTGGTGGTGGGRAGGAGAGTGGGGCGGGTCATTAGTTGGGGAGCAGTAGTGAGGGGAGGCACTTGTTCCCACCACGAATTGGGATTGAAGGCAGTGACTGCAGGGCGTGGTGAGGGAAGGAGGCAGAGATGTGTGTCTCTGAGGGATGGGGTCACTGCTTGGTACCATTGCTTCCTTCTCTGGGTCCCTAGTTGGTTAAAGGCCATCCTTTGGCTTCGGGGAGCTAGAAGCTGTTACCACCTCTCTAAATTTCTCAAGAATTTAGGAAAGAGAGTGGTGGCTGTAGAGTGACCCTCCCAGCTGAGGCCTCTTGGTACTTAAATACTTATGAGCTTTCTACTGCTGGGCAGCAAACAGTGAGATGGGTGATACTGAGGTATTAGTACTAGGACAGCTTTAGGAAGCATGCAGGAAATGGTCAAGGTGGGAGAAAAAATTCACAGCTGCAGCAATCAGTAGCAGGAAGAGCTCAGCATTCCTCAGTCGGTCAGCAAAAGCTGAAAGAGCAACAAAAGGATGTAGTGGTAACTACCATCTCTTTGCAGTCATTGTAAGAAACCCCATCTCTTTTTAATCTTGTACTAAATATGTCCTTAAGCTGGTTTTGTGGCCTTCCTCCTCCCCTTCCTGCTTACACAGCGTCTAGGAGTTAAAAAATTTAAACCAGTATGGTACAAATGTTTATTCCTGTAATGGATAATTAAGGTTGCAGCAAAACATGAGCTATAGTTCACAAAAAATGTGGAAAAACAGGGGTTTAGCTTTTTTCCTTCCAAAAAGTTAGGGTTTTTTTGTCACTTTACTAGTTTTAAATAAGAGGATGCCAGTACTGGGAAAATAGGCAATGGATTTTTACTTGTTCCTTTGAATGTTTAAACCTTGCACAAGTTTGCTATGGGTACTTGACAAAAGAGTAATTTTGGGGAGATATTCTTTTGTTCTGCCTTTCACTTGATCTGTGTTTTAAGTTCAAAATGCATAGAGTTAAAAATAGATCAGAAAAGAATGCCTTTAAGGATATGAACAGCTGGAGAATTCACCTGCAGCTTGTGTTGTTTGTGAGCTCTATTTCTTTGCATTTGCAAGGCAGACCACCAGCATGGTCTAATTCTAAGGCATTTTTCATTGATTAGGCCTGTTTCTTATAGCGGTTTAGTGATACTGATCTTCAGCTTCCATAAGATAATTTTGATACAGTAACAGGAAAAGAATAAAAGTGCCTATAGGAAGCCGTATCAGCAGCCCTTTCTGTGAACTGTTGTTAATACTGTCGCTGGTGTAGACTCGATTCAAAATGATGGTTTTTATGGTATTGGTACTTGATGTATGTACGATTGATTACTGTATATATATACTGATCTATGTATGATGATTACTGTATGTAAATTTGATGCGGATACACCTATGGACAGGATTCTAGGCAGTGTTTTTTTCCTGTTTTTTGCTGRCTTGTAGATAGTAATTCAGAATGTCTAATGTTTTACAAGTACTGTTGTACTCCACTTCTTTTGTTGGCTTTGTTTCATTTTTTTAATTTCTGATGCTAGTGAGCAGTGTTTCAGGTTCTGTGACCAATATGCCGCTTGTAAGCTGTGGGTTTGACTCCACTGAAGTAGAATTACCGTCGTGTCAGAAGTATGTTAAATGATTTGTTTTCTCACTTGTATTGCATATACTTCCTATGGAAGTTCATAGGCAAGAATAGACTGGAAGATATTTCAGAGATCACTGGTTTTCTGTGTATATATGTATGTATTTAAATTAAATATATAAATAAAATACACACACCTCCCCTACATTGTTCCTTAGTAATTGTTTGTCTAACCTCTTCTTAAAGCCTTTTGGTTTGGTTTATTCTGATTATTTTATTATATCTCTCACGTGAAGATTTTCTGATGTGTTACCTGAATGCTTATTGCTGCAATTTAAAACCATTACTGCTATTCCTTCTGTCTTCTGTGGATATAGAAAACAATTTATTACCTTGCTCTCTGCAACCACATTACATATTTGAAAAGTAGTAATGCTGTCCCACTTGAGTCTTTTTCTCTAGATTGAAGAGTGGCTAAAGAATGCCAATTCACTCTAATATTACAGATGACAACTTTTAGCTTTGATCATTCTTGCTTCCTTTTTGGACCCTTTCCATGGGGAAGACTTCTTTCCTTGAAGTGTGTTCCCAAAAACTGGGTATACCACTACTTAGCTAAGGCCTTCCTAGTGCTGAATGTGTTTTGCAGGCTGTRCTCACATTTGAGAGTTGTATGATGTTTTACAGCTGCACAACAGTGTTAACTTTCATGAAGCTTATGGTCGAGAGGGATTGGGGAATTTCAGTTTGAGAACTGCTATGTGATCAATTGTTTTCAGTCTGGGTTTGTGGAATTGGCTGTGCTTGGGCTGATTGCAACTGAATGCTGCTCTTCTCCGTCCGGTTCTTGGACTGGGTAAGGCCATCCTGACCTGCAGAATGCACTCTGCCATCAAGCTGTGTCCTCCATTTGCTCTGGCTGTCTTTCTACTTATTTGATTTGAGGGACTTGGTTTATACCTGTGTAGTCCATTAAATATGTATGTTTAGGCTATATTTACTTAGTTTGTTAGTTAAGTTTAAAATATATTTGTAAATTGCATTAAAACATTCTGTAAAGACCAAACTTTGTTAATAACATTAGAATTTATGGTTTGGACATAGCCTTAGGATTATTGCAGCTTAGTGAGTTGTCTTTCAGCTGAACTGCAGTACCTGAAGCTGTGTTCATGCTTACCAGTCACATCTGAAAACTAAATTTAATTTGCTTAAACTCTTTTGGAGCTGAGGCTTAAGCTATGTATTTTATCTCATGCTTGTTGGGGGCCAAAACTGTGCATTCTGCCAGTTGAAGCTTACCTTACATAAGGCAACTCATTAAGCTTTGGTAAATAGAGGGTGTACCTGGGCCCCTTAATTACCCTGGGCTTGTGCAGGGTAATCAAAAGTAGGATTTTGTCCAACAGTAAAATTTATCCTTGTTCTAATGCTACTGAAACCAAAGCAATTGCATTAAGAGCCTATAACTTTGTGTGCGTATTCTTTGCATTATGAGCTGCCGTAGACCTGCAGTAATAATGTCAAAGCTTTTAGGTATTTCTGAATGTRAAAGTTGCTGGTTTTATCTTAGTTATCAGTATATTCTGCTGTTCCACAGGCTAGCTCTGCTGTTGATGCTGAAAATCACTTTTGGGTTCTCCTGCATTGGGTCATGGAGGAAGGAACAAGCTGCTGTAGCATTTAAGGTGATGAATTATCACAGTTTATATAATGATCAGTAACTTGCTGCATTTATTCTGTGTGTGTGGTTTACTTTTTAATTTTAAATCTCGAGCTCCCAAAGCAGTCCTGATGGTCTTGGAGGTGCAGCTTCTTTCAGGGTCTGCTGAGTGGTGTCAACACGGGCGCAGATCTGATCCGCCCCAGGAGAGGGCAGTAGTGCACTTGCACAAAACCGCTGTCTCTTGGCTCCGTAGGGCATTTCTTCTGGATCTCYTTTGCACCAAGTATCGAATTCCTATAAAAATCAATTTAAAAAGCAGTAGTACACCAACGAATCCCTTTGCAACGCTACTTAAAGTGTATTTATTTGTATTTATAGCTCAAAGGTCCAGGGGCACTGATGTTACGTATTTTAACCAGACTTTTTTCCAAGTAAGAAGGTGAAGCTTCTTTCTCCTGATGTATCAGCTTTGTCTCCCCTGGAGGTTGGAGGTCATGAAAAACCCTGAAAAGTTGGCAAATGAAACTGAACTTTCACAGTTTATATAATTGGATTAGCCTAAGGGTTGGGTTTTTTTGGTTTGTGGGTTGTTTTTTTTTTTTTTTTTTTTTTTTCCAAATCCAGTACTTCTGGAAAAGGAGGCAAGGACAGGTATCTTGGGAGGAATACAGAGAAATTGTCCGAGCAGCCAGGGATCAGGTTAGGAAGGCTAAAGCCCTGGTAGAATTAAATCTGGCCAGGGACATCAAGGGCAACAAGAAAAGCTTCTATAGGAACATCAGGGATAAAGGAAGACTAGGAAAAATGTGGGCCCTCTCCAGAATGAAATGGGAGACCTGGTTACCTGAGATATGGAGAAAGCGGAGGTACTCAATGACTTTTTTGCCTCAGTCTTCACTGGCAAGTGCTCAAGGCTCGCTGCCCAAGATGCAGAAGGCAAAGGCAGGGACTGGGAGAATGAAGAGCTGCCCACTGTAGGAGAAGATCAGGTTCGAGACCATCTAAGGAACCTGAAGGTGCACAAGTCCATGGGACCCGATGAGATCCATCTGCGGGTCCTGAGGGAACTGGCAGATGAAGCTGCTAAGCCACGATCCATCATATTTGAGAAGTCGTGGCAGTCTGGTGAAGTTCCCACTGACTSGAAAAGGGGAAACATAATCCCCATTTTTAAAAAGGGGGGAAAAAAGGAAGACCCGGGGAACGACAGGCCAGTCAGTCTCACCTCTGTGCCTGGGAAGACCATGGAACAGATCCTCCTGGAAGCTATGCTAAGGCACATGGAGGGCAGGGAGGTGATTCGTGGCAGCCAGCATGGCTTCACCAAGGGCAAGTCCTGCCTGACCAACCTATTGGCCTTCTATGATGGAGTGACWACATCAGTGGACATGGGAAGAGCTAGAGATGTCGTCTGTCTGGGCCTCTGTAAGGCCCCACAACATCCTTCTCTCTAAACTGGAGAGAGATTTGATGGGTGAACTGTCCGGTGGGTGAGGAATTGGTTGGGTGGTCGCATCCAGAGGGTGGYGGTCAACAGCTCAATGTCCAGMTGGAGATCAGTGATGAGTGGTGTCCCACAGGGGTCTGTATTGGGACCAGTACTGTTTAATATCTTCATCAATGACATAGTGGGATTGAGTGCACCCTCAACAAGTTTGCAGACGACACCAAGCTGAGTGGTGCGGTCGACACGCCTGAGGGACGGGATGCCATCCAGAGGGACCTGGACAAGCTYGAGAAGTGGGCCCGTGTGAACCTCATGAGGTTCAACAAGGCCAAGTGCAGGGTCCTGCACCTGGGTCGGGGCAACCCCGGTATCAATACAGGCTGGGGGATGAAGGGATTGAGAGCAGCCCTGCCGAGAAGGACTTGGGGGTACTGGTGGMTGAAAAGCTGGACATGAGCCGACAACGTGCGCTTACAGCCCAGAAGGCCAACCGTATCCTGGGCTGCATCAAAAGCAGCGTGGCCAGCAGGTCRAKGGAGGGGATTCTGCCCCTCTGCTCTGCTCTGGTGAGACCCCACCTGCAGTGCTGCGTCCAGCTCTGGGGCCCTCAGCACAGGAAARAYATGGACCTGTTGGAGCAGGTCCAGAGGAGGGCCACAAACATGATCAGGGGGGTGGAACGCCTCTCCTATGAAGACAGGCTGAGAGAGTTGGGGTTGTTCAGCCTGGAGAAGAGGCGGCTYCGGGGAGACCTTATTGTGGCCTTTCAGTACTTAAAGGGGGCTTATAAGAAAGATGAGGACAGACTTTTTAGCAGGGCCTGTTGTGACAGGACAAGGGGGAATGGTTTTAAACTAAAAGAGGGTAGATTTAGATATAAGGAAGAAACTCTTCACYATGAGGGTGGTGAGACACTGGCACRGGTTGCCCAGAGAGGTGGTAGGTGCCCCATCCCTGGAAACATTCAAGGTCAGGTTGGACAGGGCTCCGAGCAACCTGATCTAGTTGAAGATGTCCCTGCCCATGGCAGGGGGGGTTGGACTAGATGACCTTTAAAGGTCCCTTCCAACCCAAACTATTTTACGATTCTATGAATATGTCAAGGAGTACTTGTGTGCTAATAAGTGACTCCTGGAAATTTTGTGGAGGTTCTATGTATATCAGCTCTTAGTATTTTATATATATGCATATGTATTTTTTTAAGTTATCAGTTGATATAAATTCAAATTGTGCTCTGAGGCTACATTTGCAGTCTTTTCCTTTCAAGTATCCTTAGCAGTGAGAAATATTCTGGTCAAACCTTGCCTTCTCTTCAGTGCTATTGTTCTTAATGGAGGTGTTCAGATATAATTTACTGAATATTCTGCTGATTAGTGAATTAATCTTATTTTTTTTTGAGTGGGATCAAAAGGAATAAAAAGTCTCAACATTTTGTATGTAAAACTTACCAGAATTAAGTCCCATTTTAAAATTATTTAAGTGTTTAGGAAGTTGTCACTAAAAGACAGTAATGAAGATATTTAGGCTATACTTTTGCTGGTGGAGGGACTTTATGGCTTCTGATTATAATCAGAAGATTGACTGCAGAATATGCAGGCATAAGTGGCTGCCAACAATTTATGTGGTTTTTTCATTGGTAGAAATGAAGCTGTGGTGTTATGGGTCTCATTAGTCAGGCTGGCACATTCCAGGAGAGAGCCTCTGGTAAAAACCCATCTCTGTGACCTTMTACTTGTCATCTTCTACTCTCACCTATGGGAGGCACAGATGACTGGGCTGTGTTTGCTACCTCAATGACGGCATGTCACTTCCTGTGACTGCAGTAACTTAGTGCAGAGCTATATTGCTGCTACTGCCACTTGGAGCTGTCAGGAGGAAACAAAACAAACAAATAAAATCCCCAGATCACAACAACAAAACAAAAAACTCAACCCTGAATCCTATTAGACTTTAAGGGAACAGTTGCAGGGAGACTCCTGATCCATGTAGCAGCAACCTAGTAAGTGCAGAATGGCAAGTCTGGTGGCTGCTGATGCCAATTTATTAGAGAAATGCAAGTGTTTATCACATGTGTTTGCTGCTGTAGCTGCTACGGGTATTAGAACCCAAGAATCCAAGGTATATTATTACTAGGCTGCTATACTTGTGTATATTATCTATTATTGCAGGACAGGTATGGTCTTAGATGTACGGAAAAAATGTGCCTGTACTTGCTAATATCAACAGATTGGCTCTGTTGTGTATAGTCAAAGTCAAATGACTGAAGTGAAATGTCTACTGGGTACTTTCTAGAGTGGAAAACCAATCTAAGATTGTGAATTCAGAAGATAAGGCTCTCTACTGTGACAGTAACTCACTTCCATTGTGCATATGTGGATTTRTATTTGAAAACTCTCTCCCTAGAAAGACAAGCTGAAATGCAAACTCTGGTGCTAAATTTCATGCAGGTTACTGTGTATATCTTAAAGTAGCTCCTGCTGACTCTGATTCTGAAGGGATGTTAAAAATCCTTTAGTTTTTGCTGTAAAAAGAAGGGTTCACTTTGCTGTTCTGCTTCAGACTTGCTACTGCTGTGATGTAGTGCAGGCCTCTGTGCACCAGCTAGTTTTTCTAAGTTGCTGTTCCAGAAATGGCTGCACTTTTGTCTTTCAAAATAGCATGCTGTCTTTTAGATGGCAAAGTGCTAGATATCTGTGAAGTCCTTCTGAACATTTTTGATGTTTTAGTTAAATATCTTAAATATTATTTATGTGCAGTATGAACAGTTACCTAATACTTGAAAAATGTGTTTTGTTGTTTTTTGACTTCTGTYATTATTACTTGTGGGCCCAATATAAGAATTATTAAATAATGTGACAATATTCACCTCTCCTGCCGGTGGTGTAAGTATATGTAAATTGTGTGTGTGTATACACATAGATGAACATATCTCAGTATACAAAACCAGGACTTCATTACCATATGTTTCTGTGTGGTAATGAGAGAGAACGCTAATTTGAAGGCATGAGATTTGCAGAAGATTTTAACTGCAGAGGTGTCTGTGCTCTGCCACATTTCCTATGGTGCTGTAGGTCTGACATCCGTCAGTTCAAAACAAAAACTGGCCCCTTTGTTAATAATTTTAGTGCTTTTGTGAAATCTTTTTTTGGTAAAAGATCATGTCTGCAGATGGTAAAGTGATCTGTCAAGCAGGTAGGGATGGTAACGAGGCTTTACACTGCCAGAACACAGAATTGGAACTGGACCTTGTATTCCTTGCAGAGCCATTGTAGAGTAGAATATCCTGATGGTGTGGTCTTTGAAGAAACCTATGTTGAATAATGCTGTCCTGCCTCTTCATAGGGGAAAAACTTAGGATCTGCGTTGGAAGGTTAAGTTCACGACATAAATAATGTTGTCTTYAGAGCAGTGGCAGCTGGCAGCTTTTTTATTTTTCCTCCAGACTCATTTGTTCAGCTTATGGGTCTCTAATACACAAAGTGCTTGCAGTTACAAGATTGATATCTAGCCTTGTATTTAAAAATTGCCAGKGAAAAGAACTGGTCAGCATCTCCAAGGAAGTATTTCCTTTTGGAGTCAAAGTCTTGTAATCTRCTTCATATTCTCCCTTGTCTGCTTTGGATGTACGGTTGTACTTTTATACAGAGAGAGGTGAACTGTTTTGCTTTTACACATCAATAGGAGATGTCAGGGCTCTGACAGTTGATTTCCCACTGGAAGAAAAATTGGTGACATARACCATAGGAGTCATGTTTTTAGTAGATTTTTTTTTTATATTAAGTACACAAGGCTTTGAACAGATGTAGAGACCAATGATAATGCAGGAAAAAACCCTTCTCCAGAAATGTCAATCTGGAAATCAGTGTTTTGCTTTCTGAAAGCAACACTTTATCTTTGAAGTTTATAGCAACTTAACTAAAGACACAGTGTCACAGGGCTACTAACACCTCATTTCTCAAAGTCTGTATCCTGCTCACATCTAAAGGAAAGTAATTGGTGAGACTTGTGTGCAGGAAGCGTTACAATTATGTGAGTGTGGTTCTCAGAAATGCACAGTAAATGAACACAGTGCTGTCTTGGAGCATGAGCTTCCTCAATTATCTTGTATGCATTSTGTGCTGTAGATGTACCCTTTGTAAAAGTACTGTTTGAATGATGCAAGAGTGACTTGCTTAATCATCCTTCCCGCCCCCTCGTTGTCTTTGAAGATGCATGGTGGAATTTCTTGTTTCAAGTGTTGTTTGTTTTGGTTTTGTTTTTTTAAGAAGAAGGAATGAAAGTTTTATGAGATAAGAATTCTTCCTTCTGAATTCTCTTTCAGGGAGAGCACGGCAGGAGGAGGAGGAGGAGGAGGAAGCTCAGCCCAGTGAAYGCAGACTAGTGTGGGAGGCGTCCTGTTACTGAGGTGTAAAGTATCAAGAGTAAGTTTCTTTTGAGGTCTTTCAGGAGCACATCCTGAAGGAAGAAGGGTGGGAGGAGGGAAGGTTACCATGGGAAAGCAGTCTCCATGTATCGTACCTTCTGTAGAGGGTATGTGTGGGTTCTTTGGTTTGTTTGTTTGTTGGTGGGGAAAGGATTTGAAGGAAAGTTAAAGGTACCAATCTACGGATACCTAGTCTCATAATGATACTGTACATCGTCTACTCATGTCTTGATTACTATTTATATGCTGTTTCATAGTCTGGCTACTTCCAGATGTATCATTGTGGCTGCAGTCTTAAATTTTAGTCTTGGACTACTGTGCCTTTGGTCATTCTAATTGCATGTGTTTACTGATATTTATGATTGACCTTGGCATTGCCTTCAATCTGCTGGAACGCCTGTTTCACATCTCATAGATGGCTCCATAGACACTCTGCTTCATGGAGCCCTTCTAGGACCTGGTTTTCAGATTGCTTCTCTTTTGGGCACTGAATAGAAGCCAGGAAMAGTGAACTGTGGTCAGTTGTAATTACCAGTATAGACATCAGCCTRTAGATTTTGGTACGTGTGCCTAGTGCAGAAGTCTGCCCATTGGAATAGCACTGCAGGATCTGCCTCGTATCTACAAAGTAATAAAATTAACTTTCTGTGCAGTTTATGATCCGTCATTTCTGTGTACCTGTGGAAAAAAATGAAATAAAAAGGTATTTTACATCAAGACATACAACACTTACATGGAAACAATTAACTGTTTTTGGAAAAAAATATTAGATAAATCACTAGATTAAAACTGCAGATAGGGTGGTCTTATTCTTAGCGGTATTTTGTAAGAAGGTCTTCAAAAGTCTAAAGACAACTGAAACTGCTTGTGTGCTTTGTGGAACTGAAGCAGTAATTGTTTCGCATACAAGATATAATACATCAGTTTGCAGTTCCAGAAAAAAAMCCCAACCAACAAAACTTTAGCTTTCATCTTAATTGGATGGAAATCGAAAGAGGAGGTATGATATAGATGRTAGTTTATGGGCTTGGTTGAGCTATTGTTTCCCTGAGCAAAGCACTTTCTAATTGGGAGATGGAAAGCTCTGCAGGTCCCAGGGAAAGAAGAATAGCTAAAGTAACTGGCTGTAGGATGATACAAATTCTGTACTATAACCTTGTGGGAAATCAGGAAGGATGACAGAACTCTGAATGAAATGGTTAAGAGCTTCCAGCGGCTTTAAGAGGCTACCAGACCACGGGGTTTAAGCTGTATTAATTACCTAGCAAGATGTAATTGTGTGTGGTGTGTAGTGTTTTTTTTTTTTTTTTCCTCTTTTTCCCTACCCGGATAACAATTGACAATAAGTTGACTTATAGCATTTACTTTGTTTACTAATAGCATTTTCTTTATAAAATATGCCTYCTTTCCTAAAGCTAACAGACAGTGCAATTATGTCAGCTGGTAGAGCATCCTCACCTTGAATATTTTATCACCTCTGTTCAGAATGCCAAGTGTGAAAGAAAAGGAAAATACAGATGATCGCCAAGGGTGTGTAAGGTCAAGGTCTAGGAGAACTTCTGTGGGAGAAGTAACATAAAGGGTGAGCGTTGTACGGTGATACGTCAGTGAAGTAAAATTGCTCCCACAGGTTCTGGATAACATTAAAATAGCAGATGAGTGTCTATACAGTGTAGCTCTACCGTGTATACTGTGTCCAACAGAGAAGTACTSCTGACTTGAGGAGATTGTCCTCTAAAAATTTTTTCTAGGAGGAATACAAGTAACCTTTCTCMCAGGCTGTTGCATCCATTCATGCAGTCATCAGTCTCAGCCCTGTGAAATGAGGGAGGATCCTTTTTGGTAGAAATTTTAAGAACTGTTTTGACAAGTTTCTCAAAAAAAACCCCAAGAAGTTAAATAGAGATGAAAGAAATGGGGGAAAAACATTTTGAGGGTCATCTATATTTTGTTTTGGAATTCTTTTTGACCTACATAGAATTCAAACCAAAGAGATTATGCTATAGGGCAGACTCACCAAGGTATTGAAGAATCTGTTCATTGATAGTTGCACATGGGAAATGCTTACTGTGTGGGGAATATACCATGACAGGAGGCTAAAAAAGCTTATATTGGGTAAATAACTGAAAGCAGGACTTCAGAGATAAACTAAACATTACAATCAGGTGTAGACCTGTTACTTATTCCATTTTTTTTTTCTTGGAGACAGCATATATACTGTATGTGCTTGGAAATCCATAGATACCGACTGAGTAATGTAAACAGTGACTGTACTGAAGGATAATGCCAATGTCATTGAACAAAACCAGAGGGCCTTAGAAACTTTACTAAATAATCAAAACCACAGTTGCCTAGCCAGGAGAAAACAAACAAACAAACAAAACCAAACACCAAAAAAACCCACAAACAAAACTCCCCCAACCCTCCAAACCTATATGTGTCTATGGATCTTTCAATTCGAAATAGCAGGGATTAAATCAGTAGGTGGTGGGTTGCAAAGTAGACATTTGTCTCTGAAAAACAGTCTTACGTTCCAGAAATGAAATTAAAATTTCAAATTTATTGAAATTATGTGCCTTGCCTTTATTGTATAGAATATAATGGTACTTAAGTGTACAGTTGCATCTAGGCCAGTATGTTGTTTCTACCCGTTACCRGTACAGGGAAAACAGTGTTGTTCTGAATGTAAACTGGTATCTTGTGTCTTATGCATCTAGTGGCCTATGGTCTCATCCGGAAAGATTTAAAAAATTTTCATCCAGGAAGACTTAAAAAGTCATTGATGTATTTTCACTGCATAAAACCATTTTATTTTCTTTTTTTTTAGTGCGTACCCATTTTTTGCAGGCACAGCACCTCCTGACAAGGAATTCCATAACTTAATTGCTAACTATGTGAAGAAGTACTGCCTGTGTTAATTTTGAACCTGCCTTTTAGAAATTTTGACACACAAAATCCTTGTTTTAGCACAGATTGCAAATGCTATGCCCCTGCTGGCAGTCATGACGTTATGGACGTCTAATATAACCCCCTCAGCTATGTCTTCCAGCCTGAGGAGTCAACATCTTTTTTTTTTTTTTTTTCAACTTTTGTTTGTACAAATTGACTGTACAGAAATTGTCCTATACCTTTGACCATCCTTGTCATCCTTCTTTGTGTCTTTTCTAGCTCTAACAAACTGTACAGAGTATTGAGGAATTAGGCATGCTATAGATTCTTATGTTGTGGCACAGTGCCCAGAGTGTGCTGTCTTTGACTTGTGGCTCAATAGTGAGCTGTTCTCAAATAATTCCTGGTTAAACCCCAAGATCTTGTTCTTGACTGATAATAAGTAGTTCAGAGACTGAAGTTGGACATGCAAAGTTAGGATTTTTTAATGTATATCACTTTGTCACACAGTTTACCTGCCTTTTACTGTCTTAAGAGTAAGTTTCTCTCTCTCTCTCTCCCTGCTCCCTTCCCCTCATCTTCCGAAAATCTCCAAACAAAAAATGGGAAAGATGACTCCTACTGAGTTCAGTTATATGGGAAGAATAAAGTTCAGTTCCCAAGCTTCTCTGCAAGTCAATTGGAAATTGTCACTGAGACACTCTACCACCTTACAATGCCCTTTCAGTAGGCAGACTAGGGGGAGCTTGCTTCAGGGGAGAGCTTGGAAAAAATCCATTACTTACAGGTTCCCAATTCTAGTGCTGATGAAATAACTTAGAATGCACTGGAGATGTAATGTGACTGATATTAAATGGTTACAGGCTTTCTGAATTAGTGAAAAACGGTTTAATGGAGAGAAAAAGTTTCACTGGAAAGGGGTTACTAAGTGGCCCTGATTTCTTTCTGATTGTTGCTGGTAGTGGCAAGCAGTACTACAGGAACTGGAAAAGATGTTATTAAAAGTTTTGTATGCAGCATATACACAAAGAATGTGGCTGTCCCTAAAGAGGATAAGAGCTTGGTACTTGCAGTTAAAAATAATTTATTCAGGCTTAGCTAATGCTGCAGAATCTAGGGGTCTGTTGTGCTGCTGGCCTGTGCTGCAGTGCGTAAGGTGTGTTGTAGAAGAAAGGCATAGCTTTCCGATTGCTTGGCCGATTCATGGCCGAATGTGTGCTATGAATACATTATATTAGTTGTGTTATAGTAGATATAATCCAAGGATATAAGCAATGCCATAAAGCTATTGTTTTATCTAAACTGTACTAGTCTTAACATGTTAGATGTATCCTACCCATTAGGAGGAGTGAACTCATAAATGTTGCAATTTAAAGTCACCTCCACAGTATTTCTTAAAACATTATTAACAGGCTATGCTGGCTTATGAAATCAACTGTTTCCTCTTGCATTTTTCTAAGTTCAGAGATGTGACCAGCATTTATGTTGTGTTTGCACGAAAGCTTTGGGAGGATGGCACCAGTGGAAGGGTAGCTAAGTCAGCATTAACCTCTGGCTCCATAACTAACACTGCTGTACCTGCATGGAACAGTGCCTGAGACAATAAATCCTGTTTCATGGCCCAGCAGCTCCTTTGTTGTGCCGAGTTATGTGCAGCTTTGTTCACCTATAAAGCTTACAGTAAGCATGACACTTGGCTAGTATAGTTTGTTGTGGTAACTTGGCCCAGCTTGCTCAACTGGCCAACCAAACTGTAGACAGACTGTAGACAGCTCCAGATTTGTTGTGCGTCATGGTGTAGCTAGCAAGTAGGCAAGACTGGCCATGGAGTAGGAAGACACACCCTGATAGATCTGATGCAAAGCCTATTTAATTCTCTAGAATTATTTTTATGGAATGTGGATTAGGTGCTAAATCCTGGAATGGCATTTAAAGGTTTCTTATCTAAGACCATTCAAATCTCCTGAGAGACACAAAGTGCACCTCTTCAGTTCATTTTGCTGAGCCAAAACAAATCCATTGACTTAAGTATCAAAATAATATGCATGTTACAATTTTTGGTGATTTATAAGTATTCTGGGTCAGACTTGTGATGTGACTACCTAAGTTAATCTGAGGGATGAATCAGGCACTGTCTTGTTATTTTTGGGTGTAGTAACTTGACTATGTCCTTTAATATTCCTGATGTTAATGGACAAATTACAAGACTTCATTTATTTGGCTTTTCCATTGCATTTTGTTTCAACCTGCCACGCCACCTGCTTTCCTGTAGGAGACTCTTTGCACGCACATGCCTTTTCATGGACAGTGATCTGGGTTGGTTACTGCCACTGGCTTTTTGTCAAGCTGGATGACAGGTAGCATGTCAACCTACCCTGCCACCCATCTGTGGCTGGCTGTGGTGTGAAGGGTTGGGAAAGTTGAGTGGAAAAGCAGGAATTTGCTCTGTATTAGTGTGACAGCAGAAGTGCCCTGTCCAGCTTCCAAAATGCTTCAGAGTAGTGCCAGGTGTGTTAATGCCAAGGCCAGTGACAAACTGTTTCACCACGGTATCCTTTTCACAGGGCCATCCTTCAAGCTCTGTCCACTTCAGTAGAAGTTGGGCTAAGTGGAAGGACTTGAGATGTTTAGACTGCTAAAGAATTTATTTKTTTTTCCCCCTGGAGACAATTGGTTGGGCTGAATGTTTTGTTTACCCTTTGTTCTTGGAGGAAGAGGTTTTTTTGTAGTTGGGAGGGAATTAAAAAAAAAATAATGCATTAACTGTTGATGGGGTTTTTTTCTGCTTTAAGGAATGATCTGTCCATAATAAGCTTGAAACTACTTTGACGGCTGGAAATAGTGCCATAATGTGTGGTCTCTTAAAATAAGAAATGTCTGATCTTGAAATCTTAAGTTTGCATTTATCAAGGGTTTCCACWGGCTGATATTGTTGGTTTTGGCTTTTTTGGGAGCGTTATAAACTGAGTGACACTTTCTCAYATTTATGAAAGAAATCGGTTCAAATACTGTAACTGGCTTCTTTGTGATATAAGACTTCCACTAAATAAATGTCTTGTATGCTTCTTTGGCTCTATAGGCTGTGACTAACAAGCGTTATTTGAGAGACATACGTGGTAAATCCTGAGTGACCCTGACTATAGGTTGTTAATCTTTCTTTAAAGATCATTGTATGGTGAAAAAATATTAAACTTTATAGAGACAATGGGTCTTGTATGTTTTTTCATCCTTCCTTTACCTGATTTTCCCTGACAAAAAATTTTGGCATGAAAACGCTGCTTTCTGTGTAGGTGCTCCTCTCATCCTTCTGTTTTGTTCTTCACCTGAAGCAGCATCATCATCCCTATAAAATCAGAGTTGGCTGCTGTATGAATAAYTAAAGTGTTACAAACAGAACTATGATTTCAAGTGAACAGAGCAAAAGCAGATAAAACTTCAAAAATTGGTTTTCAAGGAGTATCTCTATATTAGTAAAGCAAAGTGAAGAGAAAAACTAATAATGCTGTGTATGTAGCACTGATTTTTTTTTTTTTCGAAGTTGTTTTCAGGTGTAGTTTTGAGATTGTCCCAAGGCTTCTAGCCTGACTTCAAAGGTTAAATGAGACTCTGTAGATCTGTGTTCATGCTTGCATGTGCATGCCCAAATGCCGGAGAGGGACTGTGTGTATACGTACAAAGAATGGTCAAAATAGAAATCTTGAGGTGTAACCCAGTGCTAGTACATGTATTCAGTGTTCTGGGGAAAATACAATAGTACATCACAGCTATATATAGTTATAATACCTATAATATGATATGTGACCTATTAAAAGTAGCATTAAGGTTGTGAAGCCAAGCCCTCAAAAAATTTGGGAGATGTCAGAACAAAGGTTTTCTTCAGAGTTTTAATTTAGCTCCTTTATGTGGATTGCATTATAATACAGTTTTYGGTTGCAGGGCTGAATCCTTTCTCCCACTCTCCTCTCCTCTGCCCTACTGCCCTTGTACGTTAGCAGAGAAAATACAGAGAGCACAGGTCTTCCCTCCTTGCTGCCTGATGCAACAGTAACTTCTGGATGAGGAACAAATAGGGCAAAACCAGATGGGAATCCTTGGGAATTTAGTTGCCACATCCCAACAGGTTTCTGATGGTATTTTTCACGGCTTAGCCAGTTGCAGGTGTTTTCTGCAGAAAATTTGTAAAGCCACATACCTGATACCAAATTCACTGAGTTGTCTGAATTTCAAGGCCATAAAGATATACAGTCACTCAACTGTAGTATTGTTAAATTTAAGATACCTTATTTGCTCTCACTGTTGGAAATGCTTAAATTGTTCAAATGCCAAAACTTTAAAACCTACTCTATCCCGTTTCCCCTTTCCCATGCCCGTTTAAAAAAAAAAAAAACCAAAAAAACAACAACAACAACAACAAAAAAAACCCCAAAACCCAAACCCCTGCCCCAAACCCCCGCCCCAAACCCCCACAACCTTCTGTAAGGGAAGCCTTTGGGCCAGAAAGTCTAGGAGTAGGAAGTGTCTGCCACTTAGCTGCTGGCAGCGCYGGTTGTGCCCCTTCGGGTCCCCGCACGCCGGTGCCGTGCAGGGGAGCGGGGGGGACGTTTCCCGTGCTCGGTTGCGCCTGTTCACGCCTAAATAGAACTTTCTGTTTGTAAACGCGTGCGCACGGAGTAATCGCTCTGCCTGTGTCTGCTGAAGGATGCTGTACCTGCTGCAGTTGAAAGGGAGCTTTGTTGTGCGGGGTGTGGCTTTTTATTTACTTATTTATTTGGCTTCAAGGCTGATGAGGAACTTCCCCGCGCGCTGCCGTTTCGCGCTGCCGCGGCGAGGAGCAGCTGCACCGCCCGGCCCGGCGCGGGCACCGCGGCGAGCCGCCAGGGGGCGCCCAGCGCCGGGCCCCGCCGCGCCGCCCGCCCGCTGAGCCGGGGCCGGGGCGCCGAGGTGGAAGGGCGGGGGGGGGGCAACGTGCCGCCGAGCGCTTCCCKTGGCCTTAGACGATTCGCGCCCATAGGTAGGCACTGTACGTARTACACATCGAGTTTTAATTCTGACACGCCCGCTTGTGTCGTATATGTGGGGAGTTKGCAGATAAATGAAGCAATTGCTCTGTAGTAGGACAGGTGAATTACGTGTGTGTTGCTGTTAGCAGGTTTCTTTCAGAGTATCTTTTTTTCTTAAGGCTATGCTTTCATAAAGAAATGCCATATATAGGCCAAATTCTGCACTTATGGATATAAATAAATGCTAACTCTTTTCAGGTCAGGACTTTTAACTCTTAACCCTGACTTTAGACAGTACCAATTTCTCTGCTGGGTTGACTTTATGAAAACAGTATATGAAAATTTGCACAGAAGATTTCAACGGCAGCATGCATATGTTTTAAAACTTCTATATAAACATAGATGATGTTCTGCTTTAGTTCACACTGCTATAAATGCAGAATAAATCTTACTGGCAGTATAAACTGGATTTGATTGTGACAATGTTGGACAACCCTTCTTCCTGTTGAAGCCAACTTTGGCAGAACCAAGCCTTTAGGTTAGAATTGCATATTACAGATGGGAACAGAATCTGACTGGCAGGGATTTTTCTGTTTGTTTGTTTGTTTTCAACGTCTGTAGCCCAAACATTCAGCCTTAAGGAGGCTAAAGTTAGGCCCCTGAATCCAATAACTCCCAGAGTTACTGAATAGGAAACAGTAGGCACAGGGACCCATATGGAATTTAGACTATGTGAATCTAGGCTTACACAGCTATATTGCAGCACTCAAGAATATTCCAGTCTGCTTTTTCAAGGTGTCCTATAGTTATGGGCTCTTAGCCCTTAGTGACTCTGCATTAGCCATATAATCCTACTCTGATTCTAGATCCTTCCTTTACAATATTCAAGTCTCAGCAACCATTGCTTCCTAAATTATTTTCCAGCCCTGTATGATACCTGTGTTGCTTCTTTTCCCAATCTTGTTTCCACAAGGTATTTAATAATATAGCTCGCCTTYAGCAAATGAATGGTATCAATGATTATGCATAGACAAATGTTTTAGTATCTTGCTGAACTAGGGCCTAATTTTCTTGATGTGATTTTTGAGCACAGCATAGGGCTTCCATAAGCCTTTAAGCAGAGATATTAGGATATTTGTGTAAGAATATGACCTGGAAACAAAGCTTTGCTGGTAGGTTAGAGTATATATTTGGGGGGAGGGAGGGAATTAAATATGAAGTAACTGCAAAATTGTCCCARCATTCTTGATGCTATGTTAACCAGCAGGCCAGACTTGGATGTCCCCAGCACTCCAGATTGGAAYAGCGCCCAGCTTTGGAATATAACATGCTTATGTTTGTATCTGGAATACAAGTGGGATTCTCATGTTCAATAATCAGAAGGAGGGAGTGTGAGTGAGGGAAACAGCTGCATGTCTCTGGCACTAGGCTTTGCATAGTGACCCTTGTTGTGTAACCTCCGTGCTCCAGAAGTTTGAATCCATTTCAGGAGGTGGGCATTTATTTAGCTGGGAAAAGTGTTAGCTAGTGAATTATTCCAAGTATATAAATAGAGTAAGGGAATCCGTCGCTTGTATGATAGGAGAGTGATCTTAAGCAATAAGCACCTCTCACCCACAGCAAATGCAAGTACATTTCAGACTGTTATGTGCTATCCTTCCCCTTCCCCCTAAGTGGATTTGGCTAATGCCTATGTCTAGAAGAATGATGAGAGTGGATGGTTGTGATTGCTGGGTGAAATTATTACTATGTGGGGAGAGAAAAGGTTTTAATAAAAAGAACTTGGAGAAGAACTAGCCAATGGCTATGAAAGAGTAAGAAGCTGTTGCAGGGCCAAAGGGGAGAGTTATGCTTGCTAATACCATTTCTGAAGAGTCGTAAACTGGGTTCCTAAGGCTTTATTTTGTGGCCATTGGCTGCACAGGGTTCCTGAAAGCTGGATTCCTGCTGCTAGCGTTTTGTAGTGAGATGCTGATGCTTGCGGGAGCCAGGCAGGGAGAATCTCCCCTAAGAAAATAATTTGGTAAGCTATTCTACTTTGTGCAAGCTGGAGCATKGCAGCAGCAGCTGCAATATTGTTCTTTGTAGACGTTTTTATTCTATCAATGTTGTTCTAATGCCTTTAAATCATATTTCGTAAGCTTTAGCCATAGACACCAGATGGGAGGGARCATTCTGCTGTACGTGAGATGGGCAAACCTTTTGGGTTTTGCAAGTGAGTGCAGAATTCAACACATATAAGACACTGTCCTTAGTAGGTGTCTTACACCTAGTTTAACAAAGTTTTGCTCAATTTAAAAACTGTAGTGTTTGATCACTCCTGAGCATGACAGGTGCCAAAACATTCTAAATGCTATGAGGTTTCTTCGGGTATGTTTGGTGGGAATTTTTCTGATGTTGAAGATGCCTGTGCCTTCTTTTTTCAAATGTACAGGCTGGCATGCTCCTAGCTGGCTGCTGACCTTTAAAACAAACAAACAAACAAACCTCGCAAGCMGGCACTGGAAGGAATAGCGAGGTAGGGAACTTGGATGTTCTGCATGTGGCATAGTTGGCGTGATGGAGAGCATAAACTTTATGTGACGATGTTGTATTTAGACTTGTAGTCTGCTCTCAGCTCCTGGGTAGCAATCCTTTCTGTCCTGCTGGCCTGAGATCTGAAGATGGGTTAAATATGTAGTATATATGAGTGCTACTTGTAGCAACATAGCAGAAAGAGTGTGTGGTTCATGGGCATGCAGGTTAGAAAGCCTGAGCCTCTATAGCCTACTTGAGCTCACTGGTAACAGCTGTTAACTGTGGGGTTTGGAATGATGCCTGTATAAACCTACTCTTGTGGATATTGCGGTAAATAGTAGCAGTAGTACTGCTAAAGTCAGTAGGCCCATATTAGTAATACATATGAAAGATGAGAATCTGGCCCTATGTGTATGCCTGGTAAATGCTGCACTAGGCAGACTTTCTTGGAAYGGCACAAGGACTCTACAGGCTAGTCCTAGAAATAGCCTAATAAGCAGCATCAGTGGTAGCAAAAATATGGCCTTGCATCAAGCAGTATCCCATCAGCCTTTTTCTTTGCTTGGAAATTCATAATAAACTTTGACAAGTTCTTCTTAGCTGCTTTCTGTTGAGGCAGCGCAGAGTAACAGTGTCAGCAAAGGCCTGTCAACTCAAGCAAAAGCCTGAGCTTTTGTAGAAGACTTGACACAAGGGCTTAGATGTGCGAGAAGAATGGCTGGGACAAGAGTTGTATGGSAGAGCTTCCTGCTGGAGAGGTGGCCTCTGCATTAAAAAGAGATGTCCTGACAGCAAAGCTGCTCCACCCTTGTTTAAAAAAACACACAAGAAAACAAACAAAAAACCCAACAAATAATGCACCGTCCTTGGCAATGCTGTTTCTATGTAAGGGATTTTASCAGTGTGGCTATCTCTGTTATAAAGTATCAACGAAATCATTCTGAAGGGGAGAATTCTGGCCTGAGAACCTGTTTGGATTGGGGAAATTTGTATCAGATTAGCTCCATGGGTGCAAGTTGTTGGGGAGATTTGGGGGCAAGTAAGTCGGGGCTGGCTCCACTGTGACATTGACTGCAATAACTTACTCTAATAGATTCCCAGAATCAATTTTGTATTATACCAGTACCACACGTGTCCACTGAAATTTGCAGTTGTCAACTTTTAAAGTTAGGCTTGACCTAAACTGGTATTTTAGGCAGGTCAGTCCATACCTTTCTGTTGTTTCCCTCCTCTACCAAAGTAAAGTTGGATGGGAAATAGAAAAACAATTTTGTGACACTTCTAAAGCTGTTTCTATTTAGCAGGATTTAAAGCATAACTAAACAAAAGGAGGCTTATTTCCCCCTTTACTTGCATTTTCCTCTGGTGTTTGGCCAATCAATGCAATAAAATGAGCTAGTGCCTTCTTATCCCCTCACTAATTCCAGACTGCTGTTTATGTGGGTGTTTTCCTTTCCACCTCAACCACCCCATCAAGTTTTATTTTTCTTACTCTGAACTTTTACAAAGTGGAAGATATTTTAAGTTAGAGATTGTTTTGAAAATAATGGAATAAAACAGAAGGAAAGAAAAAAAATAGAAGCCGTGACACTTAAATTCTTTTGTATTTATATGGAAGAGGGGGTGAAACCATTGAAGATGTTATTAAAATAATAAAAAAAAACCTGAAAATAAAAATATTTCACAAATAATAAAAACTCAAAAAAGTTAGCAGGTGAGACATTTTCTGCCTAAATCTAATTTTCAGTGTAGTTAAAAAAAATAGACTGGTTTTGGTRTAAGCTGTATAACTCCTGTATGTGCTACAAAAGTAGCCTACTTATGACAGTGTTTGTTCCCTTGGCCTTATAAAGACCAAAATACACTTTATAAAAAAGGAAGCTTTAATACTGCAAGAAAACAAGTTGTTACTCTCAAGCTGTGTCTGGACAGCTCACTTCTGCCTACTCTATCAAAAAAAAAAATTCTTCATAGTGGAGACAGCAGATAGTCACAGTGAAATATTCATTCCTTTCTTTGAGGTGGTCTCGTCAGTGATGAAGGAGAGGCAAAGCTGTTCAAATCAATAGCAAAATTCAAAGTTAACACTCTCTTTGGATGAATGTGGCAGTTTATGGTTTTTCTCAGAGTTGTTAATTTTCTCAGGTAAAATGCTATTCATTATGCTCAATCCAAATGTTAAACCTGTCTTAGAATCATAATTACAGTGTGTGCTCTGTGCTTATTAGAGATAAGATTGATTGGCAAGGTATTACATTCTGTTTTCTACTCATGGGCAAGAGGAAGTCACGTTGCAGCACTCTTAGGCCACATTTGAAATCTGTGTTTAAAGGTGGTTAAAACCATAGGTAGTTAGAATCCCCAGACTCCATCCACAGTGGTGATGAGGAACTTTTTTGGAGGGTCAAATCTGTCCATGTAATTATGCCCTAATCTATACAATCTGCTCCCTCCAAGATTCAAGGCACCTTAGAAACTCCCTTTCAGCCCCGCACTAGGAACAGATGGAGACAGGAGACATAGCATTATCTCAGATGAATCAGGGTACTACCTCTGTATCCCATTGATGGATATAGATGTAGAAATATTTTTCCCTACCTTTAATGCAGGGAAGAGTGAAAAGGTGTCCTAAAGGGTTCACTTTTTTCTTTTTTTTTTTTTTTTCTTCTTTTTTTTTTTCCTTTTTCCTCAGCTAGTTACTCCCTTAAGAAATAAGGCAGGCAGACCTGTGACTCTGGTTTTTTTTTTCCTTTTTCCTCAGCTAGTTACTCCCTTAAGAAATAAGGCAGGCAGACCTGTGACTCTGGACCTGTAAATCCTGTGCTTCATGATGGGAACTCAGTTTTGTCCCATCTAAATTGTAACCATGACTCCCCTCATGGAGAGGACAACCGTAATTAGTGTGTGTGTTCTTCAGAGCATGTGTCTATCTGTATTACTAGATTCCTTTTCTTACTATTACCGTGGTAYTGCAGTGGCTACCATACAGATTTGTATTCTCCTTTTGAGGCTGTTTGTTTGTAATGTTATTTTCTGTTGCTGGGGAAATTTAAGAACAATCTATGATAACAAAGAATTTTCTAGCAACCACACTGAATAGATTTTCAGCAGTTTGTTAAATTGGGGACAGTCTTCAACCAGAATCTGGAACTTTAAACAACTTCTGTCTCCCCAWACTTCTGAAAACTTCAGATTGAGGCCTCAGTGTACTTCTTAATAGTAGAGACTCCTCTCTAGTGTTAAAATACATTTATTTTATCAGAACATCACATTAAAAAATAAAGGGGCTTGAGTCCAGACCTCAGCATAGATGTAATTCAGGTGTAACGTGATAGAAAACTAAATAGTGAATACAAAATTAAAACTTTGGGAAGTCAGAATTAGGCCTGAAATCAAGATAGTCTAAAGGCATCCAAAAATTGTTGCTATAGCTATAGAGGGTAATTTTGCTTAAAAAATAAAAAAAACCAAATTGAGGTCACCTTTTAAGAATGCGATTCCCAAAGTTGCAAAGAATGAACCATTKGCGCCAATTTTTACGCCGTGTAGCTCCATAGTTATCTTTGTTATGCTGACTGCATAAAATTTTTGGTGATGTGTCTGTGGAGGGCTGGTGTTGAGTCTGTAACATTGACACTCTGATATCTTTCCCTCCTCTTTCAGCTAACCAAGTATTGGTAAAGATCAAAGAAAGTGAGGAGGAGGGCTGACAAGAAACAGTGTATGAGAGATGCCTGCACAGCTTTAAATAAATAAAAAGGGGTTAAGACTTCAAATCTGTTGCAGGATATCGGTGCATGTGGGGCCCTGTTTTGCTGTAACAAGCTGCGTTAACAGCACACAGAGAGCATGCTGTCATATTTAGACCTATATGAATCTGATCCTTTGAATATTAACGTATTTGAAGAAAATAAAGTTGTATATCACTGGAAATATCTGGGAATATTAAAGCTGAAAAAACCCATGTGGCTTCTGGTAGACTGACAACTCTTTGTCTTTTATGTTTCCCTCCATAGCAAAATTAGATTTGTGGCTTTCAATGTCAGTGTCTAGTTTGTTTCACTTTCCAATTCACAAGSGTTGAGGAATGTATAAGTAAGAACCTAACTTTCCTTCCCTCCAGAAAAGAACAACTCTACATTAAAACTTAACAAGATAAAAAGGAAAGCAGGAGACAGTAAATACAGGGTAAAAACTCTTCCACAGTGAAAGATCATCAGCCAAAATAAGGCTTTGCAGGGCGAGCAGGAATATTTTTGGCAGCTCACAGAAAGTATCAATGCACTTGCATTAGGTAAATAGTAAAAATGTTTGAAATAGAGGTGGATCAGGAGGGCAGCAATATGGTCTATGAGACATGATGCTTCCCAATATAGTGAAAAGAAATGACACTATTTTTCTTCTGCTTGGGCAGAGACCAGCTGCAGTTCCGTACAGGGGACCAGAGGTGAGGATTCTGCCTTCTGAAGCCCTGCTCACTCTAACCCCATAGAGGACGCATGCTTAGGCCTTGTGTTAATGCTACAGATTTTACCCGAATAGTTTTATGTCAAAACTTACCTTCCTTTTTTTAAATTTAAGTGTTGGCTGTCCAAACAGTTGGCAACCTCTCATTAAAAATATGCCCACCTAGGTTTTTTTATGCCAAATATTTTTACAGTATTTATGTTTTCTTGCAGCCTCCTTGTTATGTTTCAGGTGGGTCTGAATAAAACTATCAGAAGCTAAGTAGGAAAGTAAAAATCCTGAAGTTGGAACTTAGTGTATATGTAACTGAGTGTGTTTCAGATGTGTTGGTCTTGTGTTGGAGTGTAAAATGACAGTAACGCTACTGATTAGTGACTTATGGTAGCCTAAAACCAGAAGAAAAATGAATCTAAAAATTTAGTTCGTAACTGGTCAGTTGATAATGGACTGATGTGTATATGAAAACGGAGGTAACTGTGGTGTGGCATCAAAGTTTTATTAACATAGGTTTGTGATGGTCCCCTTACTTGCAAACAGTGAATATATGARTAAGTTATGTAGTGTGTTACAAGTGAAATGCCACTCAGTGCTCCGTGCCTTTTTTTCTAGCTAAAATTGTAATATAACTGTTATGGAATAAAACACACTATGGGAAAACTGTATGGACACACAAGCAAAGCCTGATGTCTTTGTTACCACAGATGAGACTTCCCGCTGTTGTGATATGGTAGCTCTGTCCTTGGGCATCCTGGAGATTCCTCTGAGTGAGGCAGTGCTGTTGACTGGTTCTCCCGGCCAGTAACGTGGGGTCTGACTGGGAAAAGGGCTATCAACAACCCAAGGTCATCTGTGTCTGTTCTCACTGTTTGTTGCTGTTGCTGGTAGCTGATAAAGGCCCAACGTCTGAATAATGGGAGCAGYAAGGGAAGCACATCTGTGGCTTAATCCCATTTTTGCAATACGCTCCCTGCCAAGCTGCGCCAAGACCTCTTTGCCTGCAGAGCGGGAGTGGGCCTATATATCCAACTAAACAGGACCAGAGGGACTCATTAARCGTCTAAAAATGACCTCAAACAATTTTTTTTAATTCTCTGAAAATGTCACCAGTTTGMATTAGAATATCTCAGGGCTTTCTAGAGCTTGGCTGAATTTTGGTGCCTTCTCTCAGTGGCACAAACCTGCTTCGAGTTCTGCAGTATGATACGGTTCTAGGCTATTTTTTCTTTCGTGTGAAGCAAGGTCATTGTTACCCCACAAGTCAGTATTGCCCATCCTAGGGTAAATGCTAAGATTTGCTTGATGTTTGCCATTGGGTGAACAGCGTGGCAGTAAGAAAAGTCAAACCAGAAATCCTCATAATAGCGAGATGTGATATAGGTCACTGGTTCAGAGTCACCAGTTCAGGTGCATGCTGAGCCGTTCATTTCTTTGCAACGTGTACATCAGCTGTGTGCTTATGAAAACTCGGCAGTTTGTGGTTAGCTTTTCCTGTGAACAGTGAGAGAGTACTGAACAGGAGGGTCTGAAGTCACATCCAATGTCACCTGGGCTRCTACTGTATTAAATAATATAATGTAATATGATAATGGAAACATTCTTAAAGATTGCTTCCCAGAACTGTTTTGGGATAGATCTCAGCATCTTGGCAACTCTCCAGCTGACAGAAAGCTTATTTCTCCTAAGCAGTGCCTGTAACCAAATGGCTTAGATTGCTTTGATGGAAGAGACGATTCCCTCCAGGGATATACGCTTGGCACAGTACCTAGGTTGACCTAGTAGCTGCAGTAGGCAGTGTTTTGGAAAGAGGGACCCTAGACAGATCTTAGAAAGTTTAACTTTTTGCAAACTTCTGATGAATCCTCAGTGAATGGGGAACTGATGCATTGCTCTCTTCTCCCCTCTTCTCTGTAAGTAATCATTTCTCTATCTTTCTGTTCTCCATCCCCCTTCCTTTTCTACCTCAGTATTAGAAAGTTTTGTCAAACAGTTAGAGAGAGATTTTGGTTGCCTTCGCCTTTTAAAGTTCAGCCCACTAGCTCAGAAAGATTGATATTTCTACTTCTGTTAAGACCTGAATATCTCACAAACATCGTTACCTCCATTCTTTTTATTCATTAAGTTGAGAATCAAGTTGGTTTTGTAGTCTCCTCTCTTTTGCTGGTTTTACAGCAGTAGATTTTAACTGTCTTTAGCTGAGTTTCTTCTGGTTATATAAATGCAAAGAATGGAGAAACAGGCTTGGTTTTGGTGGTGGTGGTTGTGTTTTTAAAGGGATGAAGGATGCCTGAAGGGGGGCAAGACCTTTGAGAGAGAGAGAGAAGTATTAGATGACGAAGCTTACATTAATATCAGATGAGAAGAAAACTTCTTGGTCCGATTCTGCTCTTGTTGACACCTAGTTCACACTGGTGTAAATTCGTGAACTTCAGTGGATTTACTCTGGGTTCGAGTGAGATCAGGACTGGCACCTCTTACATCACTTAGGTCATGCTCCATAATTCATTTGCAAGCTCCTTTAATTAGTTGCAGGTAAGCCCAGACTTCCTGGAGTCTGCCGCCTCCCCAGAAATGGGCTCTGCCTGCACCCTGCCGCGCTCCCGGGGTCCAGTCTCCCGATTGCTCTCTCACCCCGCGAGTGCGCGTCCGGCGAAACACGGGTCGGGGCTCTCCCCCCCGCGTCTCCTTGTGCCGAAAGCTGGGGGGGGGCGGCTGCCGCCGCGCCAGAAGTTGCTCTGTGGGAGAGCCGGGCAGGGCAGAGCCGGGCAGGGCAGAGCCGGGCCGGCCGGTCGGTCGGTCGGTCGGGCCGGCCGCCGCGCGTTATGTAAGGGCGCAGGGTCTGCGGGCCGGGATGACTGACAGTGAGAGGGAAATTCCTGGGGGAGGGGGAGTGGGAGCGGCGCTGCCCTGGAGCCGCTGCCAGCGCCGGCAGCTCCCGGAGAGCTGGCGGGGAGAGCGGCTTTGGAGAAAGGGAAACAGCCCGGGGAGCGGGAGGAGCGAGCGGGGCGGTGCGGGATCGTTTCTCCGCTGGGACACGCCGCCTGGGAAACGAGGGGCAGCGACGGCGGTGCGAAGGGACGAGGAGCGAGCCCGGCTTTCCCTCTCCCGGCGCGGTGCGTTAGARCTGGAGCCGGGGAGCTGCGGGAAAGCCTCCCCCCGCCCGCCCTCGCCCCCTCGATCCCCCCGGCGCGGCGGCGGCCCCGGCGACGGGCGCTGCCCCTTTAAGACCTGCTCGCCGCCAGTTGCACGGAGAGGGAGTGACCTCTGGGCTTTGACAGCTCCCCTAATAACTAGCAGAGCCCCGGCTCCGCCCGCGGCGTCGGATTGGTCGGCGGGCCGGTATGCCGCGTYCTGATTGGCTGGCCGCTTCCCCTCAGCGAACCTTTAGAACTCCGAGACACAATATTCTGTTACATTGTAGCAAAATGGCGACTGTCATTCACAACCCCCTGAAAGCGTAAGTAGGAATCAAAAATGTACATATTCCGCGTGGTTTAAATATGAAAAAAGGCGCCTTTCCGGCGCCGGCTGCCAGTCGGAGCCGGGTGCCGGCAGCCTCCCGGCGGGTCCCTCCTCCCGCCCTCCTTTCTGCCCCAGCTGCTCGCTCGTTTTTTGTGCAACACATCCCCGCGGCTCGCGCCGAAATTAACGAGGAAAAATTGTGCGGCTCGCGCGCCGGTTAATTGGCGCCCGGGCGCGGAGGGGGGCGGTGGGGCGGCGGCGGGCTGCCCGCTGCTCCCGGAGCGCAGCGCGGGGACGGCGACGGAGGCGTCCCGCGGGGCCCCCGCGGGGGTGCGCGCACTTGACAGCGTCCTGCCCCCGCTGTCCGGGCGGGCTCGCCCCGCCGCCGCCCCGGGGTCCGGCGGCGGAAGGGCCGGTCCAGGGCAGCGGGGGCGCTCGGGGAGCCGTGCCTCCGCGCTCCGGCGGCAGCTCGGAGTTGCCTCCGCGAATCTTTGCGGAGTTGGGATGACTTGAGGAGGGGGAGTGAAGCGGCCCCCTCACTTCTCGGCCGAGTGGCGGGGGCGGGGGGGCGGCACGGGCGGTCGGAGCGCGGGGCAGCAGGGGCACTGCCGGCGCACCTCGGCGTTCGTGCGGGAGGGAGGGAGGCAGACCTGCGTGAAATGAATGACTCGGGAGTGCCGGTCGTTGATTTGGGGCAGGAAGTCCGGAGATCTGTTTTGCATATGACAGGCTTTCGCTTTTCAAAGTGGCGAAGAGAGTTGATTGTGTTTCCATCTTGAGAGTGGGCGCAAGCAACCCAGGGCTGCTCGGACGGGATCTGACCCGCTGCTGGCGGGGGAATCACAGAGAGGGAGCGACCGAGTGCGCGGGAGGGGCAGGTGCTCCTGCTGCGGAGGTATTCCGGCGTTCCCGATCTGGAAATCAGGCYGGTTTAAGAGGGGGACCGCGGAAGCCGGTTGTCTTGTGGATCGCGTCGTTTATTTTCCTTGTGGTCTACAGCGCACGCCGTTAATCCCTGAAGGCATTAGGGAGAGTGGGATTTGGCACCGTATGTGGGGAGAGGAGCTGTCTTAACCTTTTTAAAACGACTTCTTTGCTAACGGGGGCAGCGCTCTTGCTGTTAAAGCAGGGAAGCAGAGTACCTGGCGGTGACGCTTCGTTTGCACTTTCTGGCTGCGCTGAGTGGGTGTTTTTATACGTTTGAGTTTTTCAGAGATGAAATTAGGGCTGCGAGGTTTTTTTGGGTTTTGTTTTTTTTTTTTTTTTTTCTTTTTCCCCGACTCAAGTCTCTCCGGCTGGAGTTGGAAAAACACTTGAAGGCTTTTTCCAGGGATTCCTGTCGCTGTCTCTCTGCGATCCGGAGGGAAAGGAAAGCCTGGAGCTGGGAAGGGGTGCTGACATGTTTATCAGCTCTCCTGCTCCGTCCTGGCAGAAAACCTTCGCTTTCATTTACCAGTCCTCTCGGTAGCACCTTATAAAAATCCGCGGGGAGAGGGGAGCGCAGTTGTCAGGGGGTTAATCAAGGAACTCCGAGTATCCTCACGGGGGGTGGTGGGCTTGAACACCCTCTGAAAACCGCGGGGAAGAGACGGCGTGCCCCCCGATCGACGACAGGTTTAATACTTGTGCAGGCGAGAGCAACTTCTCCCCGTGCCCCTCCGGGCCGCCGGGCGTTGCTGAGGCGCCGGCAGCGCGCCCCGCGCACGGCGGGCACCGGGGAGCGGGGAGCGCACCGACGGGGCCGCACCGCCCGGCTCCTCACCTGCGCCGGGAAAAGCCGCCTACCTTTGTGCCATTCGCCAGTATTGCCGGCAGCGAGGAAGCCCCGGCTCGGTGGCCTCTGGGGACGGCGGGTGAGAGGCGGGGAGCTCCCGGGGAGCGGCCGCGGCCCGAGGAGCCGGGCGCCGGCGTGGGAGCCCCGCCGGAGGACGGGACCTCGCCTCCTCGCCTCGCACTTCGTGACACCCTAGGGCTCCCGACAGTCGCGGCGGATCTCCGGAGACGGCGGATCCTGCCGAAGGGCTGCTGGTGCCGAAATTAATCGGGGGCCCGATCCCGCTGCTGCGAAAGTCGGGGAGGGCAGGATTAGGCCCTTTATAATTAGCTCCCTTCTCCTCCCCTCGCCCCTGGGGGGTGTGAGAGGAGGAAACAATAGACATCAAGTGCTGGGTTCGCTTTTCTCTGTGTGCCTTTTAAAGTACTAATGCTATGTGGAGGAAACAGAATTGGTACTGGCTGGCTGACACCATCTGCATTTTATATTAACAACTTGTTTAATAAAACATTTTATAATTTTCACTTATTCTTTAAAGTTGCTGATCGGGAAACAATACACATGTAAATAAATTATGCATGGGATAAATTAGGACAAAAGCAGTAGGACACATAATAGGGGAAGGGATGCAGTGCACAGTATTTTATCCTCATGTGTCCTTCCTGACAATGAAAGGGAGCTGAATGACATTTGCATTTCCTCTGTCTGCGTTTTGATTGTATCTCAAAACCCACAAACGCCCCCTACAGAAACTGGCCACACAAAGGTTTTGCTCTGAGATGGGGGACAATGTAGAGACTGAGAAATCCTAGCTCAGGTATCAAGCAGCTCCCTGTGTGTGCTTGTGCATTTAACTGTGTCCAATATTCAGTTTATCTCCGGCACTTGGACACATATGTGGCCTTGTTCATGCTAGACTAGTCTGTCGGGATAATGTATTCCAGTGTACCCGAGCATCTGTGGGAATACATTACATAAAATAGCTCAGTGTGTGGAGTCCCTTATTAATGATTGGCACCTCCTTACACTCAGCTTGCTTCTTTCTCCGTCTAGCACTCTCTTCTCACTTTCTGGTTCTCTTTTGGTGCTTTCATCCCTTTGCTCTTCTCCCCTTTACTTCCTCTGGTGATCCAATCAACCTGGCATGACTGCCTATTATTTCTGCCATTTAATACCTTGTTGTTTACCAACATGGYGCTACAGGCAAAAATACCAGAGATCTAAGTTTAACAGATCTGCAAGGGAAGGGCAGCAGGTGTCTGGATAAACATATTCTTCATCTGTAGAAAAGGCAGTATTCAGATAGCTTTGAAGGGACAGTGGCAGATTTGAAGTGCTGGATTTGTTGGGTTGTTTTTTTCCACTAGCCTGTGTACCTATCTCCAGAGTTTTTCTTTCCATCTTCTTCTCCTTCAGATATCTTAATATGGAGACATTTGAGCGGTGCAGTAGAAGAAACAAATGCAGTTAAAAAGTATTCTGAATTACTTCAAATGTCAGTCAGAAATCTCAACGGGCTTTGTAAACATTAATTAATTAAACCTCTCAACACCCCTGTGAAGAAAGAATTATTGCCTTTGTTTTATGGATGGCTAAACTAGGACAAAGTGGCTCAGAAACTTTCTAATTCAAAGATCAAGTCTAGAATGCAGCCGTTCAACTTCCAGTCTTAGCATCTAGTCCCATTTCCTCCATCTCTGCCTTATTAGTGATGTGCATATGGTAGCATAATGCATTTAATGTAATTAAGACCTTGTAATTTACAAAGCCTTATCTAGAAGCAGAGCTGGTTTCCCCCCACCCCTTCTCTGTCTTTACTCCCACAGCTGACTTTTATTGCAGGTTGTCAATTAAACATTCTCACTGGAACATATGTTAGGCTATTGCCTTTTCTGCATGTGAGATTCCCTCATGCCATATAGCTCTCTGCCTGGATGCTCACCAGAGGAGCTGTTGCCTTCCAGTAGTTTGGCCTTGGACTAGCAGTGCTGGTGCTCTCCCTTTCTTTTGCTCAAGACAGCCTCTGGGACAAAAGAGGCTAACTCAGGCTCAAATGCTAGGCTAGGTCACTTGCACGCTGACTATGTTGTCAGATAACTTTGATGTGCTTGGGGACACTTATTCCCTGCCAGGTGTTTGGGGACCAGATCATTGCAGACTTGTGTGCACAGTGCTAGAGCTGACCTYATAAACCCTACCAGCCCTGTTCTGTCTCTGCGTTCCCGCTGCAAACACACAGCAGCGGTCGGTTTTCCAATTGCTGTACCTTCTCAGATAAAATTGCCTTGACAGCCAGCTATGACCCCTGGGCTGCCAAATGGCCATCCTTGTGATGATGAATTCTGTGGCATGAGACACCTGTGAAGAAATGGTCTGTGCTCACATCCCTGTTTCATGTCGGCCACAGACCAGCATGGGTCTTGCGGTCTTGTATGGCAAGAGTATTTCATTAGTGATAACTCAGGCTCGAATTCAAGCTGCGGAATCTTCTTAACTGGAAGGTCCCATATCCCATTCCCCATCCCTGAAACAGCCCTACGTCCTGATTAAGTGCTGATGAAGACTGATTTTTTTTTTTTTTTGGATGTTGTTGCATAATCATCTGGTTGCTGATTTTTAATATTAAAGTGAAAGTATAATGTGCAGTGCTGCTTTCAGCAAGTGGAAGCAATAACATAGACGGACAGTTAGGTTGCCAGTTCAGTGTTTACAAGTGATGTGGAGGTGATTTTAATGTGGCTTTGCAGAAGGGAATTTTCTTCTGCTTGACAGAACAGAGTTGTTGGGCACATTAAATCGCGTACCAAAATCTCTACAGCATTTCCAATGTGGCTCTGAAGTCACTTAAAAACATAAATGAGCCCTAGTGTGACACGTTTCAAACCAAAACTGTTGTCCACATGAAAACTGTATTTTCTGTATCTCAACCCAGCCTTCAGAGAAAATGAGGGATGAATGTTATTGTATTTACGCAAAGAAACATGAGCATAAAACCAAAGTCATTGGGGGGCAGAGAAGCCAAGTTAAGAAGACCTGAGGATACACTGGTTTGATTATGAGAGAGTCTGACAAGTGATATGTTACTAGTTACAGTGTTATTCCTGGTTCCGTAAGTTGCTTGTGCATGATTAGTTGTTGCAGTGCTTTTGTAATTTTGTTTTGTTGGTGTTCTAGCCTTTCACAGTCTGTCCAGTTGTGTGGGTGGATGGAGGTTGTATCACAAAATTGTTGCTGAAGAAAAAAATTTTAAAACATTATTTGTGGTGTGTGAAAGCAATATTGAACTATCTGGGTTGGGCTACAGAGGCCCAAAGGTATTATTTTTTGGAGGGTGTAATAATTTCAGGGTAAGCACATGTCCAATGGACTGGGTGCATAATGCCTGTTAGATTGGATTCACAGTGTCTGAGTGGGAATAGTTTACCCGGAGCATGCAGAAGTACACAAAGCAAAACGGGGATCTGTCTTCAGCCTGAGTCATGGTGAAGGTAATGTGGCTCATCCTTTGTGTAGCCTAATGAAAATTGATTTCTTCCTCTGCTTTCCTAAAATTGGAAGTGTGGTATTTGGAGGTTGCTCTCAAGAGCAGACTTTGTCCATCTTGTATGTCTGTCTTCTGCAATTTATGACAGTTGGCTCTACCTCTGCTGTCCCAAAATGAGGCRTTCCAATGCCCCCATTGGCTGCAAATAAACCATCTTTTCAGATTATCATTTGCCAAGTCTGGTGTTTTCTCACTCTGGTTTATCTTTCATGTCAAAGCTGAATTTCTTTGCTTGGTAGATCAATTTTACAATCTTGGTATTTATTCTGGGCTCATCACTGTGTTGTCTGTATGTGATATTGCCTTGAGCAAGAACCACCCCTCTATTGTTTATCCCCGAGGACTTGTAGGAGTGGAATGAATCTGTTTCGGGAGTTGATGTTTTTCTCCCTTGGACAGACCGACCTCTGATCTGAGGATTCCCTGGCTGGGGTGACATGCTCCCATGTGCAGAGAAGCAGTACCAAGGCAACATTGCTTAAGGCCTGTTCCGAGGGCTTCATTAGGACTGTACTGCTCTTCTGGTTTTGCCTGGCAGTTTTGCCCAGGATGCAGGGGCTGAGGTGTGTTAATCGTTTCCTTAGTGTAGGTCCCCGTTTTAGCACTGTTTTGTTTCTTTTAAGGAAAGTTATCAACACAGTCTAAAAGAAAACGTACTTTTAAAATCCTTTTTTTTTAAACAAAATTTTTCAGATGGAAGTGCTTCTTTCTTGTCTTTAAAAACTTCTCTACAATTTGTAGAACAAACCCAAATACACTGGACTAGTGCATGAGAAGCAGAAAGTAGTTTTCCTTTCTTCTTTCTTATTTCAAAAGAAAGAACAAAACTGCCCAGTGCATTTTCACTGTCTAAACTGAGTGACATATAACACAAATATTGTGAATGCTTGAATACTGAACTTTTAAAATTCTTATTTATCTTTAATAACCTAAATTATTAGAAGTATGATACTTTTTTTTTAAKTGTTATATATGGTTTATTTCCCAGCAGAGCATATTTTAACCACAGATTCCCAGCAGATGTCTCAGAGAAGAATAATGCAGTGTCTCAACGGCTGCTGGCAAATATCCTTCTCACACCCCCATCCCCTCCAGTATGGGAACAGCAGGAGTATGTCAGCATGTGTCTCAGTTTTCAGGTTACCTGCCTGAGCTGGGTGCGGTCAGAGAGTTGCAATTCCAGCCGCATGGAAGGCTTTACTGGCACCCCAGCACTGTCTGAGGGGAGGCTTCACAGGGAGCCACTGGAGCAGCGAGAGCAGGGCAGGGACGGGTACTGATGAGTGCGCACTAGGTGGCTGTGATCAGCAGCGTGTGCTTGCCAAATCCTGAGTCAGTAATTTTGCATTCTGCTGAGCTGTAGCTGGGAGAGAGTCCCCTGCTCAGGTGTTGATGGGGACACTGACTACATCAATGTTATTCTTCTGGTGAGAAAGGCTGGAAGTGATATTTAATATTGCAGTCCCTTGTGACAGAACTGATCCAGCCTAACTGAGGATCATCTCTCCATTTATACAACACCGTGAGTTGTATCAGTCTTTGACATCCGATAATGCTGTCCTTGCTTTCTGATAATTTTTATAAATTAATATAAAATGCCAACTGTAACACGTGTATGAAATCTTAGTATGCAAAAGAAAGGAACCCCACATAACTTATAGTTTCTTCCCCTTGTTTCTTCTCAGATTGCCCCTTGTGATACAAGATACAAGGCCTTGGTTAAGACTGTGCTAAATTCTCTACAAACACATGGCTTAATGCTTCCTGCCTTGTAGGTCTCAAAAATCTAAATAGGTTGGACGGTGCAAAGAAAATCAGGCGCAGCGCAGTGAAATAAGGCCATGTCCCGAGTTGGTTAATTCCAGGCTGCCCTACCGCATCAGCTGGCAGGGCTGATTTGATCTGATCAGATGTGGGCATGCTACTCCTGCCAAAATGCAAAGTACAGTGCTTATGCTGCTTTTATGCTTTGAGTTGGCTTCATGCTAGCCACAGAAAGATAGAGTATGCCTGTTGGAACAAAATTTCCTCTTGAAAATGTTTTGGGTGCTTTTCACATTTTGGAAGAGTAAGTGAACACCAGTTCAGTGCTTTGTGTCACATGGCTGTGAAATTTTTGGTCTGGTTCTAGGAACTTTGCAGTTTCTAGTGTTCCTGTGGATCCACAGCCTAACGTGATTAGTCACAGAGTTGGGTGAAAAATTGAAATGGCCAGAGTTGTAGCCCAGATAGTTCACTATCCAGTGAACAGTGCTACAAGTAAACTTATAATGCAGACACAAACTTAGTATTATTTCTTCAAGGGAAAAGTAGTGTCCGTATTTCCATTTTCTTCAAGAACAGTTCTGAAGAAAATCATCCATGGATTTGTGACTGTTCAAGTATTTTGGCCTCAATATTGTTTCCTGAGAGACTGYGTTTAGTCAATGATGGGGACAAATATATTTTATGTTTATGACTACTTTAAAACCTATGCAATCTGAATAAGGAATAATGGAAACAGTGGTTCAGAAAGCTGTTTTACTGCTAAACTCCTTTGGTCTTGACCATGAATAAAAACTGCATCGTGTTTGAGGCTGCTATCCTATTGAGTGTTCAGATAAATCACTTAGCAGTRTCCAATATCAGAAATTATAACATGAGCCCACTTGTATCTACAAGCTTACCTTGATTGCTTTTGCTTTTTCTTTAAACTACCAAAGTGTGTTTTGAAGACCGTAGGTTTTTGTGTTTTCTATGGACTCTTTATCCTTGAAGTTTTCAGTTCATTAGCATATACCTGTTGATGTGAAATACGGAATAAGTCAGGAACACAATTTTAATTCAGAGATTAGTACCTTTTAAAGTTGGGGTAGTGCAGGTGAAAAGGCCTGTGAGATGTGATGGGCGAGGGTTGGTGATGGGAAGACTGCAGTGAGCTCTTTCTCCGCAGGTGTGGTTCAACTGCAGTATTGAGATGCTTCTACTGCTTCATCATATCTGACTGACACTTTAATTTTTAGGAGGTGCTTCTCCAAAAAGGATGTGCCCCCCTGTTAATTTTGGTRATGTTAGTCCTCGGTGATCAAATGGCACGTGGATGAAAGCGATGTTAATACCTGCCCAGGTAGAATGGGGCCTCAAAGATTTCTTGCTTCTCTCTCTTCTCCTGTGCTGATACAAAGGAATGGGAACTTGGTCAGGTTAGCTGGTGTTATGTTGACAGCAAACAGTCATTCCTGAGGTTGAAATCTAACCAAAAAATGTTGATGGGGGAATTATGTGGAAAACTCTTCTCAATTTTCTGTCACCAGATCTGGTTTGGTTTTGTCGATAGTCTCAGCTAAATGTTTTATCTTCTCCTAGCTTTCCTCTCCTCTGCCTCCCAACCTCTTCCCCCCATTGACCTCTACTAGCGCAGTCCTAGCTGTTGATTTATCAGGGCAGGCTAGCTCAGCACTGTGTGGAGATTGCTTTTAATTAACTCTCTTCATTTTTTCCAACCTTCAGGGAGCAGCAACCCTTTAATGATTTTAATATTTTATCTGGATTTATATCCACCTTATGTGTTGTTTGTTGCTCTGCTTCCTCACATGTTCTTCCTGAGTCATTTCCCAAAATGAAATGTTTGTTTCAGGCCCCTCATACAGGATGAGGAGAAGAGTTTTTAATGGCTTCTGGACTGGGAGGATGGACTTTCTATGATCTACCCTGGTGTTTTGGAGGAGGATGGGGAGTATGAGGTGATGCATTTTGGTGCTGTCTTGGAGCAAGACGCGCTTCAGTGTTCTGCCTCTGTGCGCAGGGAGAGGCAGCTTTGTTTCGCRGTTGCAGCATGGCAGATCAGAGCCTACTGAATTAAATCTGACCCCTGACTTGTTGTATGGCATAGATAAGTCATGAGCTTATTTTCGCAGTCAACTATGACTCTCATGCTAGTCAGGCTGAGTAGAGGAGGCATTAATGTAATTACCTGTTGCTAACTTCCTGTGCATGAATACAGGACTAAAGGAGAGTCCCTCTTTACCTGCAAAAGACTACCTTTGCCTACTGTGAGTAGCTCTACCAAGTAAGATTTCTTCAGACTGAGCAGAAAGCAGCTATACAAAATTTCTCCCACCTGGAATTTTCTCTTTACATATCCTACAATGAGGATTTCAAGAAGTTCCATTATGAAAGAATTAGGAAAAATATGTTATTTGTGATGTAATGTAAAGTATGTGGCACTTTCATGCCAGAGCAGCTTTATAATCATGCTTAAAGTAAGCATCACAGTCCCTTCATGGGATTATTTTCTCCATTCTTCTGATGGGAGGAATGGCATGCGCTGACTGACTTGGTGATGGTCACACTAGTCATACTGTCAACCATTGACAGAATCGGAGGTTTAGAAGCCACAGTGCTTTGCTTTTGGTGTTGAGTGTTAGTATATGAGTGATGTGTGGAAAGTGAATGGGAATCCTTCCTTGGTACCACTTCCATAGCCGAGCTGAAATTAGGGGCATGAAGAATGGGAGAGTTAAGACTGTCTGCCTGGTTCTGATGGAAGAAGTTCACCARTAATTACCGCTAAACCATCCTTAATGGCAGTGGTTTGTGCCTAGAGCTGATAAAGGCACTGTTGGGGTGCAAAGATTTTACCACGGAAATGAACCAGATTACACCAAGTGCAAGTAGTTTTGCATTTCAAAATACACATGCTGCACACCAGACAGTCTGTTCAGTACAATTCATGTATTGAATTCAAAGTAATTGGTGTGAAAACAGTTTGACTCTATTTATTTTACAAGGCTACTTGTAAGTATGTGTAAGTGTATTTGAAGCCCCTTTATTAAAATGGCAGAAGAAATGAAGAAGTTCCCAGATCTAGTCCTCCCTTACTGAGGAAGGTGACTCTGAGACACTGGCTGAAAGGAACACAGTTGTGGATGCTACTTATCAAAATATTGCCAGCGCATCACTGCATAGGATCATCTATGTCATCTGGTCTGTGGTTTGTGTTTGTGTCTTTCCTATCTATCTTCCTCTGCAGTCCGCTTTACTTTAAACAAATAATTGTTTGGGTGTATTTTTTTCCATGTTGTTGCTGCAATTCCACAGTAACTAACTCCTGGCATTCTCATCTGACCAGATTGCAAATGTATCTGGTTCAGGTATTCATTCTGCTGAGTAGATCTAAAAGTAAATTCCCCCTCCCCTATTATTAACTTTCTAGTTTTGTTTCCCCAACTAACTTATCCACAAAGTCCTAGGGTTAGGAGAGGCTGTCTCTCCTGACACATCTTCCGAATTCCTCACTGCTAAACACACACCATGCAAAGTCGAAACCTGGCTGGCCCTTAAAGGGCACTCTATTTCCCAGGGTGCTGTTTCCAGCTACCTTGYCCTCCATGCACCCTCGGAGCAGAAGAGGAGGAACAGATGAGGGGTGAGCACTCTGCCTTTGGGAAAGGCTCTGACCTGAAAATGGATTGCAATTCCAGCCGAATGGTTCCTTCCCTTGGTAACAGAATTGCATGTCTGGGCTCTGAGCTCTTTGCATTAATTCCATCTCTGCTAAACTTTCCCAGTCAATTAACCATGTCCATCTCCTGCTCTAGCAGCCACATGTGCCTTTTCTGCTGCAGCAGGGTTTTGGAACAGTAACTCCCTGCAGCCTTTGCTGCAGCAGTTTTCCTCCAGCAGCTTCCCTCAAGCATGGTTATCAATCAGGACCTGTCAGGTTTTTCCCTCCAACACATCTATTTTCAGGGCTGTAGGACTTTGACCTTTTGCTTTTGTCTTTATAAGTACTATTTTTTCCAATAGGGGCCAGCTCAAATGCTGAGTGTTAGTCTTTATACTGATACAAAAGCTGCATGAAGATTTCAGTTTTAGTGTGAGGAGATTCTGCTAATCCTGGATATTTCTTTTGGTTTCTGTCATTTTGCCTCCCTTGGGTTTTAATTTTGCTTGTCAAAAAGGCCTCATTAAGCTGGCCAGTAGTTCTCGTGTGGTGTTCCAGGCAGCACCCGCAGTGCAGAGGTCTCCTCTGAGTAGGTGACTAACAGGACTGGATAAAAGTAGTGAGTTCTTGGAGGCTGAAGTGTCTGGAAGATGCTCACCCATGGGGTTTGATGTAGACTACCTTTGAAGGGAATTCTGCACACGCCTCTGCAGCTGGAAGAATGGTTTGGRTGCTGGCACCAGTGGTCTCTTGGCAACGCACTTAAGGGACCATGACAGTGGCTTGAACATGATTTTCTTGCATGTCATACTACCATCAAAGGTCAGGTTGGGCTAGAGTGCCTATTAAAGCGAGAGGCTATGCTTAATATCTTGTCTTGAACATGTGGGTGAGCCYGGTCCTGTTTCTAGTGGTAGGTACCTATATCATAAAGGCTGACATCCCAGTTGGCACTAATTGGTTCCTGTGTGGGTACTTTCAGATGAGAAGACAAAGACCAAATTGGCCACAGAGGCTCAATTAATAGAAGTGTAGGTTTAAAAGAGGGTTCCTGGATCTTATGTCCAGTCCCTTGGTACCACGTCAGATAATCCCTTTCATAAACTGAAAAGTCCTTGTCTTAAATCCCCACTTGGACTGTTTGTTCCCATTACTCCTCTTGGGAGGGTTCCAGAACCCACTGCTCTGGTGGCTGGAAATAGCATTGTAATCCCTAGCCTAACCCTACTTGTGACCAGTTTATATCCATTTGTTCTGATGCCAGCATGGAGTTGTTAGTTTAAATACTATTGCTCCCTCCATGTCTTCCTCTCCACTATCATGCATTTGTACGACACTATTATAAGCCCTCTCAGTCTTTGTTTTGATATACTAAACTGTCTGTGCCATCTTCTCCTTGCCTTTGATCGCTGGAGTATTTATTGTCTTTGCCTTCTCTACTCCAGCTTGGATTACTCACATTCAACTTTATTGAGTGTGAGTACACAGAATTGTGCTCTGTTCCAGGTGAGGTTTTCCCCTCTACAATAACTTTATTTTTACCTCTTCTGGGAGCACCTTGCTTTTGCATTTGTTTGTGGTTGTATTGTGCTGGTGGTTCATAGTCATCCTGTGGTAGACTGATACTGTTACGTTTCTTCTCCTGCCCTTTCAGCTGTTGTTGAGATGATAATCTCCAGGGTATCAAGTGAAATTTATACTGAATTCACTCCATCTAATTCTTCTTGCCTGATATTCTTAATTTCCTTGATGTCCCTTTGACTTGTGTAAGTGGCTAACTTTTATCAGCACACATACTTTTTTGCGCCAAGGTCCTTAATGGAAATATTGAATAAGATCAGTCCCCAGACCAATCCTTTCTGGAACTCCAGAAGTAACCTCCCGTCAGCCAATTACTGTCTCTGTTAGGACTTTACCAATGTCCAACCCTCTTTCAGTAGTTTTTCAGTCATATCACCGTTCTTGTACTAATCCTCATCTTCTCCATTTTCAGTAATTTCTCATACAGTACTGTATGAAACATTTTCTGAAAATCCAAATAGCTAAGAAGTTGTCTAGAATATCAATATCTTATGAAAGCAAGATGTCAGGTTACTCTGGTACAAGGTATGGATCTTGCATCTTAGTTGTTGCCTTGTTCAAGAGTGTCATTGATTATTTTGCACTTAAAAAACTGCATGTGAGTAAACTCTGGCTCAGTTAGCCTTACTGCAATAATTTGCAAGGTTTGTGTTCTAAAACTATTAACAAAGAGTATTTTATTTTATTTGCTATACTTCAGTAATATAGTAGTAAYCATGATTTGCAGTATCTGTTTAAAGAACTTGCTAGTAGATGTATGGTTTCATGTCGTAGTTCTTGGGCAGAGATTATKCAGGATTTATGCCTTGACTGCACAAATGTCTTTGTGGCTTCCATCTCAGTCATCCCACTGAAGCACAGCAGTCCTTTAGTTCTTGGCCTGTACCTACATTATGTTTAATCTATGTACCATTCTAACTGCAAAACAGCTGATCTTTCTTTGATCGCTTTTATTTTGATGTCTGAAGAATATTACTATTTTTTAATAGCTTTTGCAAGTTCTAACTCTTGACTTTGGCAATTCTCTCCTATATTTCTTGACCTTTAAGATCCAATTTTTTCTTCTGTTACTACTGTTTTCTGTTCCTGAAGGGTGTCTGTCTAATTCTGATGTCCTTTTCCAAGGTAATTATTCAGCCAATAACTTCTCCAGTCTTTCCATACGAGTTTCAAACAATTCTTGCAYTTTTCTCTTAAAGAAATTCCCTAAGTTCTGCTGTATTCCACTCYTCCCACGCTTAAGGAGCAGGTCTGAAGCACTCAGGAACAGGTTTGAAGCACTTTGTGATGGTGATGGGACTTGTACAATTTTGTACCTATTCTTGGACTGCAGAAGACTTAGGCCATGTTGATCTAGGGCAAGCAGGGGCAATTCTGCTTAATATTGTTTTAGTTAATTAGATCATACCTAAGTGTGGCTTTTAAAAGTTCATCAATGTAAAACAATGTTGCATCTGTCACCCGAGTTGCAASCATTAAGTAAAAATCCAAATGAGCAACATAAAGTGGGTTTTTTCTTAAATGACCTTGTTCCATTTTTCTCTGATGTTATTGGTCTTATTCAGAGAAAACTGTGTGTATGCATAATATACGTATATTTGTCTGCATATGTAATGTAGGAAAAAAAGAATGTATTTACAGACGGTGTTTAGGAAAACGTGGTATTGTTCATTAATCAATGTCTTGGCATTTTAAACATTTCCATATACTTCTTACTGATTTAGTGCAGTATACGATTCAACTCTTTCCTACTGGTCAGTTTAAAAAACTCATATAAATAGGAGAAAATTATACGTATATACATATTTATTTTTTTCTTACTAGAGGGCTCTGGGAACTTTTAAAATATTACAGCACTCTTTGGATCAATGCATATCCCAGCCATCCCTTGCATAAGTGACCTAAAATCGTGTGATCAAACCTCTTCTCCCCTCCCCATCCCTAGAGAGATATTTGTAATTAGATAAAATGAGGACAGAATATACATAAGTATCTGTTATGCTGGGATTCCTGCCCAGAAAGGAAACTAATGGCCTGAGCTGGCCATAATCTTTTGCACCCTGTGTACTATTGACAAGGCTACAGCTTGAGATGTTGGGAGTTCAGGAGCAGATTTTTGCTGCTGTCTTATGGTAACCTTTCTAAATTGACTGTTTTCCAAAATAAGTGGAATTACACAGCCTGTGTTTTACTCGTCATTCATTGTCGGGGACATGTAAGAGAGGGCCTGATTCTTCAATCTCATGCCTAATGCAGTGGAAGTTAGTATAAATTACTGCTTCTGTGGTTTGGAAGTGTTTCACGTTCACTTTGCCCAGGTGTAAATGACCACATGAAGTGCAAGACAGTGGAGAACTGGAGTTGTTGTTGGTTATTTTTTTCCGTTTCATCTAGCAGTTACTGCTTGTCTCTGGTTCTTCAGAGGAAGGGATGGTGGGGTTCTGTGGGCAAATTCAACTCTCTCTAATCAAACTAAGTAGCCCCTTTGAAGTCTGTGTGACAGGTTGTCTAGTACTGTGATACTACACAATGCAAGAGGATCAGATAGGTGGCACTTCAGAAATCTGGAGGCTGCTTTATGGACTGTTGCTGTTTTCTTCTTTCTCCCAATGCGTATGGTAGGTGTCAGCTCACCCCTCACAAAATTCTAGTTTTTTAGTCCTCTCCTAGATTTGTGTTTTTTGTCTGGTGACTTGGCAACAGTGAAGCACAAACCCTGGGCACTTATGAATCTGTCAGTCTTCCTCAGATATCCCAGTCGTTGGTAAATCCACTGATGAAAAGCTTTTCTTGGAGCAGGCGTGCTAGTCTTCCTCGCTTGCTTTGCTTCAATGTCCTTGGGGTAAATGTCAGTGAAAGTAAGAGAAGTGTTTTGATAAAAGGAGCGGCGAGGTCACGTAAAAAGCACGCCCTCCTGCACATTCCCAAGGAAGGTATCTATCCAGCATTTCCATTGCTCTGCCCGCTGTAGCTGAATCAGGAAGTAAGAGAGCCAAGGCCATGCTGAAATGTTTCTTTTTTGAAATTATGTCCAGTTTGGCATCTTTTTGAGCTGAGGAAGTTTGGCTTGCTCTCCTTCTTCACTCACAGTAATTTGCAGAGTGGGAGATTTGGGGTGAATCTCTSTTTTCTGTGCTTATGAGGCAGCAGGAGCTTCTATGGCTGGGCTGGAATGTGTTGTTTCAACACACTGAATGTGAAAAAACAACTTTAGCTTCATACAGACTGTGGGTTTTGTTTGTACTCAGTCAGTGTGATTTCACTGAAGTCCAAAAAGTTATGCCAGTGTGAGAGACAAACCAAGTCTATGTTATTTCAAGACAACTGTACTACCAGAGAAAATTCCTTTTATTCCCGCCCTTAAATTTTCAGAATCTCCCTCCACCTCAGATACTCAGTAGCGCCCGGTGCTTATAATTTAGCAGCAAATGTTGACATTAGCAGCAACCTCTATGAGATCCTTAGCAGAAGTCTACAGCTTAACATGCAGGACAGGCAGCAAATCACTTCTTAGTAACAGGGATGGGTCAGAACAGAATCCTGGATCTCAGCACTTCTTGCAAGCTTCGAAGATTGAACCTGGATCTGAAGTTAAATGTCTTTAATGGACAGGATCCAAACACCCACATGCTTTGGCAGAGCTCAGATCCAAATTTTGTCTACCTAAAGAATCAAGGTTCTGTTTTCATGTAGATTCTTCTACTAGTGAGAAGCAAGGGAAGGGATAAGACAGAAAATATGACACATTGGCAAAATTGTTTTTCAATACTATGTTTTTCAAAGTTTTTTCCATGAGGCGTCAGCAGCTCTTAAAAATCACAGGGAGAGCGTACAGTTGTCAATGAGCCAGAATGGTTAAATGCTTTTAAATATTTGAGTTGGGTTATTCCTTCACCTTTCTTTCTCACAAACACGTCTGGTAAAACTCCAATAATGAAAACACTTGCTTTTGGAAGGGGGAATAAAATCCTTTTCAGCAAGTAATGATGGTGACATTTTAATCACATCATAACAACACTGTTAGCAACGGTTTAGGTTTGGCATTGAACATATACACAACATTTGTTCTTTTTTACAGTATTGGTATTACATAGTAAAAATAGCACAATTGCAAAACTCATTTGTTACCCTTGTGCCAACTTTGTTCAGCTGACAGTTGCTGTTTGAACTTTTAAAGCAATGTTTCATCCCTATGTTAATACCAACTGTACGATTAATTCTCTGTGCTTTCAAATGATCCTCTTGTGCCCTACAACCCTACACGGTAGTTACTTCCCAGTTTGAGATACCTGCARAACCGTTTCTGTCAGATAGGCTATGCTCGCCCTGAGTGGTTCCATACTTCGCGATGGTAAAGAGCAGCCTCRGGATAGTAGCTGAAGAAAGATGCCCATAGCCTTTAAATTTCCCAGCACATTCCTAGCCCAAAGTTTGTTGTAGGCACTTAACTTCACTGAGCCATTTCAGGATGGCGCTATTCAGAAATTTTCATCTTTCTAGTAAGAAATGTTTTGGATGCTGTTTATTCTCTCTGATTATTTGCTGTCTATGAAGGATGCTTATTGTATAATTTCTCAGTTTAGTTTAATAGCAGGCTTTTGATTCTGGAAAAGAAAGTAACAAAATCAAGAGGGCAAAAATGAGATCAAGAGCATCCAAAAATGAACTCTACAAGTGGTGTTATGTAGTAACAGGTGGTATGCAGCTGGCATGGAAGTCTCCATTGGATCACACTAAACTAGTTTTGGATTAACAAAGCCAAAAATCCCCCAGCAAATGGGAAGGGGGAAGAACTCTCCCCAGGTGAAATGGTGCTTCCTTGGGTGGTTACTAGCGGGGAACAGGCTGATATACAGATAGACCTGCTGCTGCATCCTCCTGGAAGGTTAGAATTCAGCCAGAGAAGGCACAAATAGATTTTATTTTAATACCTTTTGAATTCTTCCTTTTTCCTACTGTTACAGTTAAACCACGCTTTATTTTAGAAAGGTTGTCATTGTTTTCTGTATTTACTTCTTAACAGTTTCTTGGGTGGGGAACTTAAAATGTGTAAGAAAGAATCAATATGCAAGAGTTTGTGTGTAGACTAGAACCTGATACCAGAGTGGGGAATCAATGGGCTTTCACACTGGGGAGGGCATCAGAGGGGATACACTTGGAGAGACCAGAGAGGAGCCAAAAGTGCCACTGATGCCTAAGAAGTACCGCTTGCCTAGGAACTATGTGGAGTGGTTTTGTTTTCTGACAGGCCTGCTCAGAATTTCACTCAATGTTTCCTTTTACATATTTATAAACATGTAAAATATGACAGGGAACTTGATTGTCATGACTGATATTAAACCCAATCCTTATTTGTTCCAAGATACCACTAAAGAGTCCTGGGGTCAGTAGACCTTTGCTTAGTTGGAGATCGTTTGAAGGCTGATGAGAGTTACTTCATAATAAAATTGTAGCTATGCAGTAGGGGACAGTGCTTCTGTGAGACATTTGTTTTTCTGCTTTAAGTTGGCAGCACACTTGTATAGCAATAATTCTTACAAAATCACTCCAGCATGCTTACGCAGGGTATCACCTACTCTTGTTGCACCGGTGCTCCCTGCGACTGCAAACTCCTGTGCTCTAAAGAGACTTGAGTCTTCCTGGCAGTTTGCCTCTCCAAGGACRAGGGGCCAAGGCCAGTGCTATTCCAGCTATGGGAAGGACAAAGTAGGAAGAGCTGGAATGGAGAACTGGGGAAGGACGAAGCCTGCTTCTCCTTTTCCTTCTGGGAGGGTAGGAGAGGTGGGAATGGCACCTGCAGCTGGGGAGCAGAGCTTTCCTCCAGTGGCAGCCACTCCCGCTCAGCAGCCACCRCGACACTTAGCCTGGTTTCCAAATGGCTTTGATAATGTTCTTCTCTAGAAGCTTTTAAAGAAACTAAGCTGCCTTGGGAAGTCCTCTGGAAGCACAGCTGGTTAAAACCCTGGAAATACAGGCTAGGAACAACTGATCAGGTCATCCGTGGAGGCCCAGCTGGATCAGTAATTGGGCCTGTGCCTCCTGGTATTTGCAAGTAATCTGGAAAAGAAAGTGGAGAGGGAGGTGGCAAACTTAGCTGATAATACTAAGTATGTTCCAGGTGGGAAAAACACAAGGTTGCTGTGAAGTGTTGAAGAAGGACCTCGTGAAACTGAATGATTGGGCTCATTAAAGTGGCTGGTTATGTTCAGTTTAGATAAATGTAAATTAATGCATGTGGGGAAAAACAATCCCAAATTAACGTATACAGCAATGGGGGCAGAACTAGTTACTGCCACTGAAGAGAAAGGTTTTGGAGTTATAATAGCTAGTTCTACCAAAAGATGAGCTCTGTGCTCAATAACTGGGAAAGATAATAATAAGGCAATAACACAAAGAAAGAAAGGGGGAAAGAAAGGAAGAGAGGCAGGCTGAATGTTAGGAGTTACTATGAAAGGGAAGAAAACAAACATCATTACTATGACACTATATAAATCCAAAGTTTGCTTCATGTTGAATACTGTGAGAAGTTTGGTCTCCCTGTCTTGAAAAGGATAAAATAAGGTCAAAGATGTACTGAGAAGGAAACAAGGATGATCAAAAGGAACAACTTCCATATGAAGAATTACTAAATTGATTTGGGTTTTCCAGTCTGTAAAAAGATTTCTGAGGGATATATGGGAGAGGTTCATGAGATCAGGAGTATCATGGAAGGGGCAAATAGGGGATGGATGTTCATTCTCTCTCTTGAAGCCATAAGTTAGGACATCAAATGATATTATCAAGAGGCTGGTTCAAAATGAACAAGAGAAGATACTTTTTCACAAAACAGTAGATAAAGCTGTGGAACTCTTTACAATGGGATGTATGGGGTATTAAAGTTCACCTGGGTTCAAAAAGCATCAACGTCACAGAACAAAAATCCTTCAGCTGTTATTGAATACCAGGATATCTGAATCACAGTTTGCCAGAGGTTGAGAGAATATACCACTATATTTCCTGCAGAATATCACTATATCCTGTCCATATTTTGTGTGCCTCCTTAGGGATTCCTTATTGGCTGAAGTTTGGGACAGAGTCCTGGGTTAGATGGACCTTTGGTCTGACCTGGTACGGCCGTTTTTATGTTTCAAGGGCTCTGGCAGTCGCATAGCACTTAGCAGTGTTGCAAGAAAGGCCTTGAGAAGTTTCAAAATAAGGGACCCAGAAACAAGCAAGATGGAATTATGATTACTGGCTAAATAACCAGAGCTTTATTTTGTTCTTTGCAACGTTTGCTCCTTCATGTCAACCCTAGGGGGAAATCTGTGTGCCAGTTCACCCAGGTCTTGCAACAACCTGAGACAACCTGTTTATTAARCATACGCTTTGGCTGCTATACAGAGGAAATGGCATGATCCAGACTGGTAATGCAGAGACTTGCATTTAGTTTCTGCCTACACCGTTGACTTTCTGTATATTTCCAGCCAGGTCCTGTACCTTATTGTCCCTCTGTTTCCCTATGCAAAGAATAGATAAAATCCTTTATATCYCTCCTTGAAGAGCAGTTTGAGATTAATGGTTGTAAAGTGCTAAAAAAGCGCTAAAAGTTGTGAGTGCATGCAAAGTTTGTTTGATGCTGATTTGTTTAATGGACATTGCAGTTAAGAAATTTGCTATCTTCAATGTCTGTTCATAGGCCTCTTGTTCAGACTGAATAAGAAGGAAAACCTACATTCAGTTTCATTCTAGAGGGAAGAAATCTGAATTAGTTGTTTCTACACTTACTAGTTATTCATTGGCTTGGGGTGTGCATGTCAGAACTGGCAGGGTGAACCCCTGGGAAATCTGCAGTGGTCTGATCTGACTAGAGGAAGCGTTATTTTTTGTCCTTTCTGTCCTGTTGCACAGTTTCTTTTTGTTTTTGTGCTCTCACTAGGTCACTGTTTATGGGATGAATTTTCTAGTCATGTCTCAGATTCACAATCATAGGTGACCTTTGCTCTTCCATGTGGCTCTCTTTCTGCTCCTGTGGCCATTTGCAGACGTGTCTTCTAAGTTATTATTTATAATGAAAGGCAGCTGGTGGCACTTGCACAGAAGGTGGTTGTCCTCTCCTCATGCTGTGCAGTAGCATACCTGAATCCTGATGAGAAGACAAAGAGATGATCTTGTTTAAAATTAAATGTATCAGAGGCCCCAGAACTTGCCTTAGCATTTGCTGCTGAGCTAGATGCTATCAAATTTCAGGGAGACCTGAAAAAAATTCTTGGTGTCCAGCTATTGTGTCCCAGGTACCTGCTACTTGCTTATATCAAGTTTCAGCAGGGGGATATGTAGCCATGAACATAACATTCTGTTCCTAACCTTCTCTACACACATTGTAAAAATGGAATGGATAATTTAAGGCTTTCCCTCCTTTGGACCAACTAAAATCTGTCAGGAGAGGTGACTTGAATCTGCTTGATTTCTGAATTTCTGGGAAGTGGTTTGGTTCCTGACTCTTGTTGCTATTACATCTGATTGCTGTCATCCTTATGCTGCTCTGGTATCATTGGGGTATATGAGTATTTCAGCTCTGCCTTCTCTCTTTCCCCACTCACAAGCCCCATTTCACTCCCTTTTCTAGGGGAGGAGGCCTTCTAATTTGCTGCATTCCCACACTGGGGCTCCTCCACAGGTGACCTGTCTTTACACGGGAGTGGCTACTGCCGTAGGTTGAYGGAATGATTAACAGTTGCATAGCAGGCACTTGATCAGACATCTGTAGATGTTTCCAGGACACTGCACACTGGGTAAAAGACATGAAAAAAATCCATCTTTTTCAGTGCACTAGCTAGGTGTTAAAACACCTTTCTATAGTTAGGAGGAAGCTCTGAGGTGCTGCTTTTCAGCAACTGAGTTCTTAGACATCACATTTTTGAGAAATCTTTGGAGATTAAACACAAACTTTGGCAGCGTGACCAAGAAGACCTACATGATTGCCTTTGCTACTGGAATTTAAGTGCTGGGATTGCATCAGTYCTCTGCCTCAAAGCTGTTATGGATCAGGAAGGGTTAAGTTTCACTAATAAACTTCCAGACACTTTTCAAATGAAATAGCTGAGGCTGTGAGGTTCCTATGGAGAACCTTGCTACAGCAAAAGAAATTAGCAGCTCCTGTACAGTGCTTGTATGTGGAATATGTACATAGTCGGGTATGGGGGTAGTCACAATATGAATGCAAGTCTCCGTCCCAAATGTGAAGGCAAAAGATGTGCAATTGCCTCTTTATATTATTGCATGTTTCCAGTGCTTGCTGATGAGTTCACAGGTGGCTGCTACGAAGAYGTGTGTGGATTGTGAGGAGAGGCTTGCAGTAAAAGAAGAAACAGCATCCACCAGTTAGGATAGGACTGTCTGCAGGCATGACCTGTAGGRTCACACTGAGTGACATGGCATGGAGCACAGATGCTACACTGAGTGGTGTTAATTGGCAGTCCCTTAACACCATTATTTTCCCTAGGAAACTCTGCTTATGGCAAGGTAATGCTCAAGTGAATTCTGTCAGTGCTCTGCACCTAAGATTGCAATAGTAAGCTGTCCAGATTTAATATATACAGCTACTTTTTGATTTGGAAAAAAATGGTTATTTGAATGACAACTGTATCTCTCTCAGTTTTATATAGTTTCCCTCTCTCCACATGTAAATTCTGTGTGAAGGCCATCATGTCCTTTTGCTCTTTGCATAAGTATAGAGAGGTACCTAAACATGACTTAGCAAACAGTTATTCTATGCTATGCAAACAGTAATTCTGTGCAAAGGGCATTCACCCCAGCCTATGCTGCCAGTGATGATGCTCAGAGGGTGGTCCTGTCCCAGGCTTGCCTTGTTAACTTCACTTCTGATTGTCTGTGTACATTGCACTGCTGCACTGTCTGCCCAGTGACCAAAGGCATCCAGTTATGAAGTAGGATAACTGATTAAACAAAAGCCACACAAGAAAACACCCAGTATAGCTTAAGATATGCCACCTTTTGAGCCAAGTACTGAGGGGTGTATTGAACACTTGAAGTGCCCAGGAAAATGGAGCAAAACATGTTATACTTACCCAGAAAAACAAACTCTAATTCAGTATCAATATTTCAGTTTATGGGAGTATTGTACCTTAGTTTCACTTTCTACCTTCTCTGTGTGTAATCCCAATTCTGGTTTTAGTTAAAGATTTTCTCTACCTTTTGGGTGTCTGAAAACTATCTTCTGGCAGTTTTAAGGTAGTTGATAACACTGTGGAAGTGTTAACTTTCAGAGTCCCCTCCTGCAGTTTAACCCTTCTTTTTAAGGGGCCCAGGGACACTCTACCAGTGACTTGCCAGTTTTCCAAGCTCAGTCCTGGTTTTTGCTCACCTGATGTTATTTTTAGTGGAAGAAAATAGAAATATTTCTAGTTCTTAGGATATTCTATTTCTTTAATTCCTGGAAAGGCCAAAATGAGATGGGGGAAGCTAAGCAAACCCCCAACAAAGTGAGGGATGAATTACTACTGTTGAAGCAGGACAAGAGGCCRGGATTGAGAGAAGGATTGGAAAGAAAATGTGTGGGTGTGTGCATACATTTGTGTGCTGCTTTGCTTTGAGAACAAGCCAGAGGAAAGGACTTGCAGGTATGAAGGCATTCGATGCTTTAAAAGGTTTGCAGCAGTTTGATTTGAAGAAACTGGTATTCCTGTGGGACATGGGGATGTATGCAGGTTTTTTCTTCACCAAACTCTTGGTTTCCCTGTAATAGTAATAGGGACTCTTCCAAAATGTAAGTTCATGTGTCAGTGCTCTCCTCATGTACTAATGAAGAGTAAGGTAGTGGTGGTGGGAGCAATCTTTCAAGTCCTGTGGATGGTGTGAAAGCAGATATAAACGCTGACTACAAGGTGTGGAGACACAAGGAGACTGAGAGAGGACCACTGCCTGGATTCTAAGGCAGAAGTGTTTCACTGGAAGAGGGCTGATAGGGAGGGCTCTAAAGGGAAGTGACTGGCAAAAGGACATTGGGGAATGAATAGGAAGCATGGTAGAGACATGGTAAAGTAGGAAAAGAGGTTTTGTAGGCCAGAAGGGAAATGAAGACGCAAAAAGACAGACTGTAATACAAATTAAAGACGTTTCCTTTAATTAATGCCTTTAAAAATTAATATTAACTAGAAATCAGTATTGTTAGTAGCTCCCACTAGGCTGTGATTTCATTGCACTAATTGAGCAGTTTCTGACCCAAAGAACTTACAGCTGGCAGTCACCACTGGTCGTGGTCCCTGCTAAGTAGTGGGATGGGCATACACTAGCAAATGAAGAGCATGAGAGCAATTAGCTATCCACAGTGTTCCTTGGAGAGGATAGCTTGTGGGGCCTAGTGTGATATCCTTAGGTGTAATGTTGGGATTTTGGATGAGAAGGCTCAGATCTGGAAGAACTGCAGCAAGACCTCTTTTCCAGGCCCAATGCAAAAAAGTGGCAAGGGAGAGTTTGGGAAGGGCTGCAGCGGGAACAGTGGGAGGGCACTCACGGCAAAGGGGAGTAAAACACAGCTTCGGCAGTAGGAGCCAAAGCTGGTGATAATTGTATTCCTGTTCCTGAGGGGAGGTGTGAGATGGAGACCCCTCTGTGCATTTGGGGTTTTAGAGACTAAATGGGTACCCCAGCTCAGGGGATCTGATTACTTTTCCTCCCACTGGTAATGGAAGGAAATCCCTTTTCCTCCTACTCCTCCGACTGAAGACTGGAGGCAGCAAAAGCAGTGGCAGCCTTGCTGGAAAGGGCAAGAAACGATGTCAGGGAAACCTCTATACCAGTGCATTGCAACGTGGAGAAAAATTGCACAACTGTCACATTGAAGCTTGTGGGCTACTGTTCTGGGAGGAAGCAGAAGCAAGGATGCTTTTGCTCCGGTTCATAGACATAACCCTTGGATTGCTAAGCAGGACTTGTCATGCCAGATCAGACCTGTTACCTGCCTCATCCAGAATCCTATTCTGACAACAGTTTTTGAAGCTGGATTTTTAGTGTCTTCTAGGGGTCTTCAGTGAAAGCTTTACCATGAGAGTCCAACTGCTTAGACTAAAGAGACAGCGTATGCTGCCTTCAGAGGTGCGGTTTGCTTCAACAGATTCCCTCTCCAGAGCCATTCCCACCCCCACTTCCTTCTCTCAGGAATCTGTAGGGACTGAGAAATGCAATCTCATTATTTATTTTGGTTATGGGTACAGAACGGATTCTGTGCCCACTGAATTTGGCAAGGAGGTCCCGAGGGGAAGCCTGCGAGGGTAACCCCCTCTGGGCCTGCCTGCATGTGAGCGGCTAACCTGATCTGACCACCTCTCTTCTCCCTCCCAGCTCCTCTCGGACAGACTTTCTCCTCAAGTTCCTGCAGCCTTTGTGTGACCTGAAAGCATTTAGTCATAACGGCCCAACAACAGCTTTCAACGTACAGCATCACCAAATACAACAAAGGCAGTTTCCCACCCCTACCGTCAATCTGCACTAGAGTAATTAGAGTAGTTCCCTATTTTGTGCTTTTTTTTSTGAATTGATCAGTATAAATGAGGACTTGGTAAATGAGCTTTAGCCTCTGTTGTTTTCCTGATATGGTGGTTTGTTCACCGAGAGCATGTAAAATACTTCAGTTTGAAACCTGTCACATTTTGGCCAGATGTTAACAACAGCACAAGGTTTGCCAAGAGGGGTGAGACGGGCCTCGGGCTCTGTTGGTATATAAAATATTGGCTTAAAAATCAACTCTTTCATGTTGTCCTAAATGACTGGTTCACCCTTGCATTCTCATTTTTGTGGCAGAGTAGCACATACAAGGCAAACATATCTTTTCTTTCACATCATATATGTGAGACAAAGGGATACAAAAGCCCAGCTGATGACTCACAAGTGCATAAAAGTGGAGTGTAGGCATCATGCTGTTCATCTTCAGGGGGGAAGAATAAAAGCAGTTCAGTGTCAGGAAAGGTTTTCTAGAAGGTCGTCATTTGCAATCAGTGTTGCAGTGGTCCTATTGACATCCTCTTCCAGTTATGGTTTGGAGTGGTGCTTGTCTATTGTGTGYAAAAAAACATAAAAAAGATGCTGCATAGTTTCTTGTACAAATTTGGTGGATCACTTTACTGCCCTGCTTTGTTATGTCCCCTGTTCAGGACAGGGCTTCAAAACTGGCACCGGACATTGTGCTGAAGGCCAGGGCAGTTCTGCAGCAGGAGACCTCGTATCCTGTGTGATGTGCCTCAGAGACTTCTTCCTCCCCTGCTACTATCCTCACATACCTCCTTAAGAAAGGAGCCACAACCTGCCCTATATTTGCTTCTGTTCATTACAGACTTGGTGGTAAGGAAACACACCTCCTTACAGTCACTGCTTAAATACTACTGGGAGTTTCACTACATGCACTGGAACTACGGGTGGGAGAGGAGTTTCATGAAAGCAGCTCTGTTTTCAAGAACTGTGCTGAAGAATTTTGTGCAGCCAGTGAAGAGACTTACCAGGCTTTATACTGAAGCCGGTGCGTGCTGGACAGGATTTTGCATGTTTAATCACTGTTGTGTGACTGTGCATGTAGTGCAGAAATACTCAAAAAAGTGTGTAATTACGATACACCTCATTGTCCACTCTTCATACCTTGAATTAAGGTGCTCAGAGTAGCAGTTCACATCTTCAAAGCACTGCATCAGTTCTAATACCGGAAATTCCCGTGATGGGGCCAAGCGATGCTATTCCCATTTTTAAAATTAGGGAAATGAAAGAGAGAGAGGAGAGAGAAGGAGGGAGAGAGAGGTAAAGTTACAGACCTGGGACTTCAGAAAGATTTAAGTAACATTTAGGAGTTGCTGGCCCCTATGCTCGTGTTAAGCATGACAAAACATGCCTCTGGATATTATTTATGTAATCTTGTATGTATACATATATTACAATTCCTCATGACTGTCAGTCATCTTGGAGGCAGAGCTTGTTAAGAGCCATACTGAGGTGTTGCTGATACAGATTCACYTGCCTGCATCATTTCATCAGACCCTCTCTGTGACCCTTGTCACAGGTGGTTGCTCCCCCCTCACATGCAACCTAGGAAATACAAGAGTTTACCATAGTCTGAAAGGTGACGTTATTGACGTTCCATCTCTTCAGTTTCTTTTACATAACAATGTCGAACATGAGAAACAATTAAAATCATTTTTTCTTAAAGTTCCGAGAAATCACAATCTAATGTCATTAGATTGGAGAGATGAAGCCCTTCTCCTGGTCAGGAGCAGCTGAGGGAACTGGGCAAGTTCAGGCTGGAGAAGAGACAGCTTTGCGGGAACCTAACAGCAGCCTTCCAATACTTACAGAGAGGTCATCAGGGAGATGGAGCCAGGCTCTTTGCAGTGCTGCATGGTGGGAGGATGAGAGACAATGAGTATAAGTTGAAACAAGAGATTCAAAATGGGTGTAAGGAAAAGCTTTTTCACCCTGCGGACAGTCAAGCAGTGAGAGAGGCTGCCCAGAGAGGTTGTGCAACCTCTATCCTTTGAGTTTTTCAAGACCGAACTGGACAAAGCTCTGAGAAACCTGGTCTGACCTCACAGCTGACCCTGGTTTGAGCAGGATGTTGGACTGGAGACCTTTAGAGGTCTCTTCCAACCTGAATTATCCTGGGATTATTATGCAATTTTTTGCCTCATGTGCTGCAAATCAGTGTTCATATTGAATTTCCAGAAGGCTATGTATGTTATGGAAAGGAAGCTGAATGGAACAAACATGACAGCAGGGACGGTAGAGTAAAATGTTCCYCATTTCTGAAAAGTTTCTAGGTCTCTTCTGTTGTAATGGAGGTACACACTTAAATAACAGAAGAACTTGATGGAAAGGCTTGGTGACAGTCTTGTGCCCTGGAACTAGAAGTGTGAAGAGCTCCTTTCAGTTTTCCACAGCTATAAAGAAGTAATCTCTTTCAAATGGTACACATAATTCCTGCTAACATTAAAGGGATGTAGCTCATTCTTCTCCCCTTCTCTCTCCTTCCCAGCAGAAGCATTCCCTTGGGGTGACTCTCTTTTACAGTTCATGGATGTGAGAAGAGGTGGAGGAAAGTCCTCACAGCTCCTTTCTCTGGGTGGAGCACAACAGTGTTTACTTACAATCCATGTTACCTCCAGTGACCATTGTTTGTGGTGTATGACATACACATTTTCAAGAAATAATTTCTTTCCTAAACTGTATTTTTGACTAGGGTAGATGAAGACTGTCTAGGCCACAAGTGTTTGGTTTGGGGAATTTATAATACGCTCTGGAGAGAGATTTAATGGGAAAAATAATGGAGTTTTTGCAAATCTTACATTTTGGGAACAGACTAATATTAATCACTTAATACCCTTTCCTTAGAAAGAAGAACACATGCAGTATGTTTAACTTCRTTAGATTTTCTTTGCTCAAAACTGTAGACTCCACTTTTGTTGATTTATTGGCACTATACTGTGTCAATAGAGCTACTTTTAGTGAGTGCTGGAAGCAGTAGGTTTTGTGTGGGATAGGATGCTGTATTTTTCATTTTTGATCATGTATTCTGAAGTGCCGAGACTTGAGTTTGAAACAGTTGTCCTTGGAAAAACTGCACTGTATGGAGAAATAAGAAGTTGTAATCTAAGAAAACATAATGCCAGAAAAAAAGGGTATGGCTACAGAGTAATGATAGTTGAGCTGGATACACTGTAGGTAGCAGAACAATAATGGTTTCTGCCTGGAGCTCCTAATTTGAAAAGAACTTTATGAAGTCCTTATCACACTTCCCTTTACTCTTCTCTACCCCACTTGGTGTCACTTTTTGAATATGTTGCCTAACTGTTCCCATTTTCTGTGAAAGCAAGGCTTTTAAACTGAAACAGAACCTCTGAACCTCTCACCTGACACCTGGTAAAGGTAGATAGCATAGGACTCCCCACTTCTCACTGAACACCTGAAGCTGTAAGAGGACATCTCTCCTTTGCTAGGTTGAGGCTCCAAAAAGCTTAGCAACCTGTCTCTTTTTCCTTGAACTCAGAGAATACCATTAGGACAGGAAAATTGAGGCTGAGATATAAGTATATAAAAGAAGAGCCTCCTTCCTCCTCTCTGTCTAGTCAAGTTGGGCAGGAAAATCCTTTTGGCAATTCAGATTATGTGTTTCCTGAAAATGTTAATGAACTCTGCAAGCCGCCTGGAGAAACTAGCATGAGAAGCATGCCTAGCAGTTAGATTTCAGGCATAATGAGTCAGAACACCCAACTTGTGTTTGTTGCATCCTTAGTGTCCTTGGACAGGTTGTTTAACTACTCAGCGACTCAGTTTCRTTTCCTATATAAGGAGAACAATAAACCTCACATGCACTACAGGAGTGTTTAAGGGTTAGTTGATGCATACTTGTAAAAAGCCTTAAAAGGGCCTATTGAGAGWTAAACTGTAGTTATCATGTGCATCATGATTACCTGAGATTGCTTCTCTGTGTGTACATGTACATGTATGCACACAATTGATTCAGGTACACAGACTGCTGAGGGCACCTGACCAGTAGCGGATTTAAAAAGGAGTTCTTACACTTGGAAGGTGGAGGAGAAGTCTTCTGCTAATGTTAAATTACTTGCTTCAGTGGGAGTCGACATTTACTGAGGTATTAAATTTAGGCAAGGAGTGGGTGATGAAGGAGGAAAATAAGTACTCCTCCTTATATTTTGGTGGTTGCAGGTTCTTTCCTTTATCTACAGCATGCTTACAGGCAAGATCTTACAAGACTCCCTCATCTTGCCTTAAAAAGATCAAGGGATCCTTCATTCAAAGGAATGAGAAGATATTTTATGCTCCACAACCCTTTTAAGCCTATGGCTTCTCTCCAAGGGAGGTAATTCTAATGGTGTTTCTAGTGATGTGCCTGCTTGTCCACCGGAAACTAAATTGAAACACCTCTCCTCCCCAGTTCACAAATGCCATATGCACCATACATCTCAGAGTAGGTCATGAAGAGCTGTGTGGAAAAAGCAAAGATGAATTTTGGTGACTGTAGTTTTACAGTAGACATTTAATAGAGAAGTGTGGACTTTGCTTCAGTTCAGTGGTATTACTGATCTTGGATGGGAAGACAAGAAGTACAAAGAAATGAAAGGTGTGGTTGAAGGTGGAGTCTTTTAGTAGGGCAGCTTCTTCCTTCTCTGGATTTCCCATGTATTTCTAGTTTTCTTGCTTCTGAGACCTTGAAAAGAAATGGAAGCCCTCAAAGAAATACTGCTTTATTTTTTGACTGAAATTTTTAGATATTCACATGTCTATAATCAGAGAATGTCTAAAACCCATATAAATGCAGGACTGGCCCTTCTAATTGAAGAAAGAGTTACCTGAACTCTCTTTAAGTTGTTGCTCCAGAGCAGAATGCTGTGTGCTCAACTTGTGAGGTGGGTAGAGGAAGCATGGAGTTTCTGGGCCAATTATTTGAAAACTAGACAAGATGGGAATTTTTTCACTGACTGTTTTGGAGTGAAGTATGCCAATTCATCAAAACCAAGCCAGTTCACARAACACAGTTGATTTTTGATTAATTTCCTAAATCAAAGAATTGAAGTTGTTTTTTGGAAAAGTTTTAGTACATGTAGAAACATTCCATTTTGATATTTTCTGATTTATTTCTTTTTAAGTGGAAATTACTTAATAATTCAAAAGGCCCCAAAGGTTAAAATCAAAGTGAAGCACTGTAATTGACTTTAAAARACATTTTTTTATGTATTGTCAGTTTATGCACTTTTCTGAGATTTTAAATGTTTGTGCTGTTGTGGGAGAGGGCAACAAATCTCCAGATCACCAAAGGTGAGAAAATAATGTCGCAATCAGATTTAGTAAATGAGAGATGTGAACCCAAGAAGTTCTAATCGTAGTGCTCTGAAAGTCTGTGCTGTGTTGAACAAATCAGAAGCCTATACTGTAACTGGGACTACTGCTGCTTAGGTCCACTGTGTAGGGTTGCAGTACGGCTAATCTGAAAATTGTGACACAGACAGATGCTTTTCTTCTCTTCAGGAAGGTTAAAAATTATTACTTTTTTTTTTTAATGGTGCCTTTTTGAATGCCTGTCTTTACATTCTGGGTTTTGAGCCTTTAGGGTACAAGTCCAAGGTATTGTCTGCAAATCCAAGAGTTAGAAACACTTTCATGCCTACAAAAACTATGATTGTGTAAATCGTATGGCTCTGGAGTTGAACTTTGAGGAAGAACACCACATTGCACAAGATGTGAAATCAATCCATGGGAACATGGTAAGAACTGCTTTACACTCTTTGTGATATTGCAAGTGAGTTGACAACTAGTGGCAGCTTCTGACAATCAAGATAGGAACTTGGCCATTCCTGATTCCTGTTTATGGACTGACTGACTACACAGCAGGCATGTGAAAATGAATTCTTGCTTATAAAGTTCCCTGAACCTGCAAAGAGAACGTGATTTGTGCAGATTTTATTAGCTGGCCCTTTTTTTCCTGTGATGACAGCCTATCTCAAACTGGAACAAAGTGAGGCTCTTTCTTGTTTGCCAGAATATATTTAACTTTCCATAACTTATTCACCTGGTTTGGAAGCTAGCTTGTTTGTTTTTTCAGGAAAGGTGCCTGCTTTTGCCCCACTTTATGATGGGTAAACAAAAATGCAAGGAAGATGAGTGGCTGATACAAGGTCAGCCACTGAATTATCTGCTTAGCTGAGTTTAGCACTGTAGACCAGTCTGACTCATGGTCAGGTGAATGAGGACCTGCACTATTTATCTTCTTCTTCCTCCCTTTCCCCATTCCTCACATGCAAATCAGTCCCCTCTATAGTCAGGGATCTCTTGTTTAAATTCTGATGTTTTGTCCAAAGGACACCAGAATGGGGGCATTAATTCATGGGGTGTTTCCTGACATTTGTGGCAGGCCTACTTCCAAACCCAAATGAGTGAATGAACAAAAAATAGATTGAAGACTGTATGAGGGACAGAGAGTCAGTCGTAGGGAGACCACGACTGGGCAGAGAATGGCTGTCTTCAGCTAAATCACTCATGAATCAACAAATCAGTTACATCTTCATCACAGGTCTGGGCTCATTGAAGCTTTTCAGTAGTCATGGAAGTAAAGCTTTTAGATATGCTTGGCAGGACAGCGCGGGGACCTGTGGACACTCTGAAGACAGCCCTTTCCCTTTTTACAGTTGTATCTCAACACAAATGATTAACGTCCTTTTTCTGCTGACAGGGTTCTCTTAAAAACATATATACTCCATTGTGTGCAACTTAGTTTACAGAGTGGCTGTTAAAGATTAGGTCCACTGTGGAGGCTGAGGTGGGGAACTGCTGTAGATGTAGAGTGAATAATGCCCCTGAGCCCTTTGGAGGGGCAATTTGGATCTCCTCACTTGGTGCTTTTGCAGCGTGCTGTTGGAATGGCACCTGCCTCGCGGCTGCTCTCCTAGCCTGATCCCTGCTCCTTCAGCTAGGTCACCGTTTCAGCTGGTGTTTTCTGTTGGGCAGATCAAACAGTATCCTGTTTTATCTGCTGTGCTTTATCTCCCGTCATGAAAATCAATTCTCCCATCCCTGTCTGAGAATATACTATTCCCTTGTGAAATGCCTCATGTCTTTCTCCCTCAAACCCTTACTTTAACTTGTTTATGGTTTGACCAGGTAGTTTGTTATATTACCACATGTGGTTTATACAGCTGGGCCTCTGAGAGGGAAAGAACCCCCCCAAACCTGCAGTTTACATATCTTATTCTTCACCTCCTCTTCCTTCTCTCCTCCCTGCCCCCCCCACCGGAAAAAAAAATTCAACTAATCAACCGTTGCATCTATTAAAATATTAGTCTGTGGGATACTACATGCAAGAGCAAATCCTACAGAAACTTCTTGCACCTGCAGGGGAAATGTTCCATATACGGTATGGAGGCTGGCAGAGTCTTGATTCAGAATAAAATTTAAATGATTCTGGTCGTTTTGCCACATCCTGTTTCTCTCATTTATGCATGCACTATTTTGATAACCAGCAAATAGTTCTCAGTTTGCTGGAGCTAAAGATAGCCTTGAATCGTAGCACTAGTATCCTGCTCCTTTAGAAGTGCTTGGGTTCTCTCCCCTGCAGAGATTGGGGCCAGCTTCGAAAACTGGGGCCAGCCTTAAGTTTCCTTTCTGGTGTTTCTTTAGGTTTAGCATGACTTCATAATTGCTTTTGAAGTGTTTCAGAGTAACCCAAACATGACAAGCTGCAGAGTTTCATTCTCTGGTTAGTCAAATAACCAGTATAATCTCTCTTTTTGTTTCTTAAGTTGCGATCCTTTGTTTTGTGTGAGATATGAAGTAGCAGGAGAAAAGCAGTTGGTATGCTTCAATTTCCTGACTCTGCCTCAGGGCCTTCCCTTGTTAACTCTGTTCCTAGCATTAGGGCTTTTTTGGCACATGAACCGTTCTGTAGATCCCTTGGCTGATTTCGGCACATCTTGTGTTTACATCCTGTTTTATTCCCCTCAGAGCATAGGCGTTTTAAAACCAGAGAGAAAACTTGATCTTAAGAACACTGTCAGTGGCCACAGGAGCAATCCCCGTGTGGACACCTTGACTAACATGGCAGCTACGCCACTACCAGCAGTCTTCTGCTGCTATCCCTGCAGAGTACTGCAGCTTGCTCTGTAGCAACCCGTGGTGGTTCAGGGTGCTCCTTCAAACTTTGGCCATGTTTGAATGGCCATGTTGTCTCCTTCACCTCTTCTGCAGACTCCAACGGTAGTTGGATTTAGAATTCAAAAAGCCAAGCCCGTATGTAGGATTGGATAGATCCACCTCCATCTTTCAAATTCTTAATGAAGAAGGTACATGTCAAGAAGACGCATCAAGGCCCATTGCTTGTATGTACTTTTATTTATTTGACTTCCAAAGTTGTTTGGTCTAAGTATATTTTGTACTGAAAAAGTGCATGCAGTCTGCTTTGGAAAAGCAATGGTGCTATCTGCATTGGAAAGAGTGACGCAGTTTTACCTTCAGTTAGTAAACCCATGCAGAGCTCAAATATGAGGGAAAATCTTCATGAAAACGTGTGGTTTTCTAGCCCATTAGCTGTTCGAGTGAAATGGTGAGTGGAACTTAGAGTTTACCTTGACCTGATAACATGTGTTAATAGTGTAAATGCTTTGTATAGAGCTTTGCCTTGGAATAGTGTTTTTCTAATGAAGAAAAGAGGTAGAAGATTTCAAATCCAGTTGAATAACTGGCAGGGATTAAAGTTGGAAATTGGTGGCTTAACGGTGCTCCCCTTCTGGAAAAGGGAAAAAAAAAAAAGGGAAAATGGTGCTCCCCTTCTGTGTCTGGGCTCCACACACTGTGCATTTGGTGTGCACGCTTGGGAGCTTACGTGTGCCGCTGGATCCAGCCTTTGTGGATATAGGCCTTCTCTTGAAACTGAGATCTAGTTAAAATTAATATTTGGTTACTCTCAAATTTGAAGAATGACCAGGCTGGTATTTTGTGCATTTCCATTGCACTTTTTGAAAACAAAGTTCTTCCTGACATTTGACACTTTCTGGGCCTTTCACATAACATATGTTAAGCTGACTCAGACTTTGGTCTATGCAGGCTGGTGTGCTTCCCAAGACAGATGGAAAAGATGTATATTTTACCTAGATACTTACGGAAAGATTTTCAGAGGACAAAAGCGATAAGCAGCTCCTTCTACAGGCTTATAACTTCTTCATGTTTCTTTTCCTTGGTCTACCTGGAGATGCTAACCATCCTAATACACTACAGCCATTTAAAATTGCACAGAAAAATACTGGGCTGTCCAATGCCTGATAGCGCAGAATGCCTTCGCAGGAGCCCAGCACCAGGCACAGTAACTGTTATTATCAGTTACTTGCTATTTGTAGATAAGTAGCATCCAGAGTAAGGATGAACTCAGTGAGACTGCTCAGGTGAGCAAGACTGGTATTTTGGGGTGCCTTGCTCTCATCAGCAATCCTGGAACTACTCAGCTAAGCAAGGCTAATAACATTTGGCTGTGTGTGTGGAGAGTTGTGTTCTTTCCTTTAAACAAAACGTGACCTCTACAGGTTCTCCTTTTCTGGTGTAAACACGGTGTCTACACCAACTGGGGAACCTCAGTACTAGTGCTGCTGATTCCAAATAAAGTAATGGTGACAGGACCCTTCCCGGACACTTACTCTGCCAAATACATAATGCAGCAATGCAAGAAAATGAACTCATTGGACCAGATCCTCAAACTGTTGTAAATCTTGGTCACCTTACGGGCTTTGCTGGATGTGTGCCAGYGTACACCAGGAAACAAACGGGATCGTTCTTCTTTATTCCCTACCACCACCATGTATATTTTATTTTACTTCTAGCATTTATATGCGACTGATGCTCTTTCTTGGAGGAAATCCTTTGCTTGCCTATTTTTTCCCTCGGTGCTACTGACCTTCTATGAGCAGTTCTGCAGGGTAGGGATGTGGTTTGTTACCAAGTTTCAGCGCGCGTTGCCCATCCCTTCCCCTTCCCCCTCCTTCTCCGCTCTGTGGAGCAGATGGTGCTAACTCCTGTGGTGGCTCTTGATGCAGCTGAGGTCTCTTCCCTGATGCTTCTGCTGTATCATGGAAAATCCCTGTGGTCTTTTTGGAGAAGAGAACACACAGTTGGTTATTGCCTTTTTTTATGACTTTTAAGATCCTATCAGGATTATACTTCTTTTTGCTGTTCTCTTCCACCTCCCCTTCCAACCTGTCCCAAAGATCTTTGGTTTGAAACTCCCTGCAACTTGGGGAATATTGCTTTTCATTACTGTTGTTAGTTATATTATTTTGCATTCCTACAGACACCCACCCACCACATGTTTACCTTTGTAAACGTTCTCCCATTTTGATTGTATTTACATTTTTTTCAAGAAGAAATGCTGACTCTTTACATATAACAAAGGTCATTCTGTTGTTTTCTATTTCAATTTAGAGGCTGAAGCACCACTAATTGCCATTTTTAATTAGCCCCTTCTTTAGTGCTCCTTTTCTCATCCTTTGGGCCTCCCCTTCTCTTGTATTATACAAGTACAACAGGATGATCACTAAAAAACATCCTCCTCTCCACTGGGCCACAAACGTGTCTTGCCCACGCCTCTCAGACTCTCCATGCTGGCTTTTGGTCTCCTCATCTGATTCTAGCACCACATCCCTGTCTTCAGTGCACTGCATTGCTCTCCCCAGACCCTTCTGATTCTTTTTGACCATATTCTCTTCTCTTTACATTTAAGTCAGTGGTTTTATATTGGTGAAATCAGGAATAGGATTTCACCTCGTGTATCTGATTGATTGCTTTATTTCTTGTGCCAGCTTCTCTCCTAATTCATTTTGCTGTGTTGCTCCAGCATTCTCCTGCCATAAACATCTCTGTGCATTTTTGCCTATCATATAAAGATGCCTTCTCGACCCTGTGCATTGTGCTACTCAACTTTCCTCCAAACCACTCACAAAATCCACTCCTTTTAGCCTAGCCTTCCTTTGCTGTTCTCCACCCTTGCCTTTTATGCCAGATATGAAGCCAAATCCTGACGCTACTGAAATAATTTGAAATGTTGCCATTTGTTTCACTGAAATGAAGACTGAGTTCACTGTCTACAGATTTAAATATTGGGAAGGGGGGGGGGAAGTGGGGAATGAAGTGACACAAGAAAAAGAATCATTAAGTTTGTTACACCTGCCGAACAGATCCTGTGAGCTTCACTGTTGTGGTATGTGTCCTCCTGTGCCACTGTTTTTTGTCACCCTTGCTGTGCTATGCTTAATTTAGATTGTAAATTCCTCACATCAGACTCTTTCTGTTTCATTTCTCCTTAGTGTGGCATGCCCTCCTATGGYATTGTGCAAATGTAGTAACTCAAGGAGCAGATAGAGTCTTCTGAAAATTTTACCCAGTTTAAGCAATTAAAATAATAACAATAAATAAATCACCTTTTCATAGTACCAAACAGGAAACCTCTGAGCAGTGGTCAGGATCTCAGTGGAAAGTTTAGCTTCACTGTGTGACGGGACACGCAATGACCACAGTAAGAGGCAGGACAGAAGCCTGTGGAGGAACATTTTGTTCATCAACTTTGTATCTGTGCCAGGCTGAGGGGTATAAATCCTTAAAATTCTTTGTATGGGCAGATGTAGTTTTCTTTTGAAAATATGCACACAGAAATAACCTCCCTAGGGTCTTCAGCAAATACTCACCCTGGTTCTGTATTATGAGAGAGGACAAGCAGTGATCCTGTGTTTTTTCTTATGTACTATGTACAGTCTTCTATATCCCGTCAGCCTCTCAGGTGAATCCTTAAAGGCCTGAGCTGTCCCAGTGACGTAATGTTTTAGAGTGGCTGTTGTTTTGTAGAGAGCAYTGGGCTTGGTCCAGGCAGTCCTAATGATGTGCTGAGTGGTGGTTATGTCCGAAATGAAACAGGCAAGAAGTGCTCTGTTCAGCTGGAGCTCAGACTGGAGGTGGGGGAGCAAAGCAGGCTGTTTCTGGGGACCTGCATGATTTGGCTGTTCACCCCCTTGTTCATTAGTAATTAAGTGGCCTGCAGCCTTTGTGAGATACAGAGCGATGTATTCCAGTTACATCAAACTCTGTTACTGCCTGATAGCAATGGCACAATGGATTCAACTTTATTTTGCAGATATCACAAGCTAATTTCATTCTTACTGAAGTCACTGGCTAAACAAAGCCAACATTCCTCTCCGATATGTGTGAGATTATTTTTTCCCCCTCCTTTTTCTTTCTCTGCTTAAGGTTCACTTCAAAACACCAAAGACCCGATTCTCCTCTCGCTCCTGGATTACACTGGTTTAATTCCTACAGCTTGCACAGTTCTCTTAGTTTAGAGAGGTGATAAAAGAAAAACAGTCTCTTTCATGTCATGTGACAAGCCAGCGGTGGCATGGTGCAGTGGGAGAGTGCTGCTCTGAGCATCAGCTAGCAGTGAAGGTCTGTCTGTCTTGCTGCATCTGTTTCTTTGATATTTGAACAGGACTCTTCTGAGACAGTCTCTGTCACTCCTTAATTAGCCTGTCACTCCAGGGAGTGAAAAAAACCTCAATAAAAAAAACGTGGGACGGGAATCTAATCTGACTTTCCTGGATGACAGGACACAGCACAAGGCTGGCCAAAGAAATAGGTATTTCAACAAATTGCTTCACATTTACACATTAACCCTTGAGTGAGTGTCTTGCATTCCTTAAAGAATCTACTTTGTAATTGACTAATTTCCCATCTTTTGCTAAGGCCAGTGAAGGAGCCTATCTGGGAGAGTCCAATCAATCATCTGTTTCTGCAATTATTCCTCCTATTCTGTTGTTCCTGTGCTAGAAATCCTCTTCTAGCCCACTCCTAGACAAGTCTCTCAGAATAGAAACCTTCTGTTTGTCAATTTTTAGACCATTCTTAGTGTCCTGTAGTCCAAGAAGTGATGGTGGGAAGCGGTTTCAGGCAGGAATCTCAGAACATCTCTCGTCAGCATAAAGATGCTCATGAGAATAGTGGGGAAGGGAGGCTGCGGTCGGGGATTTACAGCACGAACACCCTCTGCCATACACTGTCCTCTAAGCATAAAGATGCTCATGAGAATAGTGGGGAAGGGAGGCTGCGGTCRGGGATTTACAGCACGAACACCCTCTGCCATACACTGTCCTYTAAGGATACGAGTGAAAGCATTTGATGGCTGATTGGGAATTTGTGCGTCTCCACATGATGGGCTCCTATGTACCTGAGAAACAGCTTCACTCACTGTTCTTAGGGTCTCCACTGGAACAAAAGGTATCACAGGAGCAAGTAAAAATATTAAACCARGCTGGGGTGTCCTGCTGTGTGGGAGACAAGAGTTTTAGCGGGAGCCAGTCACAAGCTCCAGAACATGTTTGAGCCAAGGATAGGAATGGCCATTGTGGGAATTACCGCAAATGCAAAACACAGGCTTGGCTATTGTTTCAGTCACTTCTGAACAGTCAGTAGTCCATTCATTTAACTCTTATGAACAGGGGTCTCTTTTTTTTGAAGAGACAAGAATTTGTGTTCTCAAGTACAYAGCGCTGTTACAGAGCTTTCACCTAGTATTTTAAGCTAATACAAGTATAACAACTCTGATACTCTGCAAAACAAGTGCTGAAGTCTTAACACGTGCCTTGATGTTCTTCCTAAGGTCAGCTGCCACTTTAATTTCTCTACAACATTGTTTTTCCTACTCAAAAAGACACCTAACAGTTACACTGTGTGAAATCTTTCTGGTTTGTTCCTATAACATGGTATTTTCTCCAAACAATATTTAACTAAAGAGTTCATCTCTGGCATAATTCTGACTTCACTGGAGTTACAGCAGAAATAAATTTTGTCTCTAGAAACCAAGTAATGGATCAAAGATTTATAATTAGAATCTCTWGTACCCTGTGGTCCTGTAAACATTTTCCACATCAGAGGCAAGATCTTCATTAGGATAAATGAGATAACACACTTCAGCCTTGTAGTAGCCATGTAGGCTTTTTCCTCTCCCCATTTAAACAGATTTAACTGAAATTAGTTCTCATTGCTGGATTTCCAGATCTGTTGACTTAAATCTCCTTCCTGATGAACCTGTCCAGTATTGTCAGCAGGAATGGAAACTTTCCCACAGGCTGTCCTGCCTATCTACATCAATACTAGGCCTTGACTGTGATGTGAGGTAACTGGATCCTTCTTATTCTTTCAGTTAGAAAGTAAATTGGTAAGCAGTTAATTTAAGGTAAATCAATATATTACTTATCTATAGCAAAATAAAGCCATATAGAAAGACACTGAGTTAAACACACACATGTTTTAACCAATTGTCATGGTTCAACCCCAACCGGCAACTGATCACCACACAGTCGCTCACTCACTCCCCCCAGGTGGGATAGGGGAGAGAATCGAAAGGGTTAGTTGGTTTAGTTCTGACCACCAATTTAAACTATTTAAGCTAACCCAGTTTGTTTTGCTTGATGCAGATTAGGAACCTCCTTCAACAAAACTGAGGCAGTAACCTCTGATGTGGTGGTGCTGTAACCGTGCCAGCTGAAACTAGATGAGGACTTCTGTGCACAGCAGAAATTTCCTTATGTAACGTGCTCTTTAGGGAAGTTCTTGGCAGGTGTGGTCCTGAAGAAATAGGTTCACTGTGATACAGGTGCTCATGGTATCATCATCTGTCCACTATTGTCTGGATTTAGACTCCCAAGACACTATGTGAGGATGCAAGTTTCATGAAATTCTCTCAGAGTATTTCTCTGGTTTCCCCCCCACCCCCTTTATTTCAAAATGTGGCTGAAAACCTCAAATTTTGTTAGTCTTCACTGCAGATCTAAATGCCTCGGAACTGGGGCTGTTTGTACTTCACAAGGATGGTATTACTTACAAGTAACTCTTTTTGTTAATGGATCTTCATAGTTATCTATGAACCTTGTAGAGAAAATATAATGATTAAGGTATAGATTGACCTGCACCACTTGATGGTACTCTAGCATCTAACAGATGAAGTATAACTCCACATTCACTCCTCACTTGTCCCATCAGTATAAAGAACAAAAGTTTCATTCAGAGGCAGTTGTACAAATTGTCATTATTGCACTCTACATCAGGAGAACCCTTAGTAAGAATAGCACAAACAAGTTCAGATTTAGTAAGAAGCAACTTGAGCCTTTACTAGAATTGGTCCATCTTGGATGACAAATTTCTGAAAAGTAAAAATTTCCTCCTCTATCGCTTTCACATTCCAGCTTGCAAAAAGGAGTAGAAAAGCCAAAATAGAGTGAAAGTGTTCTTGCGGGATAGTGAGCCTGCTGGGAAGGCAGACATTTCTTCTGTCCCGGAGGAGGGCTGTGCTCAAGTGGAATCTTAGCTCAGTTGTGCCAGACCAGGCAGTTTGTGTCCAAATTGCAAGTGAACAGATTTGCTAGTGAGATTCCAAGGTGGCTGGCTAGAGTAATAAAACTTCCCAAAGCAGTGAATTAGTCCTGAAACAATTAGCCAGCTTTGCATGCCTGCCACAAATGCAGGTGTTTGAGAGGAGGCTGTTTATTTTAGTTCACAGAGATGTCTATAGACTAAATTTTAGTTATGGATTTCCTATATAGGGCTTATTCAAGCATGAATATATGTACATTCTGAAATATTTGTAAGGATGGTTACAACATGGAAACATGTTGTCTGTTTCTGGCTGTACAAGTTTTGGAGGAAAGAAGATGGAAAAGTACTCTGAATTGGAGGAATTAAAGGGACTACTAGCATGAAACTCAAATTCAGTAGAAGACTCGGACATTAGATTTGCCTTATACTTGTTTTTTAAATGTTTTTCTATTTTTCATATACTTTTTTCTCATGTATTCTGTATGAAAGATGTGAAAAACAGTGAGATCCAAATATAAGCAAGGAATAGTCAAAACTGCAGTGCAAGCAAACAGAGGAGCATTAGCTTTCCTTTTTTTCCCTAGTGTCTTCCTTACAGTGACCTTCAGTATGACTTATGTTAACAGGAGGTTAAAAACCTTCTGATAGGAATGTAACTTTGAAGTTGGTCATGTTCCTCTTACTGAAATGTCGTGGTTTAACCCCAGCTGGCAGCTGAGCCCCACACAGCCRCTCATTCACTCCCCCCGGGTGGGATGGGGGAGAGAATTGGAAGAGTAAAAGTGAGAAAACTCATGGGTTGAGATAAAGACAGTTTAATAGGTAAAGCAAAAGCCACGCACGCAAGCAAAGCAAAACAAGGAATTCATTCACTCCTTCCCATCGGCAGGCAGGTGTTCAGCCATCCCCAGGAAAGCAGGGCTCCATCATGTGTAACGGTTACTTGGGAAGACAAACGCCATCTCTCTGAAGGTCTCCCCCTTCCTTCTTCTTCCCCCAGCTTTATATGCTGAGCATGAGGCCATATGGTGTGGAATATCCCTTTGGTCAGTTGGGGTCAGCTGTCCCAGCTGTGCCCCCTCCCAACTCCTTGTGCCCCCCCAGCCTGATCACTGGTGGGGTGGGGCGAGAAGCAGAAAAGGCCTTGGCTCTGTGTAAGCACTGCTCAGCAGTAACGAAAACATCCCTGTGTTATCAACACTGTTTTCAGCACAAATCCAAAACACAGCCCCATGCTAGCTATTATGAAGAAAATTAACTCTATCCCAGCCAAAACCAGCACATGAAAGCTTTGTTACAAGAAACTCCCAGCCTTCCTACCCTACTGTAGAGAGGCCTGGCACTGCTGTGGGGTTTTTCTTGTGGATRGAACATAAGGTGAGTGCTTTTCCCAGGAGAGTTCATAGCCTAGCGTGAGTATAACAAAATCGCCACACAACTCCTCTTCCTTCTCTGCTGAGTTTTAGTGGAGTGTGGTCTACCCCTGCTGTGCATTTTACTCATATGATAAATTCTATAGGATCTCCAGCAGTCATGGTGTGTCAGGACCTCCACCTCAGAGCTGATTTGGGCATCTGCACAGTGTTCCATTAACATCAAGTTTGGGCTTCAATTCAATAGTGACTCACTGAGGGCAGAGCATTGCTTCATGAAGTACCAGCTATGCACTCTGTACTGCCTGGGGTTTCAAACTAACTCATAGAAACACAACCCTCCTTTGAAATATGTGCCCAAGTAGTTCATAATACAGCAGTGTAAGGAAGGCAAATATTGGGGACCAGTAACCACACTGATGAGAAATCTTTTATGAGCATCCCAAGAGATTCTGATTTATTTCTGGAGCCAATGGGGCTTTGGCAATTAGGGGCTTGTTCTGAGACCTCCCTCCTACCAGTGACATACTTGAGACATCACTGATGGTACTTGGTGGTTTTATCGGATGCAGTGTGAGCTGATCCAGAAGCAGCTAAGGTTCTGTCTGTCTGTTTGTTTGTTTTAGTGTATCACAGAAGATTGTTGAGGCTACCAAGAGCATTGGAGAGGAATATTTATTTATTTATAGACACACTGTTTACATATCATAGCTTGATGAAAGGCTGAACTCATTACACTTGAACTGAACATGTGACTCTACAGTTATCTGCATCACACTGGATGGCTGTAGGCCAGGGCAATATATGTACGTATTCTGAGCTGCAGTTGTGCAGCTGAAGCAGTTGTTCTCTTTCAGCTTGTCTTTGCCTCTCTGCTGAAAGTTACTGTCCCCTTGGTGTGCCAGCTAAGCTCCTCCTTTTAGATAYCTCTTTAAAAAATAATTTAGATTAGCATAAACAAATAATTTAAGCAGTAGGTCTCTTTACTTGAGTTTATCTCCACTGGTGAAGGTCAGGGAATGCTTGTACAAGCCCCATGACTAGCGGCAAGGGGGGTAACTTCTGGCTGATGCCTTGGGGATTAAGTGAGAAGTAGCAGGCTCTATGTACCATGGTGGCACTTAGAGGACATGTGACAAAGGCATTTCCCTTCATAGTTCTTTATTTAAGTCCTGTTTTGCCTAAGTGGTCTCCACTGGCAGCAACATTAATTGAAATGGAATACACTGTTCATAAAGGTTTCTTTCTGAATCACCATTGTGATTTAGTATAATGGGTTTCTGTAGCATGCAAAGGAGGAGAGAGGGGGTAAAAAGTCAAAGCAGATGCATTTCTGCTTCTAAGCAGAGTGAAGCTCCATCATATTCTGCTATGGTGCATCCAGCATGAATAGTATCACAAGGGTTATGCCTGCTGCGTATGAACAGTTCTTTTTGAAAGGGAGACACTTTTACTGATATGTTGACAAATGCACAAGAGTAACTGTGCTCCCGGTTGACAGGGTGGCTTATGAATAGCACTCAGACTATCCATTTGGAAAGAATTTCTGTGCTGTCTCTCAGGTGGTTCTGTCTCACTAAACACTGCCTCTTTCTTCTTTGGAGGCTTTTCTATTGGTGCGCCTTCACAATATCATCTAGGTGAACAGGGAACCACATCTGGACTTGTGTCAAGGGTAATCTCTTACTGAGAGATCTAGCCATGTTTTTTCTTCTCTTTGCGCTTGAAAGTATGTTAATGACTTGCTTGTATACCAAGCAGAGAAACTGGACAGAGTGGATAGAAGGATGTATGGTTGGTAGCGCAGGATGAGAGAAGAAAGTGGTAGAGTAACAGTGCTGCAAGAAGAAATGGCAGGAAAGTTGAATTTTGTGGCCTCGTGGAAAGCCCAAGGTGGCAGGCACAGTAATATTGACTAGTCTGTTCCTGGGAAAACTGTCTTCAGATTATCTGTATGATCACACTTAATTTGCAGCATGGATGGCAGAAACTTTGAAGGTGCTAGCAGAGTAMAATGAGAGTGAAATAACAAGTTTATGACTTCTGAGGGTGAGGATGATGATCCTTCAGACATGTTGAAACAACAGAGACAACTCCTATAACCTCCTTGCTTCCATCTCTTTCAAAATATGAAAAAAATGACTGGATCAGTGAAGGATGTGTAGGACTTGCTGACTGATGGTGTAGGTCCATAATTGGTTTAAGCCAGTGCTGCAGTCTTGTCCTCCAGCTGTCCCTGCCTATATGTCCCAACCCTGACGCTACCTTTTCTTGTACCAGCCATGGAGTAGTTCAGGCCAGAGAACCAATTGCACTTCAAACATTTTTTTTTTTTACATCATTGTTTTACATTTAGTGATGATGTGAGAGCTCGTGCTGGGGGAGAGCAGTGTGAGGGTGGGAACAGTGGCAAGAGAAGAGTAGAGGACATTTATTTTAAGGTCAGTGCTAGCTATTGCTGGCTTAAACTGATTGTGGGACTATGGCATAGAGTGGCCGTGTAGTAGGCAGGGAAGGAGATAAAGCATGTCTGGTTGATTAAAATAGTGCAGGTGTTAAAGCTAATGTAGCAGGTCCTGTGCTTGGAGATGGTTCATGTCATCCCTGTGCCTTTAGCTCCTCTATCAGCAAAAGTGCAGATAACTCCGTCAAGGGGCTTCTRTGGGGTTTAATTCAGCAAAGCCCTCAGGAGGGGAGGTTTAGAGAGATAGGCAGTGTTTGTAGATTGTAACCAGATGCCTGTGCTGACCAAGAAAGTTTGCAGCATTTACACTTGGCTGGGAGTGTGCAAGTTTCTCTGGCCTGGTGCAGACCTTCCTTCAGAAATGGGGATCCCGGCCTTGTAACGCTGGGTTTGCGCTGCATGTTCTGCCCTGAAGCCTTCAATGATGAAAAATAGGGCTAAGGCAGTGTGTGTTCAGAGGGACAATGCTTGCAGGGAAGGAATTACCACCTTGTCCTCAGTGATGTTTGCGGGTTGCAAATTTGTCTCTACGTAAGTGGCGGAGTGTCAACTTTCGCTGAGACTCTACCCTCAAGCAGATTATATCAGGTAGCACCTGCACCTGCATGATAGGGGAGATGGTACAAAGCAATTGATCTAGCAGCCTCTCAGCTGGAAGAACAAGAGCAGGATGTTGTTTGAAAGGTCTTTAGTAGTGAAATTTGCTACTGGTTGCTTCCTTTTGGTATACACCCCTAGGCCCTGTATAGTCTCCAGACCCTCCAGAAGGGGAAGAATGCGCCACAGTGACAGCAGGGAGAATTTGTTGATGATGCTGAGGGATATGAAGAGATGGTGTTTAATTTTATTTTGAATGGGGACTACTGTAACATTTATGAAAGTGCACAGAGGCCTGGAGAAGGGGCCTACCTGCTTCTCACTTTCTTCCTTGTAGCTCTGCTAAGCAGACATCTTTCTGATTACTCTTGGCTTTCCCCGCTAAAAGTTCACATGTGCAATAATTTTGTTTAAATCTGTTTCTGTTAAAGAGGGCAAAGAATGAGAGACCATTAGGTCCCCTAGAACATGCTAGGTTTAGAGCAAAAGCTGAGGTCATGGTTTTAAAAGAAGATTGATTCTTCAGTTTGCTTCCGTGTATTTCCAACGCTACTGATCAGCTATATGTCTCAAGTCACATGTCATTTTATTATTTTAACATATTCTTAGGTCAAAAACTGCTCTTGAACATAATGTTGACTATCATAGAATCATAGAATCATTTAGGTTGGAAAAGACCCTTAAGATCATCGAGTCCAACCGTAAACCTAACACTGCCAAGTCCACCACTAAACCATGTCCCTAAGCATGACGTCTACACATCTTTTGAACACCTCCAGGGATGGCAACTCCACCACTTCCCTGGGCAGCCTGTTCCAGTGCTTGACAACCCTTTCGGTGAAGAAATTTTTCCTAATACCCAATCTAAACTTCCCCTGGCGTGACTTGAGGCCATTTCCTCTTGTCCTATTAACTTGTTATTTGGGAAAAGAGACCGACACCATAAACTAGCTTCCTCATGAAAGATTGCTTTTTTCTCCTTTTAACTACCAGTCATATAAAAAATGCACTTGTACCTTCCCTTGGTAAAGTAGATGGGCCACAACAATATTGTAAGCATGAAATTGTGTTACTTTGCAAAAATGTCCTGCTCACTAGTGTAACTTGAGTGAGCTCTCGCTTTGTGTCTGCATCTCTTTTGTTCTGGAGATGTTCCCGTCTTCCAGCACTACGCATGTGTGAGTGGAGGGGATGTCAACTACCATGGTATTTGGTGCACTTTTATTTCTGGCTGTTTGACTCTACATTTTAGTGTTTTTTCTTTAATGTTCTGATTCTTATAAGAACATCAACTCAGGTCATAGTTGTGTCTCAGAACAGCTTGTTACCACTATTTTAAAATAGTTCCCGAGATGGTCTTACCTCAGAAAAAATTATTTTAGTATTTTCCCCCACAGGTTGTTAACCTAACAGCACTTGACAGCACTTACTCTAATGGCATTCTTTGAGCAAGTTTTGAGTGTGTGCAGGAACAGTGGGCGTGAAGCAAACATACAAAAGTTCTTGCAAGAGGAGATGGGATGAGAAGCGTGGGGCATCCTGCATGAGGCGCCTGCCTAGGACTCTACTGGACTCCCCGTGCCTTGCCGTGCTTCTCAGCCAAACCTGCCTGGGCACCCAGTTTAGTAGGAATGATGAGCAGTTGGTCAGCACTTTCAGTCCTGGAGGTTTTCCACATAACAAAGCCCGTGGTGCTTCTGGGTCGGCTTCCTTTCTGGTTCTCATCTGATTTAAGTCAAAAAAGGATAGAGGGACAGAGTGATTTCTGCTGAAAAAATGGGAAGCATGAGAATAAACCTACCAGACATTGCTTTGACCAAAGCCAGAACAGGGGCAAGAGGAAGGGAAGCTACTACTTCTTCTAGGAAATCAAAAGACATTCATCAAAAGGCAGCCCTGTGCATCTACCTGGCAGGAGCACACAAGTTTATTTTTGTCCTGGGAAGCTGTTTTTGGATCTTTGAAATGTAACCCTTGTTATGGCAAGTTTGAGGAGTTTGCTGAGTGTCAGAATGCTGAGGAATTTGCTTTGTTACATTTTTGTCTCCCTCCTTCTGCGCCTCCCCAAGGAAGACATCTTTTCAAGCTCCTGCCCCCTCCCAAAATACCATAGTAACCCACCAACTTTGCCAGAAAATGCTTAGCACATTAGCGGGTTTAAGCGTCATAGTTGTAATCACTCAGAAGGCCACAGAGCTGCATAGATTTCATTCCGGTATCCTTTCCAGCTGGTGGCTTTTTGACAACACTCGGTGGGCAGAGTTACAAACTCATGAAGCCTGTGGTACAGATGAAATATGAGTTGCTGCACTGCATGGAGAGGATAGTCGTATATGTGTGGATGTGGCAGAGGGAGGAGGGTTATGAGATCAGCTGGGTGTCTGTAGTGAGAGAAGTGTGAAATGGCAAGGGTAAGTTTTCCATTACATCGTGTCCAAATAAAAATGGTTGTTATTATTGAGGTTATCTTTTCTAGAGTAAAAAAAAGGGTCAGCACAGCCCTATCCAGCATTCTCTGGAAATAAGCTGTATTTATGCCCTGTTGTTTTGGCTGTCTTGGATGATTCCTGTCTCCTCTAACTTACTTCTGTAATTGCCTGTGTGCCAGATTCTGCTCACAGTTTCAGGAGCATGACATCAGGAACCATTCTTCCAGAGTCAATGGAGTTATGCCGATTTTTTCCTTTTTAACCTGGTGCAGCTGAGAGCACTTCTTGGTCACTGTCTGTATTAACACCTGTTAGCAAGAACAGAGAGGCCCCCATGCTGCTGAACGGAGCCAGGCAGCTGCTTATCTCTCTTGCAGATGTTCCTGTCTTTTTGTCTGTGTGGTGTGAAGAGGCATGATGGAGCACAGGAATGTGTCATATCCTTTCCATTCCCCTCCCTGCTGGTTTGGGGCAGCCAAAAATGAGAGGGGACTAGGGACCCATTAACAAAGTGAGTTGGGGAATGCTTAATAATCTCCTATTTTCTTGAGTACGGAATCTGACTTTTTGGCTGCGGCTGCAGGCAGGGCTGCGAGTAGGTATACATACAGAAAGAATGCGTATCTCTACTTTCTTTTCCCAAAATTACCGTACTGTAGGCTTCTCGTGTGCAAAAGCTGCTTTCAGGCTGCCTGCCGGGTTCAGGCAGAGCCCTGCTCTCACCTTCCCCTCACAGGACCTTGCAGCAGGCTGGCCCAGGAGCTGCTACGTGGTTGCAAASGCGGAGTGCTGATGGTCACACAGCTGATGGGCAGTACCTCGCTTCTTCAGAGCCAGTGGCCCAGTCCCAAATTATTTCCAGCCTGGGAGCTCCTCCCTTGAACAGGGCAAATTGAACTTTCGCCTCCATGTGAAGCAGTCCCTTCCAGCTCCCTTTGCCTTTTGAGCTCCGCAGGAACCTGGATTCCTTCTCTCACAAAGGTGAGCTATTGCTGATCATTTCCTGCACTCGGCAGTGCCACGTGTTTCCTGCTAAAAGTTCAGCACTCGCCCCAGCCTGTAACAGTGGTTTCTGGGCCTACACGAAATCAGCAACAGCTCCGAGCTCTCCCACAGAGGTTAAATGCTACCAACCGGGTGATCAGAGGTCTCCTGCTTCGTGTACAGTAGGGGCTCCTGGATTCCCTTTCCAACTTTGAACAATAGATAGGGTCTGAATCCCATTAGGGAACAGCGCTCCAAGTGCTGGCCTGCAACATAGCCTGTCACTGCTGGGCTGTAAATACCTTTAATAACTCTACACATTGGCATTTCCTAGCTACAGAGCACAACCAGCTTGTAGCTCAGAGGAAGCTTGTCTGACCGCACTGCAGGCAGGGAGGCTTTGCTAGAAACACACACGCTTGAGCACAGCTGTACACAAGTGACATGGCAAGATCCCGTAAGGACTGATCTTTGTTTGTTAGGAGTTTTTTTKAATCTTTGCTCATCATTTGGAGACACAGTGTGCTGGAATGGTTGGATATCCTCTGTGGAAGGGGCTCAATCAGTCATGTCTACAGGGAGGAGCAAAGTCCACCTAGAACGAACAAAGGAAGAGGTGCTTATGTTAGTCTGCTTTTTTGCATACTCCTACCTGGCTCACTCTGTGGACCAAGTGATACCATTGCTTACACCAGGTTGTCATAGTTACCTACTCTATTAAAAAAAAAATATCGAGGAGCAACATTCAGATTTTGCAGAATTRGTAGGCTACTCCACTCCTTTATGTTACTGTGGGACAAAAGCAGTGTCTAGTGCAACATACCATCTCTTAAAAACAAACAGAAGAAGCAAGAAACCACAACTCCAAGTCTTTCTTCCAGTATTTCCCCAACATTGCATAACACTACAAATGCAAGCGGCATGTTTTAAACAGGTGTAGAGTTGTGCCTCACTGCTTCCTGTATTTCAGTACCTGCTATCTGATTGGAATGAGAGTGCAGGTATTGAGTGCCTGCGTGCCCTGTGTCTTTGTAACACTTGATTATGCATTCACTGAATCACCAGCCCTTTGCTTTTCTTTGTCCAGCGCTGGAGTATGTCTCCATCCACCTTTGTCTCCCACTGCTTATACACATGGTGCAGTCACGCGCTGGGCTGAGCTCCTGCTTGCGCCAAACCCACCATGCTGTCGAAGGAGGATGTTACAGTGCTGGAACCAATTGCAGCATAAAGAAGCCAAGAAATGCATGCAAAAGGGAATTATGTTTAAATCATCACATCAAATAAAAGAAAAACCCAAATAAATGTGAAGAGAACATGAAATTTCCTCTTTGATGTTCTGTGCTGGGAAGGTTTCAATCTCTTTTTAAAGCTCCTCCTCCACCCCCTTGCTTCTTACGGGATTGTATCCAATATTCCAATGTTCATGTAATGCCTTGACTTTGCTATCATTCTTCTCGGGATAATTATAGGTTAGTATAATGTACCCATTGTTCTGTTCCACAAAGCAGCACTGTCATACGGATGGCAGAGGTAGGGTGGGGGGGATCTCTGTGTGTTCTCCTGCATCCACACTGTGTCTTTAATTAGTGTTCTTCCTCGTCTTTCCTTTTTTATTTTAATTTTTTTTCCTTCCCATGGTGAATGCGGAGCATTTCCCCTCCTCAGACTGTTGGTCTCTTTTTCCAGTTACACTGGTGCCCTGTTTTTTGGTTTTGGCTGAGTTCATTCCCATCATAGCAGGTTTGCCTTTCAGATGAAAATAACATGAAACCCAAGCAATGAGCTATTGGTATTTACAGAGAAAGCAGATAAATGATTCTTTCTCAAACTTTATCAGTTGAGGCTCTCATATTATCTTGCATGATTTTTCCTAAATTCAGAAAGAAGAAAAAACCTACCCTGTGCCCAAGGGCTCCACTCTGCATTTGGGCCCTGCTGCACAAGGCACTGCATAAACATGTACTAACACAGTCCCTGACTCTGAGTGCTCACGCGTTTTTCTGTAACAGCATTTGTCTTTTTGCCCTCCAGGTGCAGTTGTGGGAGACTGCTGTTGAGTGTTGTAAAGTGTTTTTGGTGCTGGGGCTTCACTTGTGTTCTCTAGACAAGGTGCTGAGCATATTACTGGGTGCTTGAGAAATATTAAGGAAAGGCTGAAGAGCCCAGTTAAATCTCCGTTGTTGTACACAGGAGATAAATGTTGGTTCATAATTGGTGGAGAAGCTGTGTAATCAGTTGCTCACTTTCTATTGTTGCCACCTCCAAGATAAATAATATTCAGGGCTGGTGCTGTATTTTAGCCAGTAAGGCTGTATAAGCAAATAGGTTCATCTTGATTAGCTGCTGTTTATTTTGCTGTAAACTACTTTTTGCCTTTGAGTCAAACAAGTGGTCTGGAGAGATGGTTCCTGACTAGCCCATCAAAGGAAAACAGTAGTGGGGTGGTTTTTTTTTTCCAGGACTTCACACAACTTCCTCCTCTTTGAATGTGGGTTTACCAGAATGATGAGATGGGAAACCTCCAAACTACTGCATTTTTAAAACCTATTGTTATAAAGGAGGGAATTACAGATTTTGGAAGAATCTGGATTAAAACCCCTCTGCTAGCAATGAGTGTGCCTCAAGTACATGCAGCTTCCCCRCTATAAAAGTGGACAAAAGCGTATTCAGAGGTCAGAACTCTGTCTCCTCTTCTGCAGTCCCTGGGCTTCCTCTTGCTCCTGATGCACAAAGCCAAAACACACAGTTTTCACTTGAATGTCTCTTTTAAAACGCCTTACATGAGTCTTGGAAAGATAGGAAGGTTCATCCAACACTGTCATTGCTAGGTTGTTCTGCTACAGGATATGACTTCTAGTGTGAAGCCTTTAAAATCGTCAATGTCTCTGTACACCTTCGAAGATTTGCAAATCTGAAGAAGTGTAGTGTCCATCTGTGGGTGTGTGGAATGGAGGAAAAGGGACCTGGTGGATGGAATTGGACTTCTTCCTGTGCCCTGAGAATATGATCTTTTTAAAACAAAAATTAATCTCTTTCATAATGATAATTTGTAGAACTGTGTCTCCAAAACAAAAGAACCAACACAGATGCACAATTTGGCAAGCTGCAAATATTAAACAGCCAACCTCTTTCTCCCTGGTGTAATTCCATGGACTTCAAGGGAATTACACCAGTGGCAGTGAATCTGGCCTAAAATGCCTTTGACTAAAATTTGTTGGTTTACGTCTGGTGTCCTGAGTAATGCTGAATGAGATTTGATATTTTAGAAATGGATGAAATCTCGTGTGTTCAGTGCAGCATGCTGAGCAACACACCCGCGTGTGAGCACACGCACGTCTGTGCACGCACACGCGTACTGATTCCGTTCTGGGGATGTTCCCAGAACCGAGAGGCGCTTGCCAGGTGTGTTTGCAAGCCAGCTCTGGCTGTGTGTGTCGTGTGTGTTTGAGAAGAACAGGGATGCTCCTCACAACTRCTGCTTGCCTTGTGCTTGCTTATTGTATTTCTCCTTTGTATCCTGAAGTGGAAACCACAGGTTAATCCCAGTCAAATCCTGTAAATGATTGCCCCTGTTGGACCAGAGCCAGAAAAATTCCTCCCGCTGGCTTAAGCGTATTTACATACCACAGGTCATTACAAGTTGGCGCTCACCTTTGTATTCATTCCCACGTGTCAAAGCAGAGATATTGGTTCATTTTTCTTTTTTCCCCAATATTTCTATTTTCTAGGTTACCTTTTTTTGAAGAAATAAGAAAGCCAAAGGAGTGATCCCCATGGGTCCTGACATCTGCTGCAGTCATTCTTACTGACTCAAAGGAGACCTAGGGAAGGAGAGGGACTGTCTGGCAGCAGTCTCTTCTTGTTTCTCTTTCATGGGCCCCCACCCTGCACCCTCCCGGGCCTGCAATCCACTAACTAGCTCCTCCTGACTCCAGCTGTCATTTTTCCTTTTTATCTACTCCTCTCTCAAAGAACCAAATGTCATCTCTTGTTGTTCCCTTAGCTGGGGTCAGAGACTCCTTTATGTGCCTTACGCTGATCAAGGATTTTTAACTGGGAATGAGAGCGGTAATCAACGGCATGGTTGGGGAAGGGGAGAGATTAAATCCGAGAATTGCCAGTGATTACCCCACATGAAGAACAGCAGCTAGCAAAACACATGCTATCATTATGTTCTTCTTATGATTATTTTATTCCTTAGTGACAGTAAAATGCTATCTGTAGCAGAAAGGTAGGACAAAGTCCATCCTTGTTTAGCCCTGTGGTATTCAATGGGGTAGAATTGGGAAAATTTGAATACAATGAGGAGTGACTCATATTTTCACATTCTCTCCATTCAAAAAAGGGGCAGCCATTTTTATTCCCAGTCTTGACTCTATAGCTATGGGGAAGTCATTGGAGGGTGTAGTGGGATGTGACTTCTGCTGTGTCCTGACACTTCCACTTCATCAGCCAGTTTTGGGGCATGCTGGCTGAATAAAAGTGGGGACGGGAAGGATTCCTGATGCTGCTTCAGTCTCTGCCTATGGTTTGTTTTTCTGGTTTATTCAAGACAGAATCAAGCTCCAGCGACTGCAACAGATTGCAAACTGTTAAGTTTCATAGTCAAACCTAGGAAGGCAAAACAGTTAACAAACAGGCTAAATGATGAGAATTACCTTTGGATTGATGAATTACTTTAATTTTAGTAGCCTAAACTGCCTCCTTCAATATGCTCTTTTTAAAGTCTTGTCAGTCCCTCTAAAATGTCTCCTGTTGTTACAGAGCTATAGGAAGAACAGTACAAAGTGTCCTGATTCTCCTTTTGCACTGATGGAAGTCAAAAGTACTCTGAAGTACGCAGGAACTGAGTCAGCCCTCTTCCAGAAAAGCATTTTCTTCACAAGAGAAAAACAGGCTGTACTTAGAGTTTGTTTAATTAAGGGAGACCTGGCTGGTGGAGAAAGAGGTTTCACTGAACTCAAATTGCCAACTTTTGCTAAGATGTGTGTTAAGGACTAACACACTAATATCATTCTGTGTTTATTCTCTAGGTACTTGACAGTGATTTTGTTAATGCTTCAAAATCTGTTACTTTCTTAGCAACTCCAGCTCCTAGAAGCCAGGGACTGCATGAAAATTTCAGTTTTATAGCTGACATTTCTGGCTCTGCTGGCTGTAGAAATATCTACATCTAAAATAATCTACCAGTTCAGAAACAGGACCCAACTCATGATTTTTTGAGTGGTTTGATTTGGAAATACTGTAAGTACCAGGTGCAGGTGGTAGCTGGAATACAGGAAGAAAGATGGGAATATCAGGATAAAAAAGACTTCTCTACCATAAATCCAGGGTTAAGCTTCTTGAACTTGGACTTCATCTGCTTCCTGGCTATTTTTCCAGTTAAAATAGGAGATGTGCCTGAATCTCAAGTTTAAGTTGGAACCTATTGGTAAAGTTTCAGTCAAATACTACATTGTGAAGCTCCCGAATATGGGGAGATGTGGAGTTGTGCCTGACCTCACTTTTGCTGCTTCTCTCTACCATGATGTTTCAGCTCTAGCATTTGGAATGGGCCTTTATATTCAGTTTTGAGGTCTCATCATCCCTTGTATGCATTGTGATATAAAAAGGAGGATGGATTGGAGGAGTCCACAGTCCTAGAGATGCTTGTCAATTGTCTTCTTGGTCTCTTCCTTTGCCTTTCTCTGTAGCATGGGATATAGATCACCTCCTGGGACCATTTAAGCACATTCATCCCATGAATCCCTTGGAATTGTGCATGCCTTAGAACACTGGTGATGCCCTTTTTCTCTTTCTGGGGCAGATTATAGTACTTGAGAGGCCTGGTCTTTTTTTACTATAGATCTTAAGGTTTTTTAGAATACTGAGAATTTGTACCCAGTTTTTTGTGGACCTCTAAATACCTTGTACATTATTTTCTGGGGTTGCTGGAGACTGGGCTTCATCTTTCAGTTTGTAATTTCCAGTCCTTTGTTGTTCAAAGACACACAACCCCTGCTGTGTGCTGTTCCATTTACTGCTCCCTTTTCACTCTTTCCTTGCCATCTTTCCTTCCTTTTTCAAATTTGTCATTCCCAATGGTATTGCTGTTTTGGTCAGTGGGAGCCATGATTAACAGTTTCCCCATTGAACTGATTTGGACTGACACCTGTCTTTTCAACCCAGCAGTCTTTGAACAAATCCCTCAGTACATAGGCAAATACCAAYACCAAAGCTGTGGCCTCATTCTTCTTCCATCTTGTGCAGTCTTTTTGCCTTAGTAAAGTGAGTGTAAAATACTAGGAGAAATCAGAATGAAGTGCTCAGTCTGTGCAAGCTTTAATGACAACCAAGTGTACAATCGCATGGGGAAATGATGTTTCTGAAGTTCAGATCCAGGCCTTAAATCCAGACTGAAGTTAAAATTTAATTTGTCATAATTTACCTGTTGCTGCAATATTAAATGTTTTAGAAAATCAAGTTGTATTTTTTCTGCTTCCACATTTTTTTCTGTGCTGTTGCTGTACTCAAATGTATTGACAGTTGCAATCACCTGGAAAGATATTACTACAGTAGCCAGTTTGGTCCTTCAGGACATAACATAAACATGTTCTTCAAGTGACCGTAGAATGTACAACCCTAAAGGAAGCAGATAATTGCAGAAACCAAGTACTATATTTTACTGCCATTTTTGGAACATTAACTAAAAAGTGTGTATTGCTAGAACTTGATCCTCTTCTTTCTGCAGAACCACGTGTTCTGGGATTCTTCTCCAGTATTTTATCAAGATTTTCTCTTTGGTGTAGGTAGAATTAACAGAAAACAGACAAACAAACAAATTAARCAAAATCATGCAGCATAAAAATTCTGAAAAGTGTCAGATTTTGGATATTAAAAACAACCTCAAAACCATGTCAGCCTGTAGTAAATTATAACCATACCTGCTATCACTTCAAATCCTCTAGGAATTTTTGCCACAGATGCTTGCCAGATGCTGCAGCTGTTTCCAGCTGTTTCTCCGCTTTTGGATGCACCAGGCAAAATTGAGAAACCTCATCAGCTGATGGACAAACTTATGAAGAGTAAAATGGAGTAGGAGCTGCTTAGTGGGAACAGGCAGAATTTCATCTAAGATGATGCTGACTGAAAACATAGATATCAGCTGCTTATCAGTTGGCTTCATACTGAAGGTTCATTTTCCTTTAGCGTGCTCTGTAGTCACACTTCCCTGCCTTCCTTCAGTCTTTTGGCTTGCTAGACCAAAAGAAGGAGTATAAGAAAGAGAGCCATGAACTTGTCACTCATATAAGTGTATAATTTTCTTATAATTGAACTTTCTGGCAAGAAGTCACATGGAAAGAAGAGATCCCCCAGCTCTTCATTGCCCCTGCAACAAGAATGACCTGGAAGGGATCATATCTAAACACATAAAATGTCAAATAAACACCAGGCATTCTTTGCATTCAAAAACCAAATGTGAGTTCCGATACCTCCTCCAAAGTAAAATACTCAAAGTCATCCATGGCAGCCTTACAAACAAGAATCTCCATGTGGCAGTGATTCATTCGTAAGTATATGCAATCTGTCTGTGTATAGGCAACGCTATAGATCAGTGATAGTCAAACCTGAAAAGTTTGGTTCTTGAATGGACTGAGAGGAAGCAACATAATCACCAGGGTGTGGTAACCTGATGCAGTGCTATGCTGTGCTTTGATGCTTTGTCATCATTGCGTATTGATGGTAAGCTGTGAGCAGATGCCTCAGTGCAGTGTCAGATCATCACACCATGATTAGCTTGTAGAACTCTGCAATTGTGTTTTCTTCCTGACTGCTGGTGAAAAGTGTTGCTTCCCATCTCTCCATCTTTCTGCCTCTCTACAGAGGCTTTGACTACATCAAAGAGTAAAGAACAATCTCAAGTGCTTTGAAATATTGGCTAAGCCTTCTTGTTTGTTGAGCAAACAGAGGCTCTGACTAAGCCTACAGATTCCTCCAGAACCCAGATGTGATGTTTTAAGGAACTCAAGTTGAGCATTGTTGAGCTATGTAATACATTGGATTATTTTCTGACTTCTGCGAAAGTTTCACTGAGTGACATGGTGCTATCTCCTCTTCTTTCTCTTTATGCTGAGAAAGATTCAATGTGTAASTGTTTAGTGTATGTTACACAAAAACACCAAAGAAAGAATCTCTGAAGGGCTTTTCTCTCATAACTCTCACCAAAGATTATGAAATTTTTTAGTTCTCAGTGCATATGGCTTGCGGTTCTCTTTGGGGAGAAGAGGGGAGAGTACGTTTGGAGAGAAAGGAGATAATAATTCTGTTGTGCATGTGATAGAGCCAACAAYGTTGCTGTCAAATAGTAGCGGTTCCTAAGCTAACCACAATGCAGAACCCCCAGCTGAGGGCAGAGGAGACATTTTACCTGCCTGCTTTGTGCTCAGTAGCAACTGCACCAAGATGATTCATCTGTGTGTGATGGTCCTCAGAAGCAGAAGACTTCCATACCCTCCTTATGTTGGATGTTTTTGCAGATTCTTCCATTTTCTTCCCTTCTCAATTCCTGCCAGTGGAGGGACTCTTCCCTTCCCCCTTCCATTGCCTTGGAGCTGTTTTGCTTCTCCTGATGAATGTCAAGTGCTTTGGGCCTTCAGCCCTAATGGGTGGGGGCTAAGGCTTAGATCTACCCCTGAGACTGAGTGGAGCCAGCAAAAATGGGTTATTTTAAATTGTGTGGTGACAAGCCTTTTTTTTYCCCTCTCTTTTTGTTCCCAGAGGATAGCTGGGGAAGTTTGTTGTGCCAAATGCTTGGAATGTGGTTTTTCTCCTCTTCTTCCCCCTTCAAAACAGAAAGMGAAAACTTTATGCTGTGAATTGTGTTAATTGGGGAACATAAATCCAAACTGTAGTGCAGCATTGCTGGGCCTAGGCACCTATTGAACTTTAATGAGGGAAAAGCAGCTTTCTCTTGCCCTCCCCTCTTATGCTCTCCTCACATCAAACTCTTTCTTGTGGTACAGGCCTGTACAGATACTCCTCCAGATGGGACTATGGGAATGGCAGGTTGAGTGTGTGTGTTGGTCCAAAGTTCTCACAGGTCTGAAAGCAGTATGTGACTCCTTTAAAATAATGCAGCCAGAGTGAGGCACAGACGTTCTCCCAGGCCAAAGTTAGTTGTGTTGCCAGCATAGGAGAAAGAAAGAGAGATTCCTCTGGGTACCTGTCAGAAGTGGCTGCAAGCCAATTTGAGGCAAATCCACGCTGCAACAGAGATTTGATGGTCCGTGTGCCCTGACCATACATTTCTGGACTGATGACAGGGTCCCATGTGGGATGTTATATGACTTTTTACTCCTTGTGTCAGGCCTGATACTTTGTCASAACTTCAAGATGAAGTACTTATTTRTGATTACTGACTGGCTGAAGAGATGTCTCATTACATCCAGAGTAGAAAATAAGGATCCTTCACCCTGTCCCCACCATGGTARTGGGAATAAATCGGTGCCCATCAGCTTGTACAGGATGTAATGGAGTCCCTTACACAAAAAGCCTTGGGAGGCCCTTGGGAGGGCCTTGGTCAGAGCATGAATGGGAGTGTAATAACCCACTGAGTGTGATAACATATACTTTAGCAGAGGTGGACAAGTTCATCTGAAATGGCTCTGGAGTGAATGCCAAAAGCAAAAGCTTCTCTTTGGCACTGATATTTCAAGAAGAAAAGCAATTCACATAGTGGAAGAAAGGTAGATTGGGAGGGTAACAGGAAGAGAGCTTAAATAGAGGGCCCTGCGAGTCCCAAAAGTTATTGAAACCAATACTGACTGGCTCTGAGGTCTGCTGCAATAAAATAACAAAACTTACTCTCAGGTAACAATGCTTCTCATGGTGGTGCAAGACCATCATTCATCCTTCAGTTCTGGATAATATAACACTACTACAGGAGGTATTTTAACCTGCTGGTAATATTTTACTGCTTTTGCCTGCAAGCTCGTCAATGTTTGTGTAGCATTAAGCATTAAAACTCTTATTTTTATCAACTTCACCAGCCCTTGCTGATGCAGCACCGGAAGTCTGGGAAAAACCGCTTGCTTTTGCTTTGAGWGATGGGATGAAAGGTTAGAGGGGGTGGATGGCGATTGCATGAGCAATGCAGGTCAGGTTACTGGTGGATTCCTCTTGCAAGATAAGTGAGAGCCCTCTGAAAGGTAATTATTGGAAAGCATAAATTCCTGAGATAACCTGTCCAGGAAGAAATACTGACAGGAGCAGAGGCCATGTGTTAAAGGCTAGCCATTACTCCAGGGCAATGGGCTAACCTCTCTCTCTCATTTTTTCGGTAACCTCTCCTTGCTTTGACAGTTGACTCCCTCAGTTTTTTTCCTTCAGTTACTTGTCAATCTTTTCCTGGTCCAGTTTATAGACCACTGTGATGCTYGTCTCCATTCTGTACTAGTTGGGGTGCAGGCAAGTGGAGACTCAGTATGCAGTTTAGTTCCATGTCCAAATTCTTGTTTAGTCATTGTCTTTGCTTGTCATTGTCATTGTCACTGCAGTGTTCAGGTAGCTTTTACAGCATGTCTGGAAAAAAGAAAGGTTGCTCTTGTATTTCTTTAACTGATTTTTGTATAGAAGAGCTTCAACTAGCTTTCAGGGATGACATGAAGTCAGCTTTGCCTCTGAATGAAAAAAATTGCTGGATTGCAGTTGGGGAGGGARGTCTTGAAGCATGGGAAAATGAATTTCAGAAGAAAAGATGGAGCAAAACCGGGAAATAAGAAAAGTGCCTTCTCTTTCTCTATGGCTTTGTTATGCAAACTCTCTGTGTCTCATCTGTAATGTAGAGATAATGATATCTACCCAACTCCTATTTCCACTGGTTGATTGATTAATGACTGTCTCATGATCCCTAGATTACACTTTTGTGACCTACAGCTTTAAATACTGCAGTGTATTACATCCCAGAAAGAAAATGGAAGTAATGTGTTAGCTCTCGCTAGTTCCAGCTAGGAAAACATGATAAACTAACCYGAACAGGCTTGCCTACGTGTACCTGCTTCCAAGACCTCATTCTAAAAGTGCACTGAAGCATGTGCTGTCTGTTCAGTTGCTATCTCTGTCCAGCAAGACATTCAAGTATCTGCCTAACTTTGAATTGAAGGGGACCTGCACACCCAATGAGGTACTGGGACCTGATGCTTGGTCACAGGCAGGGTTTCATCATAAGTCTTTGAAGACCTCAGTGAACACACAGGGCCAAAGATGGATCTGAGGTCTGCCCTAGCATGATTGGGATATGCGTTAAACAACTGGAGTCTTTAAGAATAGTGAAACTTGCCAAAAGAGTAAGTTGTTTGAGCAGAAGAGAGGATCTTTATTGTGCAGTGATAATCACAGCAACACACTTCTGCAAGCTTTGCTAATTGCTAAGTGAATTACAAGGCTTTTCTATTTACTTTAACTGTTCTACAGTAATAACCAGCTCAATCTGATACTTGAGTTAAGGTGGTGCTGAGAACAGGAGGCAAGCCGGAAGAAAAACACATGCAAGGAAAGTTGGTGTATAGGGGAAGAACCATCAGATATTTGAGTTTCTGAAAGCTAGTTGTGGCAAGTGCTTTTTCTTGACTTTATCAAACAGTTCCTCTTATATGCTGCATAAGTATCTATAGAAACAAGGGCACAGGTGTTTGAAACATCACTCCTCAGAGTTAAAGCAATGTGTGTATTTGCAATGCTGGTTTTCTCTGCTCCCATGGGATGTGCTCCAGGTACAGAAGATCCTGTGCCTAGACCTTTGCGTTAGTTCAAGAGTGCTCTCAATACAAGGTATTCTTTATGCTGAGGGAACTGTGAGATGATTTGTTGGAGGACACAGTGCATCTGTTTCACCTCTTACTTCTAACTTCTACTGTTGCTTTTTGAGGAGTAATAACRATACTTCAGCAGAGGAATGCCGGTAATCTGCCCTACTTCCATTTGCGGGTAGAACTAGGGGAAGGAGGTGAGAAAAGGAAATCTATTTCACAGTCTTCTTGGGAATTCCCCTATGTGGCATGAGTCAAGTATATCCCTGCTGTACGTCTGCTGAGGTCAGTAGATTTATACAAGTAACAGAATGATTGTTCCTGTGTATTCAAGGGAAATAACAACTCAAAGAAACATAACCTTGATTATCTAGGCTTAAGATGACTTTGTAGAGAACAGAAAATATGATTTCCCATTGTAAGTGTTTTGTGTGGTTAATAATTGTTGACTGGGTAGAGTAGATTTTTGTGTTTTCTTACATGTATATTCTATTTGTCATACGTATCGTGACTGAGGAACTGAAAGTGCTACCCATTCAAGATTAGTAATTTTATCTTTAAAGTATTGGCTATAACTGATTTTTTTCCCAAGGSTGACCTCAGAGGCAAAGTAAACTCTAATAATTATGTGGGTTTATTTAGTTCTATATAAATCTCTGCTTTGCTACTTGTGTGATYATTTTCACCTGAGCAAAATGGATTGTTTCCTGTAGCGGGATTTCCTTTGCAGCAGGAGATAGAAGGTTCCTACAAAAGAGGCAAGTCAGCAGAAGAATGTGAGCTCACTAACTCTTTCTAGTCAAAGGACAGGAAGTACCTAAAATATTAATGTAATTACAGTTCTGTGTGGTGGAGAATCTTGCCTGCCATTTAGGAACATTTCTACTACTCTTCTACTTGCATGTTTATTTCAGTCTCTTCTAAATTCTGCCATCTGGATTGAATGGCACTGTATATTTGTCTACTAAATAACTGCACAAGGAAAACCCAGCCTGGGAACTTCCGAGAGGGCTAACAGAGGCTATTTAGACCAGTAGTGTGCTGTAGAGCTTGGACAGTTGCGACTCTGACATGGCTAAAAGCATGCAAAACCCTCATGCTCTTTCCTGGCATCTCACTGTCTGTTGAGATCTGATGGGGATTCTTGGCTTCATGAAAGATGAGATACATAGAGACACATGAAAAGGAATGCTCTTGTCAGCTTAGCTGATGTCATTTGGGCTGATGATGTAACTGTGGTGGTAAGGAAAAAGTCCTTCCATCTGTATATGCTGTGCCTCTCGAGAGGGCTGTGCTGACTGAGTGACATAGCTGTCGCCACTGATGGTGTGGACAGGCTCTTCCCCGTTGCAAACAAACAAGTGTGCTACTTGAAGACTAACCCAAGCTGGTTGTACTGCTGGAGACTATCTCTGGTGGCAGAAAGGGTTTGGTGAGCTCGCCCTCAGCTCCTCCAGGCAATGTCAGCTGGGTTTGCTCAAACGGATCAAACGGCCTTGCCTGAAGTAGATCAGGGAGCACTCRCACAAGTGTTGCTACTGGCGGGAGGTGCGGCAGCAGTAAGCTGTAGGAAACAAGCAGTGAAAAGCAGCAGGGTAGGAGGGAACGGGTGATATTTTTAGCCAGCACAGCTAGAGCTAGGAGAGGATGTCTTTATGATCTGAGCATCTTTTAGTATAGACAGTGCCTCAAGTAATGCACACGTTTTATTAGTGAGGTACGTGTAGGGTGTTACCCGTGTTCTGCGGGGGAACTGTTAAAGCTACAAAGGAAGTCGCAGCAGAATAATTTGTAGAACTCTGGTTTGCTAGCTTCCTGGTGCCAACTCGGGTGATAGATTATGTTTTTTACTAAGCTACCTTTCTCCTGGATGTAAGAATGCAAAAGATAGGTCCGCTGTGGGAAATCAGGACTGAGGGAGTTGAATGGCTAGACTTTGTCTTTGACTACATCTGGCCCTTAAGGCTATGATTGCACTAAGCCAGACTTCTGGTGACCCCAAGCCCCAGTAGCTTGAGATGCTTCTTTAAAAATAGATATAAAAAAATCTTTTGGACGTTGTCATGTCCAATCTAATATTGTTGCTGAAGTTTTCATTAGTTCATTCCTTTAGTAATTGGAGAGAATTTTTGACCTTTTTGGGGAGGTTAGGACCAAGCTGAATTCTGACTGCTGTCTTCAGATACAAAATAGGTCTAGGTTATTACCTTTTGCGCCTGTTGTTCATTTAATTGGATGATGCTGCATCTCTTTAAAACAGAAACCCTGGCCTGAGAAAGAATAGATGCTGTGAGATATCCCCAAGGAGTCTGCCTCTGAGATTAACCTAATTGGTCACCGTGCTGAGTCTAATAGAGATTGTATGCAATGTCTGTCTATGGAAACACCTTAGATAGACTGGTGTGTGGCACGGAAACYGCTGCTGTTACCTCTCCATGGAAATGGAGGAAAAGTAAGAGCAGAAGTGGACAAATTACCACAAGCACCATAGTATAATTGTTCACAGTCCAGTATATTTGAATGGGACAGAGAAATTAATCTTCTGAAATACCTCATCTAAGCACACATCATCTTGTACCATACACAGATAACTGTTTTATCTAGCCAACAACTCTGTATGTTAACTGCTGAGTAAGGTGGGTGTAGTGATTCCACCTTTTTGGCTTTGAGAGCTGGGAAGGGGCTTGTGCCCCATGTGCGCGGCCATGTGCAGCTGCAGGAAGAGGAACACCTCCAGCGCTGGTCCTTCTTCCTGCACAAAGATGGCAGCAGCTCTTGACCCTGAAAGTCAGATTTCACCTGCAGGCTGCTGTCAGCGAAATACCCTGATGTACCACACTCTTCCTGGCAGTATTAACTTGTGCTGCTGTTTCTTTTCTTTAAATGGAAATGCTGGCAGAGCTCTCATACTTCCACAGTACTTGTGAGGATGGGGCTAATCAGATCAATTTTCCCCAAATTGTAAGCTATGCCTACCTTTTGTCATTTTTCTTCAGAGACAGACTTTTTGCATGTTATGATACCTGTAGTTTCACACTGGATTAAATTACAGTCTAAGACTGTTTCCAGAGTAGTGAATTTAGCTCACTCTATGAGGCCGAGTTCTCTGTTATGATTCAGTGTCACACCATGATTCAAGCAGTGAGAAGCCTGTCGATTCTGGCCACAAATAGCCAGTAGGGATTTCCAACCCACCAGGGGAAGTCTGCTGATAAATACCTGGCAAAAGGGGATTCCTTTGCCCTTCTACACATGGGGGATCGGCTAATGCTGGGTGCTTGGAGGAGGATGCTGGAAAATCTCACATTGCTCTTCTACTGATCTAGGATTCAACCTAGTCTCATAGCTCAGGGCATCTCCTTGACTGCTGTAACATCCGAGCTGTGCCAGTGCTGACTCGGGAACTTGTCATCAGCCCTCTGATGGCTCCTAATCTCTTGCACCACATACAGTCTATGCACCTGGCACAGTTCTTTTGAACAAATGCTTGAAAGCTTGTCTGATTTGACCCAGCTGTATGAGTTCTTCCAAAGAAAGGCATTAACTCTCCTTGCAAGCCTTTCCTTTCATTTACCCTTCGATCATTCCGCTCCAGCAACACTGTCTCTGCTTGCAACTGTATACTGCTTTGTGGTCTGAGTTGTGTACTCTGTCTACTACTGAAACAGTTCTGCTAGCCATTTTTTCTCTCTGACTCCCATGCTGGGGAAAGGTACACAGGCCTCTTTTTGTGCATCAGGTGAAATTATTCAGTATGTATAGAAGTGAAATAGAGGTCTCAATGACTCTGACTCTTGGAAAGTCTAGGATAGACATGTGTTTGTGGGTCTTTACAAAGCTGCCAAGTTTATGTTAAAAAACTGAAAGCCCAGAAAGTTTGAGTCATTCTGTAGCCCATCTGGAAATCCTGTTTTGCCTTTGCTCATGTTCACACCCCTTACATCATTAGAAGATGTCGTGCAGGGACAGATGCAACTGACCATTATGAGAAAATTGAATCTGCACATTCCTACACTTTCTGGCTTGCCCTCGGAGTTTGTGGTAGGATTTTGAGCAATCTGTTATGCTTCACCTAATGTCAGGAAAGTCTGTTGAGTCTCGGTATCCTACCTCTCTGCAGTTGCAAAGGGTGCATGATTGTAGCATTTAGGAGCTGCCTACAGACTAGAAGTTCCAGAGAGTACAGCCAAAGGAGGGGCCTAGCCAGTCCTTTGTTGTTTAATGCTTAATAGTGGTCTGATACTCTTGAATATGTCATATTTTCTCTTGCTTGGATCTTTTGATGAATGTTGTGTTAGCATCTTGCAATGTAATGTGACGATGAGCAGAGCAGAATACTTTATCTCTTCCGGGAAGACGCTCTGGAGCTGGGGGTCTGCTGTCTGAAGGCGATGCAGGAGCCTGGTGATACTGGGCTCTGTTAAGCACAGGTTTCCAGTTGCACTTGCTGTTCTAGGTCTAGAAAGGAGAAGCAGCTGTTCAAGTGGCTTGAACTTAGCCCACTGTGCCCTTTGTGAAAACCAGTGGTGTTTCAGAGTGTATGAGGAAAAGGCATGAGGACAGACTGGGGACTACTGATCGCTTTGGCTTGCTTTGTGATAGGGTAGATACCACAGTTTTGCAACTAGCTCTGTCTTCGTTGCTTATCTAGTCTAAGGTAGAGAGTCATAGTAGGCCAGCCCAGATATGAAAAACACATGTGAGCATGGCCAGACCACTGCTTGAAAAGAGAATTATGCCGACTGGAGAAAGAGAAAGAGAGAGAGAGAGAGAGAGGGGAAGGCCCTTTTGATGATTGTGTCTATTAGATTGTCCACATTAGTGTCTGTCTTTGAATCATAAACAACGTTAGCTCATAGTTTGTAAYGTTTCCCACTTCCAGCCAGCCTCACTACTCTCTCTTCTGGCTTCAGCCTCTGCCAGCCATGCTACCCTTGCTTTCAACACTGAGAGGTTTGGGAGAGTGCTGTCTGCATGAGGGGGGAAAAGATACATAAAGCTGCGTGTCATCAACGTAATGGCTGGCATTGCTACCCATATACTTCATCATATTCCCTGGAGGTTTTGCATAGATATTAAATAAAAGTGGTGGAAGAATTGAGCCCTGTGGCATTCTTCATGTCAAGGCTCATGGAGAGAAGGAGCAGCCGCCTGTCAGGGGCCTCCTGGGATCTGCTGGAAAGGAAYGAGTGTAGCCAGCTCAGTGCAGTTCTCTCAGCACTTGCCAAGACATGCGGTTGGTCAAGCTGTACCTCTTGGTCTGCAGTGCCACAGGCAGTTGATAGCTCAGGTAGTGTCTGCATGATTTCTTAGTCTCTGTCCATCTTTGTGAGAAGGCCCAAGACCCCACTGGTGCTTCATTTCCAGACTCATTCATGAATGTCTCCAAAAGGAGAGTGCAGAGTATTTTCTGAAGCCGTGTTGCATCACTTGTTTCCCACCACTTCTCAGGTCTTGCCCAGTTTGAAACTGGATGGCAGTGCTGCTGAAGAACAGTTTCTGATTTAAAATGTCTTTTCCAGTTGTCCTCAGTGTTCCCCACAGTATCAAATGATCTAAAATGTAACACTAGAGGCTAAAAGTATAGTAAATGAAAACTCCATGGTCTTGAGGAGAGCAAGTCCCACATTTTTGATCATGGCTGGGCACCATTGCAAATTTCAGAAGGAAAAGTCTGTTGCTTTCTGTTACATGATTAGTCATTTCTTTCTGTGCTATCAACTTCTTACTTGCCTAGTCATGTAGTGAGCATGGTTTTAGAGGGAAATGACTAGGAAGGGGCCTGGCCTCAGGAGCTGGAGATAATCTGGATTCATACTCAAAGGATCTAGTGAAAATTTAAGAGCTGCACTTAAGGAGGACTGGTTCTTTGTTATACAAGTTTTCCAGGGGTGATGTGGACCTGTAATCACAGTTGAGCTTGGCTGGTTATATGTCTTCAGGGAGCGCTCTCCTTCTCTGGATCCTAATCTGAAATGCGATAGGCATTGCAGGAGGGGTATGCTAGATTCTGCCCATTTTGTAGCTTTTGTAAAAGGTGTAGTGCATTCGAATAGCTGGGACTTTGCAGGATGGGCTGGAAAGTAGTGGTGGAGAGCTGCTCTGCTGCTTTCAGGGCCCGACAGGATCCCTTGTCAGCAGAGAAATGAATGTCCTGAAGCAGCTGGAGTGAAGCCAGGCTCTTGGTCCTTGTTGCTAATTTACGGGCTTATAAACCAGGCCAGTTCTTGTTGGTTTTTTTCATTTAAGGCATGCCTAGACAGAGGAGTCATGGCACTAGGTACAGTACAGAAAAGTAGTAAGTCGSAGTCTGCTTGGAAATCTTATAGTCTAATTAGAGCAGGCAGGCAAAGGTTGAGAGAAGGGAAGGGTTGTTCTTTGCTGACTGTTATTAGCTGACCTGATTCCATGATAGAAAACCTCAGTTTCTTAATGCTTAAAAGGACAGTGACCTCATGAAACTCACAGGGTCTGATCCTCCATCCTGGTGTATGCTCTCATGCCACTGACTACCTGGAAGGCTGCACAGAATTGCAGCAGCCTCACATCGCTGTCCCAGGACCCGCGGGGCTGCCGGTGCTTTCAGAGCGCTCACCTCCCTGTCCCGCTGCGCTTCCGCTGCTCCCAGCCGGCTGTTTAGTTTCAATCCCGCCCTTTTTCACCAAAAAAGGGCCCCTAACTCCTACTAGACATATACCCCTCCTATGCAGCCTTGCAGAAGATTGTAATAGCGTAGGTTGTTCTTTTCCAAGCCAGGGAGCTTTTATTAGTCAGCCAGACCTGGGTTATTTTAGTGTCCTCACGCTGGAATGTAAATGCAAAGCCTGCGCGTATGCCAGCAGTGTCACTGGCCCGCCTGTCCCAAGCATCTGGGATTTCACCTGTGGCCCAGCACTGAGGGGCTGCGTGCTTTTCGCAGTGTGCTCACAGCTGTATTCTGTATTTCCAGTTGTGCCTCTTTCAGTATGATTTGCCTTCCTTGGCCAGCAGTTGTTCACGTCTGCTCCTTGATTTTTTTTTCCCAGCATCTTTGAAATCTACGCATATGCTGATGATTTTGTGTCATTAATATCAATCTAGACAAGTCTGTGTGACCTTTCACTCCCATGTCCAAAGGGAAGAATCGACCCTTGCAGTCAGTCACAGCACAGCACTGACTCATACATACTTTTCATAAAAATAATGCAGAAATTCCCCATAGTTTTTACAGATATTTTTTCAGGAGATGAAGTGTAAAAGTCTTGCATAGCAACACAGCTTGGGAAAACTATGAAGCATGTAACATCAGATAATTAATCTTTCTGACATATGATATACTTTTTACTCTTAATGTTGTCCGTTTATTTTTTTGTCTTTGTGTATCTCGCTTGCTCAAACTCAGCTGATCTGTTTGAGTTTCATTTGAGCTCATGTGCTCTCCAGTCTTATTCCCGCCCTTGTCTGTTCTCCAGCTCCATTGTAAACCTCCTGGGAGGGGGCTGGGATTTGTCCCACCTCCATGACTCCACAGTGATGAGCACAATAGGACCGTACTTTCCCTTTTTTGCCCCGATTCTAATAATACTTTCTGGTTTTCCTGCATAAGATAAAATATGCTGTGTTTAGATATGTAGCACTGAAAACAAAGAAAAAAAATCTCTAAGTTTAAAGTTCCTTAAAAAAAGCTAACTGAAATTTGGAATGCGTCAGAGTCACTCCAGTGAAGACTAATGGTAAAACAAAACAGCCAACCACCCAAAAGTAATTGCAGGGAAGCTGTTTTCCACTGAGATAGGACTGTCATAAGGAAATATTGTTTCTTTACTTTCCTATATTTGATTATTTGTCACTTTTTTTAATTCCATTTATAATTGAAGTCAGGGCAAGTCCTCAAGGTCCCAGTATCTGAATACCTTTCCAGTGAATACTTAGGGGCTGGGGTTTTTGATCATGCTTGCTGTAGTGGAGCCAAGGCAAGGTTTCTTAAAGTATGGAGGTGACTAAATGCTTCTCCTAAATTATTATTTTTCTTCAAGGCAAAAGATGCATATTTAAAATGTTTAAAATAAATGTAATGAAACAGCTAGACTACAAGATTGTGTCAAGAGTGAATTTGACCCATTAACTTGGTAGTTTCTCTGCCATTAGGATCTCAAAACCCCTTTTCTCCCTCTTAGAAAAATCTGAAATTTAATCTCACTCCCTACTTGATGGTGTCATTTAAAGCCAAATATTTAACATTCTAAGATTTCTAGTTATTTTCAGTCTTAGAAGAAGGTGGAAACTGAGGTCATCTCCAGCCAGATCCTATCTCTGGGTTGCTGGGACGTATTGTTTTTGTTAATACGGATGCTTTGTGGTGTGCATATTCTAATGACTGGAGTAATTTTTAGCATAAAGAAAACCTATGCAGTGGTTGTCACACAATGTGCTCTTCCTTCCAGTAAACTCCTTGGAGTTAGTGAGCATCCCTGGCTTAATATAGGGGGAATCTGACATAGCTCTGTGGAAGCTCAAGTGTTTGTGGAAAGAGCTGTTAATCTTTGATCGACTGGAGTCTCCTTGTTACTGACTTTGATTACACAAGTGTACAACTTTAATTACAGCTTTTAATAAGCTTTCGTTTCTTCCTAGTCGCATTCTTTGTATAGTAGTGCAGCTTATCTTTTCCTTTTTCCTCTGCTCCCCTTCCCTCCTCCCCCGCCTTTTTATGGAAAAAGGGGTTTGAGGTCATTGCGGGGGATTCAGTGTCCGGAGGGATCCCGCTGAACACACTCTGCCTACGGCTCTGCCCTCCGCTCGCTTGTACAGTCCGGAGCACTGTCTCGTTCAGCTGCCCTGCAAACATCCCCGCGCTGGCTGCTGCCCAGGAGCTGGTGGCCAGCGGCGGGGGGACAGGGCTGTGAGGCACCACATTCATGCAGATGTTCACTGCTGCACGAAACCGCTCAACAACCCTTAGAAAGTGTCTGTAGCCAAAGGATGTACTGACTCCTGTGTGCAATTCCTGCTTGTGGAGGGCTGCCCCCTTCTCTCCCTTGGGGACACTCTGAAATGCGGCGGCTGAAGTCAGAATGGCAGAGGGCAGCAGGAAGCTAGTGGGCTCCAGCATCCAGCCACGGTGCTTGTTCCACATCCAGGGGCTCAGCATGCTGGATACCCTCTGCTCATCAGAGAAATGACCTGGTGGAAGCTTTATGAGAGACTTGTGGACTTGTAATTGTAAATAATTGATATATGGCTTAAAACAAGCATGAGGAAATGCTTTTTTCACAAGAAACATATTTCAGCTGTGGAACTCATCGCCCCACAATGTTTTAGGCATCAAAAAGATAAGTGGGTTGAAGAGTTGGTTGGATAAATTCATGGAAGAAAGATTCATCAAGGTCTATTACACATAATATCCCCACCACTGGGTAACCTGAGACTTGGGGAAGTTGAGTTCTGATCATCAGAAGTGAGAAGGGGGAACTAGAGGTGCCTCCCTTTGTATTTGCCCTGCTCTTGTGTTCTTCCCTGAGCCTCTGCTGTTGGCCCCTGTCAGCAAGAGGATATTGGGCCAGTACAGCCCAGGGGAAAAGAGTATGGCTCCCATGGAAGTCATAAGGGGCAACCAAGGAGTGACTTCAAAGACATGAGTCAGAAAAAAGACACAGATGGTAAAACAGAGCAATTTGCACCGATTTGACATTCAGAGGTATGCAAAAGGAGTATACTTCTAAAATGCCAATTGTGCCTACGGAAGAGGGTAGCAGGGAACACGACTAATAGAACAGGAAAGGGAGCCTCTTTTATCTCTGTGCATGCATCCCTTCGGCTCCCTTGCTGTGCATGCTATACTCTTTTTGCACACTAATGAATATCAGAGTCAGAGCAAGTTATGCTGTATATCACTCTACTCCTGTTTTCTAATGAACTTACCCCTAATGGGTAACTTTTCTAGCTATTCATGTCATGACTGAGTTTCACCTTGACAATAGATCTAGAATGAGGTTCAGCAGTGTGGCCCACCTACTTTGCAATGCTCCAACATGACAGCTGCTCTGTGTCCTCAGGGTAGCTTTACTTTGATGCTTTTCCCTGTTTAGAAAAATTTGGAGGGAGGATTTTGGTAATCTCCAGCAGGCAGATTTTTTAAACCTTTCTCAAGGGAAGATGAAGATTCTACAGAATTTTTGAACAAACAGTTATTTATGAAACAAGTGACATTGTCTTTAGAACTGTTCCTCCCACTGGGCTCCAGAGGAAAGCAACATTTGCCATGCAGGATCTTACTGGTCGCTGTTGCAGTGTGCTGCTGTTGGTGCCTCAGGCTTGCCTGTGGAAAACTCTGGAAGGGTTATGACAAAATGTCTAGTCTGACCATTGCAGACATGGCCCTAGTTGTTAAGGGGTGTGTTTTCATGCCTCAGAAGCACACAATATGAGGACTCTGTCCTTTGCTCTTATGGGCTCTCCGACACCAAAAATGCTGGAGTGAAGTTCTTCTAAACTTGGCTGGCTTTCTGGTTGCTCAAAATATACTGCAGGAGTTGCTGTAACATAGGATTGAAATGACTGGTTTGCTGAATTGGCTGGACAAACTAGAGGGGAAAAGAAACAATAGAATGAGTTAACCRTGGTGTATATGTTGCCTGACCCAGGGTCATGGGCCAGTATGGTTGCATCATTTGCTCATTCAGTAGCTATGCCACTACTGAAAAGATCTGTGTCCAGTTCCTGAGAGTCTGATCTTTTGGTGGCACTTTCTGCATGATCTGCTTCATCAGTGTCTCATGTCAACAAGCTTTGCATGTGTTCAGGGAAAGTTTTTCTGCTTGTCCATTTTTAAACCAACCTTATGTCCCCTTTTTCCTAGTCTTGTTTGAGGGGGCAGTGCAATCTTTCTTACTCTCTGCCCTGTCTCTTTTGGCAGACTCGGGGACCAGTTCTACAAAGAAGCAATTGAGCACTGTCGCAGCTACAACTCTCGGCTGTGTGCTGAGCGAAGCGTCCGCCTTCCCTTCCTGGATTCACAAACTGGGGTAGCTCAGAACAACTGCTACATCTGGATGGAGAAGAGGCACAGGGGACCAGGTTGGTAGCGTTTTGTCTGTGTATGCATGTGCATGTAGGGAGGGCTGGCCACTGAGCCCTCATGGGGTTTAATTAATAGGAGCTCAAACCTGCTACAGGCCACACAGAAGAGAAGCTGCCTAAACCTCTGTGCCTGCAGGGGATTTCCTTTGGTAACTGCAGAGAGCTCATCTTAATTATTCTCTCTCTACCCAAAGAAGTGTCTGACATGGTAGTTTCTAAGGCCCCATCACTATAGCTCTTTTAATGCTATTGATCCCAGCCTGTAGCAGAAGACACAATGCTCTGCTCTAAGCAGGACTGGAATTATCTTCAGGGCGGAGAGGTGGAGGTGGGAGTTTCTCAGTTGAATGCTGAAAATAAGGAATTATGTTGGGAAGGATAGAAAGCCGAGGTAAAATATAGGAGAGTCCAGTTACTGGAATGAACGTTGTTCTGATGGTTAGAAATATACCTATAACTCCTGGTTCTGCTTTGGACAAGTTACTTGGATATCAGTTCTGGAGACGCAGTTTCCTCAGGTGCAGAAACAAGTTGGTATATGTCCTTAAAAAGCTTTGGCTAATGCGTGTTATTGTTGTAGACTCTGGTCAGTCTTTCCTTTGTTAGAGTAAATCCATCTGAAATCATTGTTTGAAAGGCAAAGGACAGTCACCAGTTCAAAGACTGGAGGTGTTACTCAGACAGAAGTCCTCCTGAACCCCAGGGGGAATATTGCTAGAGTATGGCTCAGTATCTGACCCACCGTTAGCTCGGGGAATAGATTTTTTGACAGCAACAAACTGGGTTTGTATTTTTTTGGTTTTTTTTCAGTGCAGACCAGAGAATCTAGGCAGGGATGGCGGTAGGGTGCATGGGCACTGGAAGCATGACATGCACACGTGTGCAGATACACATGCCAGTTCCTGTAAACCATACTGACAAAAAACCCCAAACTCCAGATCGTGAATTATGGGAAGGTGCAGCCTGCTCTTACCTCCTCCACTGGCCAGTTTGCAGAAGTGGAGTGGGAGGAACACATAAAATATTTCCCTCCTCTCCTGGGGGCAGACTAAGAAAGCAATTGCCACCTCTGAAGAGTGCTTAGCTGAAACTTTCCCTCTCCCTTTCCTAGGGAAGGATCCTTGCACTGCTCCTATTCCTAAAATATCCAAAGTAGATTTAGTCTTGCAGTACTATCAGAAAACTCTTTCTATAGTAAAGCAGCCACTTCTGGTGCAGGAGAACAGGTGTTTTACCAGCATTAAAATACCCTGAGAATGTTTCAGCTGCCAAAACTACTGGGGTAATCTGGGACTGTTGAATGTGGTTTACAAGCTGGGAGTTGTCTGAGGTTCTGGGCTAACCCTTCTTTTGTAGGTTGCTTCATGACCACAGTTGGGTTTTTGTTTCAGCTGAAAATTCCCCATTCCTAAGAGATTATGCTTTGGCAAAACTAGCTTTCCTTTTTTTTTTTTGCTAATCCATTTACCCAAGGAATTTCTGTTCTTGTAGCATCTGGTTATGAGTAAGGTGCTGCTATTTTTATCCTTTTGAACGCAGTCATAAGCGGGTATACATCCAGTATATCCACAAGTAATGTTTTGGCAAGAGCATCTGCTACAAAGATATAGGTAGTCTTGTATGGGTCTCATTGGTGTCTCCTCACTTACAGAAGAAATAATCATAACAGTGTTACGGCATCACATCAGGAACCAAGAGGTCTTAACGCTTTGTCTTTCTCAACCACAAGCTCTCTGGACTACCTTGAGCAAATTCACTGTGCAAATCTTTCTTTCCTTACTTCTGATAGTGAGCTGTTCGGCAGCTTACCCTGCAAAAGAGGATCAGTGGCATTTCTCCTGCAGGGCTGCAGGGGGGACTAATGGTGGAACATTCTTCACAGAGTCTTAAGTGAAACAAGCCTCCTGCATCTGCATCAGCCACCAAATCTGATGCCTTTGTTATTCTGAATTAGAATAATCAGTGCGAAATGAAGCAGCCCTCCTCCCCCATACTTGCTGTCCTCTTTCTTGCCCATTTAGTGCTCCCTTGGGTCTCTTTGCATCATCTATTTCTTGTAGTATTATGATGGGTGAAAGCATCCCTCTACAGTTTTGGCATGCCTGTTTTCAGGCTGTACACAATGCACTTATGCCCATACTGAAGGGCTCTGAAAATTCTCTGCCAACCACCCTGGTGTCTGTCTTGTGTGCTGTTCACTGCCATTTACTATCCCTAACCTGAAAAACTGTATAAAGACAAATGGCAAAGCTCCAGGACCTCTTTTCACTTACAGAGGGCTCAAAAAACAGAGAGGAGAGCCAGGATCTCAGCATATTAACCTGGTTTCTTGCTGTCCTCTTTGTTAAAGGAGTCAGAAAACTGCATCTCATGATAAACAGTTCAGGGTTAATTTCACACAATACTGCACATAACTCCCTCCTTCTTTTCCCCTCCTCCCCTGGCCTTTCACACGAGCTTTGAGTTATGACTCTCCTACACTAATGAGATAAACAACATAACTCACTGCAGGTTCTGCTATTTCCTCTATAAGCAAATGGTTGGAACCTTCTCTGGTTGCCCTATAAGGCACCAGAGGGAGAGACAACTGAGCCACGACTGAAGACAGCACGACCTGTTTATGCATTATTTCCATATGCACTGCAAGATTGACTATGGAGGGGCTAGATTCAAAGTGTTCAGAACTGACCCTTTCCTTGTTGCCCCTCCTTTGTGTAAACAATCAAAGATCCACACTTCACGTGAGGCAGCACAATGACAGATGGGGGTCAGGGTGGAGAACTGAAGGTAGTATTTGATGGGTTTGGATCAAGTGAAGGTCTGGTGTATTTATTTTAAGTTCATTGCATGGCTGTGTATTAATGAGCAAGGGTATTGTGAATAGGAACAGAGAGCTTACCTCAAGGGGTGCAGAGATGGATGTTGGATCATCTGTCTCTTATTGATCTATCTGCCACCTGGAATGGGCTGTAGATCCTCTACTGAAGAGGCTTTCCCACCTCTGTCTTTTYAGGGATACCTACTTTGTTTCTTGTTGGGCTTTCAGCATTTCTGTTTGGCTTTCACTGTCCTGGCTGAATCCAGAACTGCTAATTCATACAAGACCGCTCAATAATTGAACCCACATTAACAGATACTCCCCCAAAACTTCAGTAGATCCTTGCTCCTCTCTGCCTAGGACAAATGCTCAAAGCTGTGGTGCCTATTTCATTCAAATGACTCCTCTGTGGAGGCCTGTGCAATGGAAGGCTGATTTTCTGTCCTATTGCTTTGGTCTAGCAACCGCCATTTCAATGTTGTGAGCGAGTTCTTGCACAGGACCTGCTGTGAAGGGGTGAGGCTTCTTGCCTCCACCTCTTTAATGACTCACATCAAAGCCAGGCACAATCCACCTCATCATAATAGCAATTGTTTGCAGTGGTTAATGTTTGCAAAGTGCCATGAAGAAGTGTGTCCAAACACTGTAGAAGTGCTAGTTATTCACATTTTTATTCCCAAACCAGTCCCAAKCGCCCCGCTCTGAAATGTGACCTTCTTGAGTGGGCATAATGCCCAGCAAGCTGTGCAGCAATGAAAGAAGGATGTGAAAAGCCCCAGTTCAGTAGCACTCTSTGCCCTGGAACAGCCAGGGTCTCTGCGAATAGTCCATCACTTGGCCATAGCCAGGCAGTGTGCTGTAGACGACCGTTTAYGCACCGATACCTTGGAAGTAGGTGGAAAGTGCTGGGGTCTGAACTGGCATTCCCAACAGTTGAAATATTTCAAACCAGGAGCCTAGGCTTCACTTGCAGAATTTGATTAGCCCACTCTTGAGGTGAATAATTTTATTGTGTCTTTCCCCCTCCCCCCTACCCCAAGTAACAGGATATTGTTTTTTTCATTATCCTCATTTGGTCCAGTGAGTCAGTTTTGTTCCCAAGCTGGTACACTTTCCTTGCTGCTTCAGAAGGGATGGCTGAGAACTCTTGAGCCATCCTGCTGCCCTTGAGCTGTTTTGCTTTCCTGGCGCTACCTTGATGTTGTCCAGCTGTTCACTGTTGGTACAGTTTCAGATATGGCAACACCACTGCTGTCCTCTCTCTTATGTGATCTTAACCTGTTTTCTAAAGGCAATGAGTCTGGAATTGCAGTCGTGCTCTGTAGCCCCTTCAAGACTAACAGCAACAGCAGAAAGGCAGAAGAGCCAAAACAGAATTGGTGGATGGAGCAGGGGAGAGACAATTATGTTCTTCCAACTTTTCTGTATCTTGCTGGGTATTTCTGTGTGTCATGAGTATCTGGGGCAGTTGAGGATACTTTGAAGCACTTGGCAGTGTGCTTCTGTGCCCCTAGTAGTGATGCATTCATGAAGCCCTGCTGTGGTCTGAATACAAGAGAGCAAAGCATAGCTTGAATGTTGGCTAAGGGGTGTCTGTCAGGAGAGCCAGGGCAGCTCAGAAGCCAGCGATGCCAAATGTGATTCAATGGAGCATGCAGTAATATAAACATTACTGCTGTATCTCCTCCCTCACTCAGGTTGTTGGCATGAGGAGGTAGTAACCAGAATGAGGAATTTGTCTTCAAACAACAGTCCAGAATTTAAGCAAAAATACAGATCCAAATAGCCAGACCTCATGGATCTTGGTTTGCTCCCACTCGGAAGACACAAATTTCCCGAGCTGCTCTGTGCATCAGGGTCTTATGATTTGCGTGTCGGAACTTCATCTCTTCTCTCCCAAGGGGCTTTCTTTGCCTGTGGAGGCGGCATCACCCCTGTGACCCAGGAGAGTCTGAAATTCTATTTACCCCGAAGAAATCACAAATTATTTATGTGCAGCTCTGGTTTCAGTGAGCTGAGTGAAGTGTATAAGTGAGACCTAGATTCTCTGTAGGCCTGATCCCCAGGGGTGCTGAGGAGCCTCAGGAGCACTGGATGCCTTGAGTGCCTAGTTCTGCCTCACGATTTGCAGGATTGAACCCTCCAACAAGGAGACGCTGGAAGGCCAAGAACAAAGATGCTAGAGACAGTGCTTGTGGTTTACAAACCGAAATGTGATTATATTTATTTTTTGCCTTTAATCTTCAGGCCTGGCCCCAGGTCAGCTGTACACGTACCCAGCACGTTGCTGGCGCAAAAAGAGGCGTTTGCATCCCCCTGAGGATTCCAGGCTGAAGCTGCTGGAAATTAAACCCGGTAAGTATTTGTTTGTCTCTCTCTCCTGTGCTGCAGAGCAGCTGGCATACACGCAAAGCTGGCATTTAGACCTTGGACTTCATCTTTGCCCCTCTTCAACCATTTCTCTTTGCATCTGTTAAGTCTTACTTGATTTGCTGTAGCGATAACCACCAAACCCTCTGCACTCAACTCATTCCTACAGAAATGTGTACAACTTGTATTGAATGCAATGGGAGCTGAATTTACCTTCCATAGGGGTGAATCCTGGCCTCTATTAGCAAATTCATAAGGATGCAAAGGATCAATGTATTACTAATTATTGCCCCAGTGTGTTGTTAATACAAAATATTACTCTGGCATCTACTGCCTAATCTTTGTGAAAAAGACCACTGTGTGTGTGGAACAGTACACTGATTTTTCATAATGGGGCTGGGGACCAAGGATATGACCAGATTATAAACAGCAAATAATAAAAATTAGTGAGCATATGCTACATTTGTATATGTGTGTATGCCTGTATGTGTACCTTAGTCCATTCTTCGTTGATTCTTGTTGTCCTTGGTACTCTTCCCCCACAATTAAACTATGTGAAGTGATGAGTCTGGATGCTGAATGAGTGACTGTAAAGCAGATGCGGAGGAGCTACAAGTGTGTCAGGTAGAGCATAGTCTTGTGCATTCTTCCCTGCAGTTAGTAATAAAGGCTTGCTGTCTTTGGGGTCAGCTATTATGAGAAAGAGGGAACACACGTACTCACAGCTGCATGTGGTTTTTAAGAGGCGAGACACTGCCAGTATAAAAAGTACAGGAGAAAACCCCAAAATGTAAATTAAGAATATTTAAAAAGCCTGTTTAACAGAAGAAGGTTCTGAACTGAGCTATGCTCGGCAATACTGATGACTTTGCTTCTGTGCAGTAGTTGTTGAAGAGAGAGGAAGGGGCGACAGAGACAAGTTCTAAACCCAGTAAAACCAGAAGCAAAATTCATGTTGATTTTGGTAGAAACAGTTTTTGAAGGTTCCCTACCTTCAGTATAGGAGATGTCAGCAGGCAGTTGGACAAGAGGAAGAAATGCCTGTAACCACGCAGTTGGGGTTCAAACCAAGGGCAAAATCTCAGCCAGCAAATAAAACCAGACCTCACAGCAGGGTTGATCAGAAAAAACTGGTGAAATCAGTCAGGTTGCAGTGATGGAAATGAGACTGGACTCTAGGAGGAAGATGATGTTGGCCCATAGAAATGTCTACCTCACTTTGTGATGATGCAAACACTGCGTGCCTTGGTAATTTAGTAAGGTAAAGCCGTAGTGTAGAGTTTGACTCTTCTTTGTTTGCATTATGTTTCTTTGCTGTACTCACTGAATGCCAAATTAGTGCATCCTACATGCCACAGGGCATGAAAGGCAATTACCACAAAGTTATCAGATAAAGAGACCTCAGCATGTGTGTGTCTGTGTTATTTCCCTACTATAAACATCTCTTCTGCATCTCAGGAGTGCTACTTTTGTTGCATTGCCAGTGGCAGCCAAATAAGGCAAGTTATATTGCTCTGCCATTTAAATCTATTTTCCAACCAATTTCTATCTAGTGATTAACTTTCCTTATCAGTTACACCACAAAATAATTTCACTCCATCTGTGCATATCCAGGATAGACTCACTAGCCAAAAATGGGATTTTTCCCTTCTCTTATTTAAAAGTATAAAACCTATGGAAAACATTGGATCTCCATTTAAAGGTAGCTTTTGACAATTTGAGAAAAAGGTAGTGTAATTTATTTTCAACATGGACAGCAGAAACGCTGTATGTTTTGAAGCAGGACACTGGTAGAGCCTAACGCTGAACCTAGGAAGCTACCTTATGCTGACCTCTTTATTCCTCAGTTAAACGCTGTATAAATATTGCCCCACTGTGTGGGGCAAAGATGTGGCAATTTAAGATCCCTTAAGAAGCACAGAGACGACAACTGTAGGACATCGAAAATAAATTTGGAGGAAATCTAATCTAGATGTTCCATAGTTTCACTCCACCTAGGGCTTGGACATCCCAGTCAGGCTTAGAGCTGTTCTCAAGCAGCTAGAGAGTGCTTGTGCTGGGTTAATATGCGCGTAGCTGATTTTTATATAGGAAGCTGTTGAATTGGTTATATGTTATATAACATATGCTAGCAATGCAATTCTACAACATCAAATTAGGTCTAAACCTTAGTTTTATAATGCTTTACATTTGTTAACTGTTCAGAAGTACTTCTAGTGAGACTGCTAGACTGTAACAAACACAGAAGGGGATCTTAGCTCCGAAAGCTGTCAATCCAGCAGTCAATGGGATCAGCATCAGGGCGTGTGAATACTTGCTTGGGCTGCGTCTGGGCTTTTGGAGTGGCTCATGGTAGCGATAAGTTGTATCCAGAAGTTCAAGACTTCTGCATAACTTGGGAGATACATAGACCTAGGATTTTTGTTTTGGTCAGTAAACTAATTCAACAGCTGGTCAGTAAGTAGAGTCAAACTATTGTCTTGCTAGCAGTTCAATGGTATAATAAACAATTTAGTAATAATATAGTATTTTTAGTTACAACCTACTTTTGCAGTGTTGGTACCTTGCAAGTTTAGGTAGTGCATGGCCCAGCTCAGTGAGTGAGAGTTTCATATTTGATAATATCAAAACCTAATGAAGAAAATAATCATGCTCCAACAGTCTCCTGTTTTTTGTAAAATGCAAGTGCACTATAATGTTTTTCTTGGGGTCAGTTGCTGCTTGCTTCTAAATAGAACATGGTGCTTTTATTGTCCTGTTCTATTGCTTTTATTTGGTTTCAAGTGGAAGTGTTTGGTTTTAAGAATAGTTACAGCCAAAGTTGTAAAGATCAGAACACTGGAATAGGTGTTGCTGATGCAGCCTTTAGATGTCTGTTTTCCTCTGCCACTGTACTCAGAGTTACGTGCATGGATTGCCCTAGTRAAGTTGTTTGATCAAGGGTTTAGCAATGTTCATGTTAATACCATTTCTAAGCATCTTCCACCCCATCCAGAAGCCTATCCAATAGATATGCAGTAGAAATAAAGTATTGTCAAAACTTAATTATGATAACTGCTTCAGTGACAATACAGTCAATATTATTGCCAAACCTTTAGGAATTACACCAAGTATTCCTGACATTTGCTTTCACATGGGCTTGTCTTCATCTTTCAGTGGTACATTCATATCATCAGAACCAAGCATTATGGCTCAAGTGCAGCCAAGCTTTCATCGTTGTAATGGATATGAGCTGTTAYGTGAGTCATTGTAGTGTAGCATTCAAGACTCCTAGGAACAGTGATATAGATTTGAAACAAATCCCCAGTCATGAGCAATATATTGACATGTTGCTAATACTGTGATTTTCTAGGTACAGAGTGCTAAAGTTATTAGATGTTGATACTCTCATAATATTAATGAAACTAGACTTCTGTTCAACCAAGTATGGGCAAACCTGATTCTCTGCAGAACTGGGCAGTGGTATTTGCATGGCACTTCAGCGCAGAGCAGTGGGAGGGCTGGAAGCAGCTCACGCTTCCACACTCACTCCTCAGCTGGCTGTTCTCCTGCCCAGTAAAAGAGCAAGCACAGAATCTCCCTGTGCATGGGAGGTCTGTGAGTCTGGAAATGGGTGAGGGAGAGGGTTGGGCTGGGCTGGGTAGCCTGTTCTTCCAGAGGAATGGGAGAGGAAGGAGAATTTCCAAGTCTCCTACCACCACCTTGAACTACAGGTGCCGTGAAGGCAAGCAGTAGGGTTCTGGCCTTCAGTAATACCAGAGCAGCTGGAAAGATGAGGGTTAGAAATGGAAGAGAGATCCCTGATTACACCCAAGGCCCCTTGAAATCTTAATTGCTCCTTGTCCTATATACTTAGTGGTTTTGTGGTACTGGGTGGTATCATGATTATGCGTTGGGTCAGGTATCAATAGTGTGGAAGTGGTTTTACCTACAGTAAACCCTGCTGACAGTCAGGTACCCAAGCTTTGCAGCTATGCAGATAAGAACAGATAGGGTGCATGTGGCCAAAAACTCTGGTGGAATTTAAATTGGTAGTGTCCTACTTCAGTTTTACGAGATGGCCAAATATAGATAAGTACATACATACGCACAGAGCTTTCATTTCACGTGCTATGTAAGTGTAAAGAATATGACTGGAAAGCTTTTGTCTCAATTCACTGCTGTCCTTTGGTTTTGGACTGAAWGCCAACAGTGAGGTCTCACAGCGGGCAGCCTTCCCACCCTCTTGGAGGGTGTGGAGTAGAGTTTGTGTGTGCTGCTACTCTGGTGAGAATGAGCTGGTGTCCTGTGCTAGTGTCTGCCCTGTTATCCTGTTACTTATCTCTGGGCAGTCTAGTGTTCAGCTGAACTACAGAAAGGGCTTTTTTTTTTTTTTTTTAACCAGCTGTTGAAGAGGTAAAAGTAAACAAAAGTATTTTTCATTTGCTATGATGAACCATGGTGGAATTGTTTGAGACAAGTACTGATAACAGACTTTTAGATGCCACTTAAACAATGCCTGATCTCTTTTTAATCTGACGTATAGRATATACCTCTCTGAGTGTGCTTGTAGATGAATGAACGGAATCCTTACAGATTATCTCTTTCAAGCATCTCAATTTACCTTGTAGAGACTGTGTCTGATTGTACAGACTGTGTTTCTCCTGGGAAGTGATGAGTGACCCCAACTCTTGTGGAAGATGCTCAGCATGTCTGTGGAGGTCAGTGCTCTTTAAGATGGGGCACTTCTCCAAGATAAAGTTAAGATGAAATTAAAAAGCAAAGGACAGAATTAGCATTAGTATCGCTTATATGGTTGCATCTAGAGACTCAAGCAGCATGTTTAGACCACCATCCTGGGGATCGTTTTGAAGGCTTCTTATACTCTCTGCTATAGTTGTATACTATAGCAGATCTTACAGTCCGAATATACAAAACATAGTAAAAGAAGTACTTTGATTCCAAAATGGAGAAATGAGTGACAAAGATAATAAAMTACTTGTATGAAGGTTTAACCGGAGGTTTGTAGTAGAGCTGGAAATCGAACCCAAGAACACAGAAAGAGCTCGGTTCTCCTGAGTTCCATATTATTTTTTCTTTCCCTGGTTGCTATGTCTAGTGTCACCCAAAGATATTAGAACCTAAAAATAATTCAAAACACTAATTTCATGAGAATTTCCTTTTATAATTTTTCTCAGATAGGCCAATTAATATTGGCTAGTTTCACTTTTGATTTCAACAATTTCTACACAATCACACGTTGGTTCTTGTTCAGCGCTACAAGGCAGCAGTGTTGTTTCGCGATGAACATGGTAAGGAGAGGCACATTTTTTCTTAACAAAAGATTTTTCTACTATTTAACATATATGGAAATTTCTCTGTGATTAAAGGTTAGGTTCCTGTTCCATTATAAAACCTGCCTACGGCTCCTCTTTAAGATCCATTAAGATTGTCTTAGGATCAAAACTGGCAGAATAATTCTGGTGCCAAATAAGAGTACTTCTGTAAAATTYGGATGAATTGGATACAATATTCCTGAAGGGGGCTATAATATCAGTGTATCAATTGTTCAGACTTCTGACAGGTTTCTGCAGAAGTGAATTTACCAGAGATACTTTTGTGTAGCACTGATTTTAGTTTTTCTAATTGTTCATGGCTTTTATAAACATTTGCTGTCATGAAACCTAAATTTGGGGCAGATGTGACATGATAGCCAGCAGACAGGAGCAACTTTTGTTCTCTGACGACTCGGTCTAGATTCCTCATGTAAGATGGAGTTTAATAGCCTGTTATCAACTTCTGTGACTTTTGCCGTCTTCCCTCCAAAATCTTGGAATTAAAATGTTTTTCAAAATCTGCCTTTCATTCAAATACTGCTGCCTTCTTAAGCAYTTTGGCTTTTGAAGTAACTCTTCTCACCTTTTATATGTTCTTTGGTACTTTAAAGTATCACTGATTTTAGGATTTTTTTCATTCTTTTTCCCCCTTCCCGCTTGCCTGACTCCCCCCGGCGGGTGCTCAGCCGGGCGGGGCGGGGGGGCGGGGGGGCGGGCGCCGCCTGCGGGCGCTGCCGCGCGGTGCCGGCAGAGGGAGCCGCGCGGGCGGGCTCGCGGCGGGGCAGGGCCTGCCCCGGCAGGAGTGCGGCGGGGCGGGAGGGAGGGAGCCGGCTCCCTCAGTCGGCCTCGTAACGGGCCTTCTKCTGTGGCAGGAATAGCCTGATTTTAAATTGTTATTTATTAGAAGCAGGGTTTGGTTGTGGTAGGCGGTGCCAGAGCAACAGTCCTGCAGTGTATTTAGGTCAAGTGTTAGGCAAATATTAGGTCAAATGTCAAATGACTCAACATCGCAGAGTGTGGACGGTGATGAGCTTCACATTTGAAGAAGCTGCGTGACCCATGTCAAAGAATTTTACTGAGCGATTCCGCATGGATCCTGTAGTTTCTGGTTGAGCTAGAGCAGATCTCATTTTCTCCCATTCCCATCAATCTTTATTTTTGGCACCTCATGTAGAAGAAACAATAAAATACCTAACTTTCTGTGGCGGGGTGTGTGTGTGGATAATTTTCAGTTCTCATTCGACATGTTACAATGCACACCTGCACGCTGGCCATGCTGAATCCTGAGGTTGGTCTATCATGTACCTATATATGTCACATTTCTGTGGCACTTTGGAATAAAATGAAGCTTTGTATTGTGAATCCAAATCTAGGAGCAGGAATGCTGGAAGGTGTAGTTTTTTTGGTTTGCTTTTTGTTGTTTGTTTTTTTTTTTTTTTAGGGCTAGATAGGAAATTTCAATGTGTAATAAAAAGGAAACATTCATCATGGCTGTAGGAATCCCTAAACACCCAGACTGTTTTTTTCCTATCATTTCTGTAGCAAATTGGGAATCTTTCATGTGAATGGGGGGAAAATTCATTTTTTACCCGCTCTAGCTTTTATTTATAACAAAATAAATACTGATTTCTGCTGGGCCTTCTCTTTTGGGCTTCTTATCCAGTAAAGAACCTAAGTATTGGCCTAAATTAAAGTAGGTGTTTATTCATCAGCTAAGCCTGCAGCTGAATGCTACATCAATGCTACTGAATCAAAACAGTAGGTTCCAATTCTCCACTAATCTTGCCTTCAGATTGTTCACAGCAGGACATGGCACCACAGGCAAAAGCTACTGCTCTATGGCACTTACACATCCAGCTATGACTTGGGTTAGAAAAAGTGACTTTCTGTCACCAAGAGAAAACTCATCAGTGTGGGACCTCCTTGTGAATCAGCTTCTTCCTTTTACACACATATTTAACCAGACTCTCATCCACCACCTTTAAATTCTTCCTACAACGGGGACCTTTGCTGGTCCAAATCTCTGGCCAGATAAAGTTTGTTTTCCTTTTCTTACGTGGCACTAAGAATAGCAGAGACCCTGTCCCTTTCTGCATGTATTAACCGACACTGAATCATGATGTGAAAGTCCTGCAGTGAAATATCTTTGTCCCATTGCCAGTCTGCAGTAGAGGTGCCAACCTCTGCATTTAATGTCCTACCCCACTATCACGTACTTGCATCGCCTGTACCCTGTACAGGACTACACAGCACCAGGGACAATGGAATATGTCTTTTTCTCTCAGCTTCTCAGTGTGTAAAATGGAGGTGCTAAAACATTGATCTCATTTGTCTATCTCAGAGAAGTGCCTAACAGATAGTTAATAAATATTTTTAGAGCGTTTGGGAGGGGTAGGGAAGACCCTTTTAACTAAAGGAATGTATGAATAAAGCATGCCACTTGCCAAGCCTTTATAGTGCCAGTATTAAACGTTTTGGCCATCAGCATTAAGGCTTGCAAAGCTGCTATGAAAGTGTACCAGCTCTGGTGCAAAACCTGGGCTTATGTGTACCAGGATGGTGATGAAAAACAAGTAATTTGTTACACACCCATATATAAAACTAAAGAGACTCACCATAGGTGAATTGTTGAGCCAGTTTTCACAAGGCTGGCTGCGCAGTGTAAGTGTTAGAAAGATATCTCAGGTTTTGCACAGTGTAACTCTTCTTGCTTGTTTTTGGCCACAGAAGAGCTGGCCTTCTGTCATGGCGTCACGGCGGCCACGGCTCTAATAACTTCTCCTTCAAATCATGCACTGTTCTTGCTGGGTTTTCTTACATATGGAAAGCTGCAAATTCTTAGYCTAATTCAGCGCAGTAGGTTCAAGGATGTGAGTGAATATGTATTTTCMCCCAAATGGGATTTCATGATTTTGCAGGTATGGAATTAAAACACRCTCATTTCTAGAAAAGCAAATAATATTCTATAAATAGTCCAGTCAAGAAAACAAAAACATTGTTTCTGCTGCTTAACTCCGCAGTCATGCTGCTAGAATTTACAGGATTAACTTTGTGTAAATAGTTTCTCTTTCATTTGTGGGTTATGGAACAGGTCACTACAAGTATTTTAGATGCACAGTTTTACTAGTGCTCGTATGAATCACCTGGGATTACTCCTGGTTCTTGTGTGGCTGAGCCAGTTTGCATAATTAGGAGAAAGCTGCATGAAGAAGCCACCAGGCTTTGGAACCTCTCCGGGTTTTGATCAAAAGCCTATTGAAGCCAGATCCCTCTGGCTCTAGTCATCAGGCTAAGGCAGAAGTAACAACTGAACAAGGTAAGGCAATTTTGGAAACTGTTGCATCTTTATCTGTCTGAGTTCTCCGGGTCTCGTCCCTGAGAATGGGAAAGTAGGCTGCATGTGCGGYGACCCACAGATACGAGGCTGTTCTAATTTCAGAAGCAATGCAGCCACTTAGAGGTGATTTTTCCACTGGTGTGTAGTCTCAGCTGTATTTGGTGTATTTATGAAAATAGAGTTATGGTGACTCTGAAGCCAGGCCATTTGAAAAATTATATTGTCATTACAAGTAGGCCATTAAATTGAAGGAATGGGTTGTGCTAATGAGCTCCTCAGAGCCTCTACAGTGTGACTGCAGGTCATCTCCTGGGGCTCGATCTGCAGGGTGTGAGGAAAGCTTGGAGGGCTCAGGCAGCTGAGATGGCATGGGCTTGAAAYACCTGGGCTGCTTGAGAGGGAGCTTACTTGTGGTGCCACCACCCTTTCTGTGTCATCCAGCCCATTGTACTGCTCTTCCGCTCTTCTTGGCTACTGTGTGTTTGACCTACATCTGGCTGCTAGGAYGCGTCTTTGGGAAAAGGTTTTTCAGTATGTGCCTCTTTAAGCTGCCAAGGCCTCACTGTGAATGCCGTGTCTCTAGGAGACATATTATTCCTACTGGAGAGGTAAAATGCTGTGGGATTTATCCCCTTACTATGAAGTTAACATCAATGTTTTTAAGTAACCATCAGGATTACTTCTTTCTGAAATAAACAGATTGAACCTTAAAAAGAGGAGAGTGCAGGTGACCTGAGGATGAGATTCTCTTCCTAGGGAAAAGGTGGCTTTGAAAGAGTATTTCGGCGCTCCCCGAGTAGGCGTGGGGGGCCTAGGAGTGGGTTGCCCAAGCAGTTCCCTCAAGGYTTGTCAGGAGGAAGGGGTATGGGAACCCCTGGGGAAGCGCCAGGGGATGGTACCTGGGGAAATGCTGGAACCCGGCAGATTCGTTTCCCCCAAGGCGCAAATCATCAGCTCTCCAGCAAAGGGGAGAGGCGGCTGGGAAGCCGTCTGCCCTGTAGGAGTCTTGCAGCTAGAGCTGAACCTGAACAGCTTTGCTGGCAAACCTCCTGGCACTTTTCTTAGTATAGCTGGTACCGATGCCGGAAAAGAATAAGCCGCGTTGGCAAAAGGATTTTTGTGAAGCACAAGAATAGTTCAGATGCAAGTACTGGACACACGATCCTAGGAAATGGGTATCTTTTATTTAATTCACTGCATCTATTTTGTATGTTCACGTCAGTAGTCCTGGGAGTTCTCTGGTAATCACATGAAAAAGGATTTATAGGATCAAGTCCCCAGGGCTTAGTCTTGTAAGATGCCAAGCTGTCTAACCCCAGACAAGGAAAGCACCTGAGCTTGGGCTTTAAGAACATGAATGATCTTTTTGTAATTAATGGGACTTGTCACATGCTTMAAATTAAATCCACATGTAAAGTACCAGGTTGGACCAGACTTGCAGGTTTGGTACTCAGCRTCCTGCAAGATAGAGCCCAATAAAGTCACTGGGCTACTAGATCAACCTTATAGTAGAATCTGTGCACTATTTTATAGAAGAAAATGTTAACAAAAAATGGCAAAGAGATTATGGAATATCATTACATTCAAAATATGATTTTTAAAAAACGTTTATTCAATTTTATTTTTCTCCTTATATATATACACATAGCAAATGAAATTGTTTTGTAGACTGAAATATTATAAAATTTATAGCAGGTGATATTTTTCTGGTGCATAATATAAAGGAATGAGCAATAAATGTTAATATAAAGTCCAGTTTGAAATCTTACAAGCCAAACTTTACAGATGTGCTGTAGAGAGTAGAATGGAGAGTGTGATGGCTTCCCCTCCCACATCCCTGCACCTCCCACCACCATCCTGGGTGGAAGTCTTCAGTCTGTCATTCCCATTCTCTGGAGTAAACATTTTACAGCCTCATAATCGTCTTGTACCTGAGAGATATTAAGTATGTTTTTACTAGATTACAATTCGTTTCAATATTCCCTGCATTTTTCATTTGATTGCTTAATAGTTTATTCCAGGTATTTTATGCTTCGGGATTCTGACACCATTGGTGTTTGCCATGACATCCTTTCCCAGTAATGAACTCCTTGGGAGAAGGAGGGTCRATGCAATGTACGTTTGGAGGGGAATTAAGACTGGAATAGGTGGATATGGCTTTTCTGTGCAATGTCTTCCAGACCAGAGATCTCACGTAGGATGCGCTTGGAGCACGGTTCCCCTTAAACAAACAAGGTAATTTAGGGCCGGGACCTTAGCTGTTGCAGGGAGGTAGAGTTCCATTAAAGACTACAGCGAGCAGCAATTTCCATCAGCCAAAGCTATGGTTCTTGATATAGGAGAAAGGATGAAAACTTTGCTCCTCTTGATGGAAATGATACACTTCTGAATGCACGTGGTTGCCCTCGGGAAGTGTGGGGTTGATGTCTTAGGAACACATATGGTCATGATTAATATCCTATGCATGTCCTACAGAGCTGTAGTGAAAATCCTTTTGTTGTTGGCCTAAAATAAACAGCATTGCATGATGGGAATAAAAGACAAATTTTCAAAGCTGGCTTAGACAGAGTGCTAAAACTACATTTAAACACTTTAAGCAAGTGACTCATTTCTTTGTGTTTTTGAGAGATGCTGAATGCTTTTATCTTCTCATGATTTCCTTGGTGCARTGTCTGTGAATGACACAGTTACAGATATGTGCTACTCTGGCAAACTGAGGTTCATAGTTACAAGAATTTCTGGAGTGATGCTGTATTTGTAAATGATGCTATGGGTACATCTGCCACATAATGCTCATTGCCTAAGTGAGGTAGCAGCACGGCAGGAGAACTGGAAACACAGAGGCTGTAGTTGTGAGCAATGCTATAGACCAGGACAGTATCAGCAAACAAAGACACTATTAACTAAATAGAAAGGAGTCAGGATTAAGTGCTTTGTGCCTCTGAAGCTGCTGTACCAGGGTTGGAACTATAAATATACTTAGAGTATATTCTTCCAGGGAGCTTTCTGTTAATATCTGAAGGGGCAAAATAAAAAAATTAACCTCTCTCTGCTAAAGATGATGCCCCAAGTACATCTGAACTCTCAGCAAGTGCTACAGATGGAACCAGAGCGCATCCAACTTTTTTGTTTTGCCTTTCAATCCTGAATCTTAATTAGTTCCCTACTGCTTTAGTACATGCACAACATTTTAATAGTCATAAGGACTTGCTCCAATCCACGTTGCCATTTCCACAATTCACTCCTTCATACCAGTAGCAATTCTACCCCCGCCCATTTAGGAATAGCATAAAAAGAAAACTAAATAGCCAAGCGTGTAGCTGTAGATTGATGAGGTTGTCACACCATTCTCTTCACCGTTTTCTTCCGACCTGCACTGTGCTCTAATAGATGGATGATTGCTGGGGGAGGGAGAGAGTTAGCAAATCCCACAGCCAGATGTTCAGGGATGGACAGAGCGACCTTCTCAAGGAACCCAGAGGAGTATAACTGTGTCCTTCTGAGGGAGAAGGACACTCAGGTGCCTCCAGCTGCCCGTGTTTATCTCTCCTTTCAAAAGGAGCACGAATGGGCTCAGCATGGCTGCAAGGATGGATGTTTCTCAGTGCATCGGGGGAAATGACCAGTCATCCGTCTCTTCACTGTGGAGTCTGCCTGCAGCCATCAATCTTGTAGCCCAGCACGGCAGCTCCTTTGGCTTAGTTTGGCTCAAYGTTAGAAGAACAAAGGGAAATGAAAGCTGAGCAGGGGGAAAGGAGAGAAGAGCACTCTATTTCACTTTCTTTTCCCCTTGCATGGCTATCTCTCCCTCGTCCCCATTATCATCTATTTTCACTGTGTTTTGTAAGGTGTGGAAGGGGCCCAGAATGTATATTTTCAGGATCTACCAGCTTTTCTCTGTTAGCAGAGAGGAGAAAGGAGAGAGATATTGAAAGGGCATAATTCAAGGCCCAGAGCTTCCATTTTTCAGACTTTTCTGTGGCAGTGTTCAGAATAAGCCTGCCATAGTTTAGCTGCAGTAGACAAGGAGACGGAATATAATAGCTTTCCTCCATCTTGCTGTTTTTCTCCCTTGTTTTTCCTGATTCCTTCCTCAACGCCACTTTAGTGTTTTCAGGTGCGTACTTCATCTCTCCATTCCTGTTCTATTCAAAAAGCRATCAACAGAGCCACATGATGGGGCTTTCTGGAGAAAGCTATGTACTGATGTCCAGCTGATGTCCATGATGGCAGCTCCTGTCAGCAATCGCAAACTCGCTTGAGTCAAGCCTGCTTGATGCAACAGCGCYGGGGCTGCGCAGACTTTGCACAAGCTGCCTGAGCTCATCCAGCACCTGTGGTTTCTACTGTGAAACTGGAGGTCATGCCAATATCTTCGTTGTAGTTGGTATGCAGCCCATCAGAGTAAAAACCATTCAGATATGTCTGCTTGTACACTTAGCACCGAATTAACTGATTTCAGCACTGAACTCAAATGGGCCAGTTTTGCCTGAAATACTCAGATCTGATGTACTTTGAGCCAGGCTGGAAGGAAAAGAGGTGTGTGAATTCACTACCTGCTGGAGTGCCACAGCTAGGGTCTGCTTTTTTCCATGGTGAGCTGTAATGTGGTTGCTTATTCTGTTTTCCCCTAAAATTCTTGCCTCTGGATATCACAGCAGAACATGTTTGGCTTATTTTGTAGAAAGCTTATTTAGAGATAGCATTGTTCCCCTTAGCACTGCCCCACTGTGGCGTTTGATTGACGTATTTAAAAAAAGTGTGATTGCATTTACTTTTAATTTTCCTGGTTGACCTCAATGATCTAAGCATCAGGTCTGAAAGAGCCAGGCTCCCCTGCAGAAGTGTGGTAGGAGATTTCTCTCTCCCACTTTTTATTGTAGGCAAAGAACTCAGATCTCCCAGGCATACACACAGCTTCTTAGGATATTCAAGGCCCAACTAAGCACTGAGACGGAGCAAGGGAGCTCTGTAAAAGCAGATATTGGACACAGGGATGTGTCTGAGGAATTTTTACCTGCTTTCAACCCAATGTGCCATCTGGAGTGAATAGACCTAAGCCAAGATGGGGAAAATTTATACCATCATGGGTTTAAAGGGCTGTTTTGCAGTTTCTGCTGAGGTTTGTTTGTTTGTTTTTTTTCCCCCTAAACCTAAAGCATAAACCCTCAAGGAAAACGTTTGTTTAGTGAAGACCAGTTTCTCCTCCCCTACACCTTGCATGCACAGGCTTTACAAGTGGGCACAAGAATGGGGATATCCCCACTTTCTGAGTGGGGATAGTCAGGGAATTCTTTCGTATTTTCTTTATAGAATAGATAGCATCCTTTTCCAACCTGTGCATTTAATTGTGCCTCTTTTGAACGAATGGTCATATTTTCTGCGGCTACCCACTTTGCCTCCCTGCAAATTTTGAAAAAGACAAATCTTGTTCATGTTGTCATGAGATAGCCTACCCCAGATGGCACATCTGTGTCTCGGGATGCCCTCTGGCTGGCCTGTTGGCAGGCATTCCCGTGGCTTTGAAGGTCACCTTGTTTACACCTTGCCTTTTTCCCCCTCCCTATTCAGAGTCTTGCTGAGCCTGCAGGCTGGGCTTCACCATCTGCATTTTCTCTGGTGCCATTAATCTTCCTGTTTACCATTCTGTTATTAATTCCAGAGTTCACCTTTTTGTCTAAACGCTTTATAGGCCTCTTGGAATTTCTTGCCTTTTTGTGGCAAGAGATCTGAGCATCTCAGTAGATGATTTGCTTTGTTCTTTCCCATTTCTGAAAGGATACCTACTAGCATCTCATGCCATTTTTCTATTACAAGCCTTCCTTCTTATAACATTTTTCAATTATATAGCTTTATCTGTCAGATGCATCTTACAGTATGAGTAAATATTATCCTCATTCCTTGGAATTTGTGAATTGGCCACTGAAATCTGGTATCTGTGGAAATAGTCTTGCTTTTTCAATGTTTTTCATGGCTGGAAAAAATATGTGTTTAAACCTGGCTTTGCGAGAACCTGTAAGAACACCTTGCATTTTTGGTGCATTTGATTTGAATGCCTGAATGCCTATGAATATTAAACAAGCCCTACCAAACCCCAGAGGATAGATGAAGACTATCTCCATTTGACAGATGATGGAAGAGCAGAGGGTACCTTTGTTAGAGTTTGGCCCAAGATCACATGGTGAGACAGCAGCGACGCCAATGGCTGCGTCTAGGATGATTGTTCCCTATCCAATCCTAAAATCATTGCCACTTTGCTGTGGCCTTTCCATTCTTCAGTGGTTTATGCAGGTTTGGTATTTACTGGGCCAGGGATGCTGAGCCAGCTCTGCTTGGCGTGCCTGGCTTCTTCAGACACCGTGCCATGCCTGCCTGGGTTGCAGAGCACTGTCTTCCCGCAAGTGGGAGCTTTGCAGACAGAGATGTAGGATCAGGACTGGGACACCTGTAGCCTGGCTGAGCGGTGCTAATAAGCCCTGCTGCATCCTTGCAGATGCCTTCAGAGCTGACTGGGTGTCTCTACCTGCTTCCCAGCGCTTTGGATTTTGGAAGGGCCTCATTAACGGAATTGCCGCATCATGTGGGCATGGGGAGCCAGCCAGAGCTGAGCACCACACTCAAGCAAATAACCCCCCTCAGTCTGGAGCATGAGAAAGCGCAGAGCAGGCTCCCAAGAATCATTGCAGGACTCAGATTGGCTTTGGCAGGTTTATCAGCTCTGGCTTAGTGCCGGCTCTGCTAGGCCCGGACTGAATTAATTGGGATGCTTGTGCACTGCAGTTGAGAGATAACTGCATTACAGAGATTTATCTGTTACTAAAGGTATCCCCTCCACTGTCCTCGATAAGGAAGAGGAGAAGCTATGCAGAATCTCACAGAATTTGCAGCAAGGTTACAGCATGGCTGGTTTTACGCATGGTTTACGTATGAGTTTGCATTCGGTATGAGTGGTTTTATTCAGTGCTGTCACATATGGAAGTAGTACGGTTGATTGCAGTGGAGGTCCATTCCCTGTTACCGTTTGCAGAGTGTGCAGAGTCAGGGTGACCGGTGTTTGCTGATAGCTGTCCTGTTACTGGACAATAATCAGATTCTGGTTCTTCTGATGGGTCAAAAGGCCCATCCATCTGTGTGAGTGTATCTATATGACCACTTGCAGATAGGTAGGCCAAGTTATTCTCTTACTCCAAACAGGCCAGAAGCCCTGTTAGGGTGATGCAAAGCCCAAAGGAATAGACTTTGTACTCAGGAATTTTCTCTGAATTGTAGCAGTTACCCAGCCTCTGTCCCTTGATATTGCCTGTAGTGTTGGCTGATGCTGCAAAAGTCCTGGTACAGTGTGAGCCCATCTAGAACGCAAATGCAAGAGTGACTAGAACACAAATGAGTGCTAGAATAATGTTATTGAATGGAGATATTCCTTTATGATTTGAGCCCTGAGGTAGTTACCTGATCCAGCGTTTAGCCTGATATTGTAATTTGGCAGTCTTTGAGAAGCAGGTACAGTATATTGTATGTGACAATGATTTATATCTGTGCTGAGAAATAAATCTGTAAAGAACTTCCAAGAGACAACTGACAGGAGGGCTGTTTTTTTTATTGAGAGATTTTATAGAGGCATTCTAGTCTGCCAGAGAAATACAGCTGCTTGTAAAGTCCACATTTTGATGATGGGTTAAACTAAACAATGCTTAACCTTATGTCTGAGGGCCTCTGCTGTTTTCTGCAGCCTTATTTCTCCCTCCTGTTGTGTTCTAGCCTCCTGGGACATATTTTAGCTATGGGCTGATAGAAGCTTTCCCTTGGATCCTGGTCTTAAAATTCAAAGTTGTCCTCTGATTTTTCTGTAGTTTACGACCAGGCTGAAGAGTGAAAGTGCACAGTCCCCCCATATCATAGCTTCCTCTGTCTTCTTCCATATCTTCACTTTCTCCCCCTGCCCCCTGCTCCCCCTCCAACCTTACCACGAGATTAGCAGCTTTGCAGGAAGAGGAGCTAGGGAGACATTGGGATTTTCCAGTCTCCCAGTGCTTCCTAGAGCAAACCTCAGTAGTGCCTAAAATTTGCAACAAGTGTTTACTAAGATTCATTTCGGAGCTTTATAGGATCCCATGGCTCCAGCCTGAAGAGGAGTTTTCACTTAATGGCAGAGAGTCCTCTGAACTATTCTTTCCCCACAAAATGGTTTGTTTCTGAGGAAACAAATACTCTCTTGTTTTCAAGTAGTCTTTCTTCTGAAACTGGTTTATTGTTCTCTTTGACTGGATTCTTGTTCTCACCATGGTCCTGTTTACCTTGAGAGTGCAACAACATACATGAGGTTTGAGGGTGGAATTGGCGGGGGAGACAGACTTACTGGAATAGCCTTACAATCTCCAGTACAGCCATGGCTTTATTGCGCCTGGCTTGGATTAAAAATAAAATGAATTTGATGTTTACTAGTCTCTAGGGGCATTTATTTGGCTTTACGGACTCATTGTGAGAGTCTGTGCTATCAGTAGTCTAGCCTCAGGGGAGGCCCAGGGCTGGGCTGGCAGGAGGTCCTGTGGACCAGGGTTGGAGATGATTGTAAGTGTAGAGCTGGCACTGACAGGTTTGCTACAGATGGGTGCTGAATTGCAGTAGTGTTGGGAGAACAGGCTGGGATAGCAGGGACCCTGGAAGGTCAGGATTAAAGCATAACAGCAATAACATGAGCATGTTCCCCTGGGATAGCAGGAGGCGGTGCAGTGAAAGAAGGGTTTTGAAGCTCCAGATCTGCAGGAGGAGTGAAGATCTGTGCTGCGCTGTGCTGGCAGAGACATGCTTATGAAAAAAGCTTGCAGAGCCCTGCCTTTAGCATACCTGGTTCTGGTCACTGCTGTGAACGCATCCATTCCAAGGATGGTAACAAATCACTGTACTGGCCATGAACGTAACAAGCAAGCAAGAGAACAAGCTAAGGAGAGTCTGGTTGTACGTGCACAGAAAAGCTACAAAATCCAGCTATTCACGTAAGGCATTGTCTCCTCTTTCTTTCTTAAGGGATTCCATCCCCCCTGCCCCCACCTTTTGCACTCTAACGCTATATTTGTGCCTTGGAGATGTGGAGATGCGCGTATGATGGATGGATGGATGCTGCTTGTCTGGGTTTTTCACCACCATTTCCCCTGGGGCACTCTGTCTGCTGGCAGAGAGCACCATCCCAAAAGATGGTATCTTTTGCAAACTCGACAGCTAACAGACAGCTTCTCTCTCTGCATATTTCCCCAAAGAAGAGCAGGCTTAATCTGGTTTTTATATGGCATATTTCATTATAATCTTTTTGACTTCCCATGTTCCCAATACGCCATCATAAATAAAACGCTGGGGGTGGGAACAGCAGAGATGCTGAGGCTTCACACTCTTGTGACACTGATAGATTCTCATTTTAAACTGTCATGGGATTTAATTGCTTGCTGAGCCACTGCACTGCACTTTCAGACACATCCTGCCACATCCTCTTAATGAGCTTAGTGGCTGCATTCGCTCAGCAGTAGTTCTGTTTGCTGTGAATTAGGTGGCTTTTTTAGACCACCTATAGGATTTTAAAGAGGTAGTGGTTGTTAAGGTAATATCCTTGGATTTATCCATCTTAAACAGCACTTCATGGACTCTTAATATATAGTTTCCTCTGGCACTTTTTATGTTCCAAAAAACCAGCACCAAGAAACAAAAACGCAAGAATCTATGTGCAAAGTCAGTGTTTGTCTAAGAGGGTTTTTGGAAGCCGGATTGCTTTGGTTTGCATAGTAGCTGTCTCTGGCGTGATAGATCATGCTGGAACTCACCCAATAAGTATCTCTGTTCCCAATTAGAACTGGAAATGGAGCTGCTTACGAGTGCACAGAGATGATGGCTTGGGTGGCAGCTGCTACTGTGGAGATGGAAATGATCCATTGTAAAACAAATACATTGCACTGTATAGAAAAAGGGATGGTTGTTTTTAATTTATGTCTCAAAGAGACACAGAAAAGTTGCTTAGCTCCCAATGCGTTGTAAACCAAATGTAGCATATTTAAGGACAGGAATCTGCAGCTCTTTTGGTGAATCAAAACTTGAAAAAGCCCACCATTTTGTAGAATTTGTGAAAACGTGCTTCTTTTGGAGGCAGCAGTTCAACAGAAAACAGATACAGGAATGATGCTGGCATGGGTGCTTGTTCAGATTCTACCACCGCAGTCTGAGGACCTTGGTAAATAGAAAGGTTGCTACACTGAGCTGGTAAGCAGAAATAACCATGTTAATTTAATCACTATGAAAGGGACTCTGCCAAGTTAAGAAACATAAATTTTAATTATTTGCACACACGCATATTTGAATTATAATATATGCATGATATTTAGCTGTGACACCAATAATACTGTGGTTTATTAAAACAGGAAGAATTCTTAAATAACTTTTTATTTTTCATTGATGATTTTTGTTGATTTGACACTTCCATTTTGTATGGTTCTGACTATTTCCTGAATCTCCTACACTAACCAGGTGCTATTGCATTTGCAATACTAATCAAAAGGAAATTTATCTATAAAACTTCTTAAAATTTTTATGTAAAAGAATAAGCTTTTAGTCATAGTGCTTTTACTAGTAGTTATTACTTGTAATAAAGATTATCTTCTCTGGTATTGCAATGTCTGAAGAAGAGCTTGTGATACAAACTAGGAGCTACAATAAAAATAATTTAAAACAATTAGTGGGTAGCAAATGTTATTACCTATATTTAAAAAGGATTTGGATGTGATTCAAGGATTTAAAGACCCATAAATTCTACATGAACATTTGAGAAATTGATTGAAACAGTAATTAGGTATAAGCAGTAAAGCACCTGGGAAATGATGATATAGGAGGTTCTAACTGACTTTTTTTTTTTTTAGCAAAGAAAAAGCACGTCTTACTACTTTCTTAAAATTCTTTACATGATATGTAAAGGACTAATAGATAAGGGGGTTGACAATTTACTTAGACTTTCTGAAGACCTTTGGTATGTAATAGGCCTCCAAAGAAAAACAAAGCATTGTCTCGGATCAAAACTTTTACAACAAAAGGTGAAACAAAGAACCTTCATTATAGGAAAAGGCTAATGGCTGGTGCATCAAGGTTTGGTGTTTGGTCCAGTGTTGTGTGATACAGTAATGAACAAGCTGGAGAGAGGGAGTACCTTGTAAACTACAAAGATTTGCACATAATACAAAATTATTTAGAGCCATTGTGGCCAGGGAGGTCTGTGCAGGCCTCCTTGGAGAGATCGGAATGTGCTTGGTGAAGGGGCGGCGGGATGGACATTTCAATTTGTCACTGTATGTTGCAAGAATTACGTGTGGGAGGTTCTTGTCCCTGTTACAAGGTTCCTAATTCTGCTTAGTATGCAGCTTGGACACTGGAGGACACTGCCTGTGGGGAAATATTGTAACGCATTTGTTTAAATGGGGGATGTGGCTTCATCTGAAAATATCAGGTGCAGTATTGGTCCATCTTGGGAAGATTATTAAAGAGGAAGTTTAGAGAGGTCTGACAGGACAAAGCCATATGGAAAACTTTCCACAGCAGAGTAATAGAAAAGATTGTGACTGTTTATCCTCGAAAGGAGAGGAATAAAAATAAATGACAAAAAAGTTTGGTCAGGGACTTCTATTTTCCCTGTCTCACAGCAAGAACAAGGGGACAAGCAATAAAGTGAAGCACTCCTTCTTTCGAACCATAGTTTAACTGCTGAACTCACTCAGGTGGGAAAACATCGAGGGTGAAAGTGTATCAGAATTTAGAAAGGTCTGGGCTATTCTGTGCATTTCCAGAAGAGCCAGATTTAGGATAACTTGACGTGATACTGCATTTATCCCTCAGGATTGACCTGTTAGAGATCAGAGTGAAATGTAGTATTAGGGTAGATTATTTTCTTTGCATTTCTCTCCTGACAGACACTCATACCTTGTTCTACAACATCTGATGTGACTGCATAGTATAGCACAACAAATATCAAAGCAAATAGAGGCAAGTTTGGGGTCACGGCTGAATTTCTCAAGCCTAGAAGACTCTCTCTGGCCTTGTTTGAAGCTTCTGACATTGGCTGGTGCCTTCATAAGCAGGACAGTGGGTGGAATGGCCCCCGCCTTCCTTCTGTACAGCAGTTCCCATGGTCTGGGGGAAGCCTTGATCTTTCACATGAAAACTACATTTCAGGCATTGAGTTGGCTTCTCAGTTTTCTGTAGGGTATGAGCATAAGAGAAAAAGATACTTTTCTAGCTTTTGTGGGAAAATCCTAGAGAGTTAAATAGGAAAGAGAAAATTAGGGATTTAGTGAAATGAATTTAATGAGCCCTAGTAGTGTTTAACTATTTCTCTAGGTTAACTGAACAATCGTTTAGATTTTTGGAGAGTTTTATGGCTGAGGATTCAAAAAGTGGCTTGGAAACATAATTTCCTGTCTTCATTATGGTATCCTTTACAGACTAGCTATCTTCCAGGAAAGACTGAATTCATTACAAAGATTGAATTCATTACTAAGAGGTTGTCTTTGGACCTTTGTAGTTTTTTATACTGTAAGCTTTACATTCCAGATAAGATAGTGTCTGCCATTTCCGACTTTCTAGAGCTACTTAGGAATGAAAATGGACTCCTAGAAGCTACCAGTGGAGAAGAAAATGAAGGAGTTGAATAGCAGTAAGCTTAGCGGGCAGATGGGAGGCAGCTGCCCTGAGTTTCTTTTCRCCGGATTTCCTGCTCACTAACTTAACTTCATGGTGACTCAATCTCCCCATCAGTAAACTGGGAATAAAAGTATTACCTCACGCCGCCTTGTCAGTGGGATGTTAAATTTAATAATTAAAAAATGCTCTGAGAGCTTTGGATGAAAAGTCTCCTGGAGTGTTGCTGGTGGGAAGTAGCAGCACCACACAAAACAAACATGCCTATTAAAGACAGCTGCTGGTTTTTGACCTTAAAACCTACCTTTCCCTCTGACTTAACGTTCAATATCTCTGGAACAAACAGGAAGCAGTTTTACTTTCATATATGTTTTACTCATCCCTCACCCCTTCCTTGCTCATTCCCTTTTTCTAATGCATTTGTTTGCTGAGTGTATCGGTATCCAGAGACAGGCGTAGCTTGTCACAGTGAAGACATGTTTGTTTCCGATGCCCTTGAGCTTGCTTGAAGCTTCTTCCCTTGCTGAATGTATGATGATTCCTTGGGTTTTGCAGTCCCACAGGTTCTAAATACAAAGCAAATGCCCTTTTGTATCTAAGCGCAGGACTTTGAACCCAAGCCAAGCCCACAGCCAGAGATGGTTATGGAGGTTCCTTAGTGACTTTAGCTTCAAGTGTTGGGATTTGCACATAAATCAAATCTAAAATCCCTTCTTTCTATTGAAATGTCTGGATTTAGCATCCAGAGGGAGGTACTAGGAGTTCATACAGGGAAATGCAATCTATATGATCCTCTGTTGATTCCTCTGTCTTTTTTATAGCTCAAGTAAGGGAGAAGCTGGGGAAGGTGGCATAATGGGTGTGTGTGCAGAGCTTAATGCCAAAAACAGAGGCCTGATTGAATAGASCTCCTTGTGATGAGAAGGGGGATCAATTCACTGTTGACCCCATCCCATTGTGTGGGTTGTCCTGGGAGTTTCCTTTGAAAATCCCAGTGGTTTGGGTTTTCTGCATGGTTTGTACACAGCCTTTCCCTCCATGAATAGAATAGCTTTTGCTGGAATTTTTGCTGGATTTTCTGTGGTTATTGGCTGAGCAACGCTCTCTCACTTCAGAAGACTTCAGAAGCGTGTTGTGGAAGCATTGATCAGGGACCCTGAATCATTTGCTGGCTTAGAGTTTTTCATGTATAGAATAAACATATTCCTGGGAYGCAATTGCCCCCAAGAAACAGATTATACTTTACTGTCCCAGGTGGAAGTGTTCATTCATTATTTGGATTGCAGGAGTGATTTGGGGCTTTATAAACACATGCATTTCTGCCCTGCAGAGTTTACAACTCATGGTGATAGAAAGGCAGGGAGCTTCAGGCAGACTGGGGAACACAACACAGTCCTAACAGATGCAAAGTGGACAGAGCTATGAAATAAGGACACCAGATGCTGATTTGTGAGCGTCGGTCCTGTACATTATTACTTTATAAATCTGTTGGCCTAGAGGAAGGAATTCATTTTAGAAGGGAGGGAGTACTTGAGAAATCCATACCTTGGCATGGTCAGGTGAAGAGAGGTTCAGGATGTCTCCCTGCCACAGAGTTAGTTACTCTGAATGAACTCCTGCATGAGTGGGGTAGAGGCCAGGATCTGCAAGGAAAACAGAATTCTTCCCTAGGTGTATTTTAACATCTTGCTAAAATTAACATGCTGTATTTGCCTGTCTGCTGCACAGCCGCATAATCTAGTGGCAGCATTTGGAAGGGGAATAAGGCTCTGTTCTTTCACTTGTATGGCAAGTTGCATCAAGCTTCCTCATAAACCTGTGCTGTCTCTTGGAGTCCCGTGCCCCAGGCCTGCCCCGGAGCCAGCCTTTGGCTCCTCCTGCAGTGGCTGGCAGTCGTCCTGTTTTATGGGCTGGATTCTGCACTCATAGCTGTGCTGACTGGTGTTTCTTCATTGGGGTAGGCCCATTTAAAACAAACTGAAGATTTTATCTAGTCAATATTAAATGAAAATTCAAGACACATCCCTTCATTTTTTTCAGTTTGAGTTCTCAGCACTGGCCCCACACACTAGCTTTCTGCTTCACCTGTGGGACATGCCCTGGTGTGGGAGAATGCTACTTGTAGCTGTGCTGTGTAAACTGTGCCAGATGCTAAATTGCATTAAACTACTTTTCTACTTCACGAGACCAGATCTTCATATTTGTTATTTCAGTCTCTTAGAAAGCCTTGGTTTTGTTCTTTATTTGAAGCATAGGGAGTTTACATAAAGGAGAAGGATTTTTCCCCGTTTATTTCCTCCTGATACAATATGTCCAGCCTTTTTTTCCTGTAAGCAAACACAGYGATTGAAAAGATACCAGGTTTTCAGTAAGATAAAAATGATCCCTATATGGAGATCCTTAGCAGTTAAAAGAAGAATTTGAAGAACTCTCCTTCAAGGTAGAAACRAGCTTGAAAGTCTGTCAGTCTTCTGCTTGTCATCTCTGTCTTTCTGCTTGTTAGCTGTCTGGGGGAGACACATACAGTCAGTGTGTTTTGTTTTTCAGAAGTTGATCTGCCTCTGAAAAAAGATGGGTTCACATCAGAAAGTACAACTCTGGAAGCCTTGCTGCGTGGAGAGGGAATAGAGAAAAAAACGGACACTAAAGAGGAAGACACTATACAAGAAATCCAGGTAAAGGAGAGCCCCATGCCCTGACAGCAGGGCTGGATTTTACAATTTGTCTCTAAGCCCAGCAGATTTTGTCCTGTGGCAGAACAGTGCATCTGTTGATAGTTGTGTCATTCTACTGTCAAAATGTTATCAAACCATTGTGCTACACTSTGATGCTCAAAATGAACTCGGGATCTCGCACACTTCTCCTGTCACAAGAATCTCGGTCATTTGGCTGTGTTGTGCACGGCTCCTGTGTTGGAATTTGTTTTGCAGCAGTAAGAGAYGATTACATATAAAACTGACAAGCAGAGATGGGTCCCAACCATAAACTGAATTTTAGTGCCTCAGATTTAAAGTGAATTTGGACRTGGATTTGAAGTTGGATTCACAGCTGCTGACTATAGACAAAAACGTGTTATTGCCTTGTCTGTTTTTTCTTATACTGAGAAGCCTTCAGGAAGTACACAAGCAAAATGAATCATTAAAAATATTCTAATGTTAATTATCTCAGTTATTATTAGTGATGCACGTATGAGAAATATTGCCTCTTCACACACATTATGGCTTGAAAGTTATTTGTCAAGATTCCATTTCATCCTTCAGCAATTAAAAGTAGAAACAYGTTTGTGGGTCTGTCACAGAAGGAATTCAGCTAATATAAAGGGTTCTTAYATTAGGGCATGTCACTTCATAAAGATATCTTAAATTGCTAGGAAAGTGGGCCTCTCCCGGGGGAGCAGCAGCAAATCTTTGGTGATGCTAAAACACCATCGTGCCAGGAGTCTCTAGTAGTGTTTTTTAGCAGGAGCCATTGGCAATGTGTTGAACTTGGTAATTTTGTCTGAGATACAAGATGATGCATCTATACCTGAAACTAGTAAAAATTTGAGTGGGCAGCCCCATGCCAAATGAAACAGAAGAGCGTGGACATCAAATCTATATTATTTGGAGCTCAGTCCTACTGGTCTGTTTGCTAGAAATTTCACACATGTCAGGGCAGCAAAATCAGGTCTCCCATTCCCAGTTCCACAGGTAAAGGAGCACCATCAAAAAGGAAGCATCCTGTGCTCATGGAGTGGGGAAAAGCTCAGCATGAGACCCCCTCTGTGTTTCCTTCTTCAGTAGTGTACCTGGGTCTGTTAAGCTGAGAGCCCTAAAGCTCTGTTTATACCTGCTTCCAAGGTCACAAGAAGTCATGGTGCAGCATCCTTATGAGATTGACAAGTGCYTTTGGATGTTGCTGTGCGATCTAGGCTCCCAAATTATCCCCAGCAGCACTCCAAGGAAAGAGWCTTCAGAGAGGGCGGAACTGACACAAGTCTGGGCATTGCAGAGCAGGGAGGGGGTGCAAAAATATACAAAAAGTTTTCAGCTAAGCTGCCCTAGCGGTGACCTGTCATCTGGATGCTAGTTTCATCAGAACAGATGCAAAAGGCATGTCTTGCTGTTGTTTCTTATGCGAGCACAGCTGCTCTGGATTCAGTCTATAGCACAATGATTGTTGAAGCTTTTACTAGTAGCCAGCTTTCAGTATGTACTTCAGCACCTGGCAGCTAGACTGTACCAGACCAAAATCATGATCAATGCCTTTTATCCGTATGACAAATAAGAGAATGCAAATCTCTCTTGTTCCTTTGCASGCTCTTCTGTGCCGTGACTTGAAAGGGCCCAGCCTCAGTGGCGGTGAGARTGAGCGGGAGGGATAGACATAGTTGTAATTCCCACCTCAGTCCCAGCCAGTTACCACCCTCTCAAACTCACAATATCTGTCAGGGGAAGACTTGGTGCTTAGCTGCACTGAAGTACATTGGACTGGGAAACTTTTAGAAAGACAGAATAAGAAAAGTTACTTTGCTAAAAAGGGTAGAGGTTGCCCCTGCTTAATAGATGCAGTCATTGGGACCTGCTGTACAGTTGGTATTTAACAGGGTTGAGGATTTTGCCCTACAGTAAATTGGTATTGAATGTGTGTCTCCATCGTTTGCTGGAGAAGACTTAGAATAGCCTTTTGACCACGCATCAGAAAGGCTATGCTCCTTCTATCAAGAATTAAAATAATTACCCTGGCAGTGTCACCAAATTCACACTTGATTACTTATTATCTCTTTCCTAAATTGATGCTGCAATTTTAAACAAAAAGTGGTTTGTAATATTTCTCTTAACTGCTTTTGTGTAGTATTACTGTTGTAAACTACCTCCTTCCCCTCCAACATATGATATGGTTGCAGCCTTCTCTTTTTTTTTYGGAGATACTTTAAGATATGAAGCAATGTGAAAATATAAACTCATATCAGTAAGCTTTCTTATTTTCTTACATACCACTAGTCTCCTYGTGTACAACATTTTCCAAGTGCTTCAGTTTCCTAAGATGAAGTCAATTAATGTATGCAATTGCATGAATTTTGAAGAAACATTTTATGTTTGTAGAACTGGAACTTGCTTAACTTTTACACTCTCTAGTATTTAGTACTCTAATGTTTTGTGAAATTGTATTTCATGATGGTCTGACCTCATTAACAGCCTCCTGAGATTTAAAAATAAAAGGAGCAAAAACCAGATGAAGATTTGATCCTCTACCATGTTCTAAAAGTTGTTTATACTTTTTAAAAGGGACACTGTCCAATATTAGTCTTAAAAATTTAGCTGATAAAATAAGAATAAACTTGTATAGTTGGTCTTCCAAATCCAGACTTTTTTAAAAGTGAAATTTCTGTTGTATTCTTTTCCACAAATTCAGAATTTGGTGCTTGAGGTATGTAGGAAGGAGAGAAAGCAACTGTGATTTGCTCCTGTTCTCCCTCTGCTGGCTCTCAAATAGCTGTTAACTAGAAATTATAGGGAAGGGACAAATACAGTAAGACTGAAAAACCTCCCCATCCGTTTAAAGTCACTGGTTTGAATCTGCATCATGGCTGCATGTTGTAATTTAAATGAATGGTGGCATGGCAAAGATAAGTTAGTGATTCCAGAGTAGTCATTCCTTACGAAATGACACTGCACCATGAATGGCAGGCGTGGCTGGGGCCCATTTCTGTATTTCTAGCAGACATGCCAAGGGTTGAGGGGATTTCAACAGGACTTCTTTCCACATTAGTGTTGTGATGGTTTGCCTTGCCTTTGTCTGTGTGATGTCTGACTTGTGCATGTTTTCAAGGCGGCCAGCCTGTGTTTGATTCTACAGAGGTTATATTTCAAAAGATCAAGATAAAAGGATTGAAATTCCCTGGCCTGGGYGTCTCACAGTTATGTGAGATGATGAATTATTGTTCCTATTAAATAATTAATTGAAGGAACTATTGCTATTGTTCCTATTAACTTCAATGAGACCTGTACTTCCTCAGCATTCTCATGCAGCAAGACCCCTGCTTCCAGACTACAGAGTTGTACCTGTGGTGTAAGCCCTGAAAGATGTTACTTTCTAGATATGCTAAACATGCTGGACTATCTGGGGGAATTTTCTCTACGTTTGCTAAACAAAGAAAATTCTGAGCTGCCAAGGAGAAAAACACTGATTTTTGTCTTCTTAAAGTGCATTCTCAACATTAGAGGAAAACAAAACAATTTAAGGTGCAAGAAACCAAAATAAAAAAATCATGCAAACAACTTCCCAGACAGGGCCTGCAGTTATGCATACTAATACTTGTGTTGTCTTGGGATATCGGTGCTCAGTGATGCCACTGTTATTTCTTAGGAACCTTTTTTTTGTAGTTGACTGATATCAGTGGTATTTTTCAATAAGAACTCCCTGGAGAACTAAGRGTGGAAGGGAAAGCAAATTTTGCTCTAGTGGAAAGAAGTAGGGGTTCTGGGATCTGATTTGGCATTATATCATTAATCAACTGTAATTTAATAACCTGCAGTCTCTGTGGTAAAGAGCAGCAGTTGGTTGTATGTGTCATCTTCTTTTCTTCTAACCATTCCTGTTTATTGTTCAACCACAGAGGGTTTTAGAAAATGATGAAAATGCAGATGAAGTGAATGAGGAAGAGGATTTGGAAGAAGATATTCCAAAACGAAAGAACAGGCCTAGAGGACGGGTAGGTGGAGACTTTACTGGAATTCTGCTATCTAGTGTGTATTTGTCATGTGTATTGTATATGCAAAGTGTATATCCATGGATATATGATAGTGATAACACTGTAGGTAATTTTCTSTCATATGGTCGAAGATTTTTTAATACTTTTTCAGTTTATTTTTGTGAATTACCAAGAAAAAAGACTATTTTGAGGGTAAAAAGTTGGGGTAGATTTATTATAGTGTTGTATTTACAATTGTAATATAAACTGCAATAATTATGATGACATCCTGCTATTACGATGCTCTTACTTTAAATCAGTATTTACTAATTACAGAAAAGCAATAAATTCAGTCATGACAGCCAAAAAAATAATTAATAAAAGTAACTTGAACTGTGTTAATACGTTTTGCAGCTTTCTCCAAGGTAGCACTTTGTGGCTGACACTGGCCCTCTTGAGCCAATGGCAAATCTTCCATTTGCTTAAAATGGGCAATATTTTATCCTTAGGGGAGTCTGTGTCCCTTCTCTTACCTAAGATGTCTTTTCACAATTTCAGCAGGGCACCAGTTAAGTAATGAGGCCAACATTTTAAAACTTGGCATCAACATTTTCAATTGTGGCCCCTTAAGCTAGGCATCTATTATAAACGTGAACACAATTCTCAGAAGTTCCAAGCATTTTCATCTTTCTTTGGCTCCAGCAGATGCTGCAGGGGCATAGGAGCTCTACAAGTACCTTTTGATGTGTTTGTAGGAGTCAAGCAAGAAGGGCCACATTTTAGGCCAAATGAGCAGGATATAATAGCTTTTGAATAAGAGAAAGACATGAAACCACATTGAATACTTGCAATGTACTTATGCATCAGACCCTCTCTTTTGGTTTCTTCTGTTGTTGTGTTGTTTCAGTTTTCTGCTCCTCTTTATTTTGGAGCTTAAGTCCTTTAATATAAGATCAAAGCACTTTAATAATTGGATAAGTATATATTTCACCTTCCTTATTCTCAAAATCACCTGAACCAGTTTCTTTCTTTCTTTCTTTCTTAGCCAAAGACCCCCACCTGGAAAAAAATTTTCCAGAAAAATGTAAGTTTCAGAAAATTTGTATGAACCAGTAACCAGAACCAGGAGTTAGAATCGATACATGCACACAAGCTTGACTGTAGTGATCAACTAATATTCCAGGCTAACAACTCTTTTCTAATAAGTTGCTCTCACATAAATTGCGCATGCTGGTTAGGGTGAGTGAAAGGGAGTGAATAGCTAAAAGCAATATACTGYTCAGGAGAAGGGAATTTGCTGTATTCATATATCCCAGGCCTACACAAACARAGTCCTGAAGTTACTGTTATGTGCAAAGTTTTACTCCCCTCTTCAGAAAACTGTTTCAGAATAACTCTATAACTTTTTCTCTGCTACTGTAGGGAAAGGAGCTGGAGGGTACTAGATGTCCCATTCATTTTGAAGCGTGAACTTACRTCTTATTTTCTGCCCTAGAACTGGCCCCCTATTAAGTACAGGAGCAGCAGGATCTCTTGCCTTTTTCTTGCAACTAACTCCTGCTCTGCTAGTGCCCTGGCTTCATTCAGTGCAAAAAAGAGAAGTCTGAAGAGTGCCAAATACTTTGAGCAATTTTCGTTTTTATTTGAAGGCATCAATAACCAAAGCAAAATGTGGTATAAATTAGGATTTCAAAATTAGGGCCAGATTCCCTAGCTGTTGAAAACTGGTAAGCCTGAATTGCAGCCTGAATTGCGTCTGGTCACGAGTGTTTTGCCACTCTTCAAGCAGCCCTTTTCTAATGTGAGCCTGATCCAGTGTAGGGAATTGGGACCCAGGATTTGAAATTAGGGGACATGAAACCTGGGCAGCACTTTGTTTCTGGGAAGGAGTTGGTTAGGTTATTTTTAGAGGGCAGAAGAGGGGAAGGACATGCACAGGAAACTAGATCCTGCAGAGTGTGGCCTTTGGGGATTCAGAGAAAGAGTGAGAAGGGCTGACAGCATCAATGCAGCATTAATGCGACAGAACTACTGCTCTGGACTTTCCAAATTGCACATGCCCCTTCCTTTCCCTATAGCATGATTTTATTTTTAATCCTGGACTCTCCATTTGTCCCGCTGGCTACTMTCTCTGGCTGCTTCAGGGCTGCTTCAAGGCTGCTGTGCCATGGCTTCCAGGCCTCACACGTCAAGTCTCGTAGTCTTTGCTGCATCCCGTCAGGAGAATGAAGGCAGTCGTGGATGACTGAATTCAACAGACTGGAGTGCCGACAGCCAGCACCTGGCACTCAGCGTAGTGCCTCTGGGGCAGCTGCTCAGTTTACTACCCCCTCAAGGCTAGCCCTGAAATCGTGGGAGCATTAGGGAGGACACTGAAGGCCGAAGAGATGGGGTTATGGAAGGAGCTTTTTGGTATCTTTGCTGGACAGGGAGAATGTGGCAGGAGCTGGGAAGGATAGTTTGTTAGGAGATAGGAGAGGAATGCAGCTGCACCTGTACAGATTGTCTGCTTGTCAGCTGAATATCCCATGGGACAATTTCAAAGGCACTAAAGACATTTAGGAACCCAAGTCCCATTGAAAGTCATTGACTTGAAAAATTTCCCTCTGTGTGTTCAGTGCATGAAAAAGTATATCTGACGTGCGGTCATGACATGAATGCTGTACCCTTGTGTTTCTGTAGAGAATGGTTTGAAGGGAAACAGCTGGCTGTAAGACTAGCGAAACTCCGAGCAACAGACCTTAAATTACCATCCTATTCTGAAAGGTGCCCATGTAAAAATAGTACCTTCTTACTCAACAGATCCATTCTCAGTGTGTAAACAGAGTCAGACTTACTGACTGGTGGCAAAAATAAGACTTTACAGCCTTTTCCACAGCCCTGAAAAGCCAATGCAGCTGGTAGGATAGGGAAATCGGATCCTAATCCAGGTATCAGCAGGAATATTTATTAAGGGCCAATCACTTGTCTCTACGAAGACTCTCTGATGAGCTGAGGGTTGTATAGGAGCTGCCATAGACCAAAATTCAGCTTGCAGCACATTTTGCAGTAGTGAGGGAAGAAAGGAACTAGCCTGGGATTGATTTCATAGCCCAGAGGGGGTTTACGGAGCTGGCAGTCAGAGAGAAAATATTGCAGACTAGTAAGATGATTTTATGTGATATGGTCAGTAAAGTAGCTTCCACCAAACAATTGTTGCTGGGGCCTTTTCCAGGGTGAAACTGCTTTTCAGTTCACCCTTACAAATCTCACTCTGCACGTGTGTGCTGATCTGCACAGAGGTCTTTGCAGAAGGCAGAGCTATACTTGTCATACCTAATAGTATTTACCCCATCCAGACAGCTGCAAATCCATGTCTTTCCTTCAGGACTGTGTTAAGAGTTAGACCTGAGCAATCCCAGGGAAATAATGTGTGAAGCTTTTATAAATCCCTGTTTTGACAGACTGTGGCAGGCCAGTGTAAAACCGTTCCTTGTTCCTTCTCTTTAGATGTCCRATGGAATGCAGCTCGAATAGTGTTAGGTCAGTGCCAAATCCACCGAAGAGGGACAGAGCTCATATGACCCCTTTATGTCTGGGGGCRCTAATATTCTCAGAATTTCTACATCTTCTACATCTTTGCTTGACGAAGCTCTGTCCCTTTCTTATTTTTACATGCAAAAGCTCGAAGGATTTGAGTCAGGCAGCCTTGTCTAGGGTGAGAAACATCAACAGTTTAATAAGAGGAGCAGCAGGAACAATTTTGTGGTTTTAGCCAGGAATAGAGTAGCTGGCAGAATTAATAAAGGGCTATCTAGCCATCCTCCTGCAGATCACTTCCTCAAATAAAGATCAAGTCTAAAATTATTGTCATCTACAGACTGTACATTAGTGAATGTGAAAGAATTGAAGGCCTTGGCTCAGTTCCCAGTTCCACATCACAGCCTCCACCACTGGACAGATATCAACTGTCCCCTTGTTGGCATCTCAGCTGAAAAGGGTCAGGACCAAGTAACTTTGATGCTGAATTCCACTCTTACCCCTGGAGCTCAGGACAGAGCAGTCTGTGCTATGGAGAAACAGAGCTTTTCAGTTTCCAGGGCTGCCAGCTTGGTACGTTGTAGGAACACAAAACTGCAGAGAGACCTTTCTGGGTAATTCCCGTTCTCTGTTATTGCAGGTAGCCACGTTACCTAATCTTTTCCCCTAACTGGCCAAAGCTCCATTTTATGATTAGCCATGGTATCTTTGTCCCAGAAGGCCATTTCAAAACATTGCTTTTTAGCTAGAAAACAAAACAAAACAAAACAAACAACCCCCCTTTGAAAATATTAAAGGAAATAATTTTACCTCTGTTTTATTTGGGACCTGTTCTCTGGCTGATTTAATGGTTATATTTATCCTCTAACACCTGTTCATCTATTCATTCATTCATATTCAGTTAAGCAAGGTATTTGAACATCTTCAGAAATGAATGTGTGACGATACTCGACTGAATATGTGCTGGCAGTGACCTACTGCTATGGATGAACAGTTTGGGTTATCTGTGGAGGGGATCTTCGCTGCATTACAAGGTCCATTAACATAGTGCATATCTTAGGAGATGGAAGGGTCAAGCCCACCCTTGACAAACCTGTATGGAAGCTGAGGATTTGTTTAGTTTGTATTGCACATTTTTCATAGGAGGGTGAGGGGCACAAGGAGACTTGAGGGGCGATGGAATAATGTTAACATTCCTCTTGTCCTTGCAGGCTCGGGGATCTGGAGGTGGCAGGAGACGGAATGATGCTGCCTCCCAGGATGATCATGACAAACCCTATGTTTGTGACAGTAAGTAGCACCCAGACAGCTGATTCTGCTTCCAGCCTGGTCCTACCAGCTCGGTGCACTCAGGGCTTCATCTTTTCCCTTCCAGCAAAATATTCTGCTGCTCTCTGACTTGCATGTTTGCCACCTGCTGCTGCTGCTGCTCTTGGTGTTTTTGCATGAAGGAAATAAAATTAAGTCCTCGGCAAGACTCCACTTCCCTTTGCCCTATAATAAATCATCTCTTATATTTTCTTTCTCTTTCTCCTTCTCTTTTTCTGGCTTCTCTGCCTTTTGTCTTCCTTCCCCCATGTAAGATTCGCCGTCTATTTCTTTCTCTGTTTCAGATAGTTACAAACAAAAGCATAACTCAAAAATCTCTGACAAAGGTACTTCACCCTTGTTGTATCTCTTCATATATTTGGTGATTCTCTTTCCTTCAGTCCTTTTAAAGTCTCACTGGGCTAAATTTTGAAGGTCTTATTCTCATCCCTCACTCAGAAAGTACTCTTGTGGCATCATCAGGAGCTGATCCCTCCTAAGAAACAAACACAACTGGAATGCTTTGTTTTGATACATATTCCCTTTGAATATGGYCATGCTGTCTGACATCTTGCCATGGGACTGCAGGTGAAGTAAGGCATTGCCCCAACTGAAAAATTATACCAGAGCCCAATGCCCAAACTGAAGATGGATACCAGAGTTCTAGTATGAGGAAGGAGTCCAATATTTGATACACAATGTATTTTTTTTATGGTCTAGTCCTTGGTGCTTTCTTTCTTCTTTTGGTATTCTTTTTTGCTTCACTGTGTCATTTCTGTGAAGGGCACTTATCTTACCCACATGCTTTTGAGGTCTCCTATCTTAAGGCTTACTGTAGAGTGTACCTGCAATAATAATTTGTGCTACTGCATGCCTTCTATCCTGTAAGACAATAACCTAACAAAAGTTAATAGAAGTAGGAGAATAGCAGGAGGTCTTCACTTCTGTGATCCAAAAGTATTTGGTGGTTTTGAGGACAATTAGAATCCCCTTTTCTCCACTGTTTACCTATCTTGCAACATTACTGACCTTRAAAGACCAACCGTTACTGTGTTAGTCTATGGGGGTATTTCCTGCTTATTTTTAAAAACATGGAGGAATAAGGAGCATGCACGGTAAATAAGAACTATATTCCATGTGATCAAATCATATCCTTTTATGGTGAGACCAGGTGACCCTGCACAGTACAGTGATGGACATGTTGGGTATTTTGCTTCAGCAAGGTGGATATTCTGAGGGCAATGAGTAGAAATGGAAAGACTTGCACATGAATGGGAGTGTCTGAACACACGATCAAGGAGGAAGAGCTCTTTAGGATATGAAGTCAGGAGATGTGGTTAAATAGCTGAGCCTGTGTGTTGGAAGAACTAAATTGTGTCTTCTAAGACTTCTCTGGGAGCCYAGTACATATCTTGCTGAAATCCACAGCTTTCCTCTGCTGGTATATGCATAACTGTCTTTATCTCTTTTCTGGAACATCCTTCGAAATCCAGGGACACTTGTCACTGGTAGCCAATTTGAACATAATGACTCTTTATTGTCTGATCTTGCTTTGCTTTTGGATCTTACAGAGAACTCACAACATGCATAGTAGTGATTTGCACAGAGTGGATGAAACATCTAAGATATCAAAGCAGGCAGCAGAAATCTGGGCTGAAGTCAAGGCTCTGGTACATTGTTGTACTGATGGAATTTTGCCTTGGCTTACATTTTGGAGCATAAATTTCCTCTTTGGTTTTGGAAATATAAACTTTCCTATTTCATTTGGCTCATACCTTTCATTTTTAGGAAACTTATAGTTAGAGGTGAGTCATAAGGAGTTTTGGAATCCAGACTTTACACAGTGACTCCTCCTTTTCCATTGTAGATAGCTGAGAAAAGGGTTATGTGGCAGCAGAACTCTTTTACCTGACTGTGGAGCAGAAGGAAGGAACTGTCCCAATAGTAATGCCATCATCCTGAAGTAATATCCTGTCCTTGTTAACTTTCTATAGAAATATTACATACAATTCATTGTGAATAATTGTCTTAAGTTGAGGCCTCTTTCCTGCTTGGGTGGATTTCTTGAATGAATTTTTTCTTTGAAATTATTTGCTAATATTTTTATAGATGAATCTCAATCTAATCATGATAGGTTAGAAATTGGTTTGCAGTACTCCATATGCATATGTTTTGGGCAGATAGTTTTGGTTTACATGGAAACATGCAGGTCAAAAATAGTGAATCTGTTTCCTGTTTGGGAAAACATGATTCCCACAATCACATTATTGGTATAAATAATTACCTTAATGGGTTGACACTTTACTTTTTTTGTATATTATTTAATTTACCTCTAGGTTGCTTTTTCTGCAAGTGTTCTGTTATTTGAGTTTGGAAAGTGACCACAAAGAAGAAAGCATAAGCATATCTAAACCAAATTAATTTTCCTATTTAACTGCATGAGCACAAAAAAATGATTTGTGGTGAAGAACTACTCTGCTCTTTTTTCATAGTTACACATTCATATTTATGGGAAACAAGAATATATCACCAGGTGTCATCAGTAATAAAAAGGTTATGGGGAAAAAACTAGTCTGTGTGTCAGTAAGACGATGCAAGAGCAGCACCCAGCTGACACTGCCCCTTGTGTTGGAAGACAGCAATGTTATTTCTGAAAAGGCCTGCCTTTCTTGGAAGAGGTATTCAGCTATACACCAATATTAAACCTGGTCCCAATATTAAAACTGACTGGAAATATGGAATTTCTATATGGAGGAAGGTTTTCAAAGCTCAAAATGTTTTGTCACCCTATGTTATTAAGAAAAGATGGTTGGTTGCTTGTTTTGTGGAATGAAATATTGTGAAATATTTCAGTTGATTTTATTGAGCATCTACTGTATCAGAAGTTCAGAATGAAATGTTTACCATTCAAAGCATCGATAAAATTGCTAACATAATCATGAAATGCCTTGTTTAATCAAATCAGCAAGTAGAAAACTGCTTGGTCAGATTTTCAACCAGTTGCATTGGATAGTGTTGTGCCTTTATCCCTTGGGATAAACGCTTGGATAATGGAAGTGGCAGGGTAGCCTGGCGTGAGATGGGTATAGGCTGGAAATGGTAACATAGCCGAGTGGGTCAGCTGCTGTATGAGACCAGACCCAAACATAGCTTGAATACCTGGCTAGGAGATAGAGCAGGTGCCTTAAAGGATAGTGAAAAGTAGGGCTTGAGGAGCAAAGCCAAGCCTCTGATGTCAAGCAAGAGAAGTGGAAAATATGCCACCACAGCCATCCACGATAAACTGGGCATGTGATTTTTAAAGGAGGGACAGAGTGAACAAATATATGAACATACCTACGTATGTAATAAGAATTAATGTCATGTTGTTGTCAAATGATCAGCTGRGGAGCCGTCAGTTCTACCACAGCAGTCTTCTTAAAAATGATTCTACTATTTTCATATTGTTTATTATGTATTCTTTACTATTAAAAAAAAAAAAAAGGCTTATCTGAAGTTTTATCTAGAAACTTGTATTCTGGTTTGACAGTTGCAATCAGTTGTAGCACCTGAGCTTCATGACTCCAGATGTCTACTTCCTTTGGCCAGAGTAGTTAGTTTGTGCTGAATCTCTACAAGTTATTAACTTTCCTGCTGTCCATCCTCATTTGTCTGCTTTCATTCTTCTCATGTTCCCACAGAGACTCACCTATGTACATACTTCCACCTTTGTTTTCTGTCTCTTTATCTGTGGAAGATTTCCCTTGCCCATCTCTAAAAGAAGCTGTCTCTATCTTTTCCTTTTACCCATATGTCCTTGTCTCCTTTTAGTTTTATTCCTGTATAAACTGCTATTTTAGCATAACAGCTTATGTTTGTATCGTATCCTTTATTCACAGTCCCTCTGAGGCTGAGATATACATTCAGATCCATTCCTTGTGCAAAATGAGAATTGACTGAAACCTTCCTATGATCTCTGCTGGATCAGTGGCTAATGCAGCCTTGCATTTACCCAGAGACACTGATCCTACAGTGTTTTGTAGAAGCTGATTCCTTTGTCAAAAACTTCATTTTCAGGTTTCTCTAGTTATTTAACCTGAATTTTCTCTGCTGCAGTCTAAGACCAGCAGTTCTTGCTCTGTTCTTAGTAGATAACAATGTCTTCTTTCTGTGTCTGTAAACAGTTACTGGAGCTTCTTTCAGCTGTGTTTTCTTCAGCTATTTTACTAAGCTTGTTTCTTTCCTCTGAAAAATCTCCGAAGGGTCTTCTTTAAGTAGCAGTGGTCAGAACTAAGTAGAATATACTGTTCTGAGGATGGAAGCAGTTCAGAAGATGAATGGTTGATACATTTACATGTAACTTACACTCACTTATAGACTTGGATTTATGCAACTTGCTCTGTTATGTATCTATGAGAGGTACAGATGGCTGACCTAATAGGTTGCTTAGTAAACCCTTTTTTTTCAATGCAAGACGCTCCTTTCCAGTGCCGTGTCATGTTTCAGTGGCAAAGGAGTTTTCACCTTTGTCCACCATGTGAGTTCATATTTAATATACCATTTGCTATAACTTCTTGTTCCTTCCTTGTTCAACCTGTTTCTACTCAGGCAGATTATCTGTCATCTTYAGTTTCCTCATTATACTGCATTGTCCTGTTTATACTGTGTTTTATTTATCTATCCTCGATGTCATATTAATATTTACTAATTACATTACTGTTTGAAAGAATTCTTTGATTAACGAAGCTCATATGATATATTTTTATTATTATTCCAGTATTTTCGCCAACAATCAGTTCTCTGCATGTTTGATTCTTTCACTCTCTATTCCACCCTCCAAATTAATGATAAAAACAGAGGCAAGCATTAGGCCCAAAATAGACTCTTTCAGGTTACTGAAGATGCAGAAAGGTGCCTTGTGAAGTTTTCAAAAAAGTTAGGCTCCTAATAGCCACTGATTTCAACTGGAGGTAGGCTCCTAAACTGTTTTCCCTGCCTATCCCACTATCTGCTTGTATTGTGCCTATAGATCATATAAGGCTTGGTCCCTAAGTGGACACTTTGAACTTGACTTTGAACTACTAATAATTATTCAGAACATGGTTTTGTTTTTAAAAATGCTTGAAAAATGAATTTAAAAATTCAAATCACTATAGCTTGAAACATCCTCCTGCTTTTTCTGTAAGTTCATCATCCAGCAGGGCATTGAAATTTTATTATTTTGAGGTTAATTTTTTTCTTCCTCATTCCCTTTCTCCACTAAATGTATTGTAGGTTCTGCCTACAAAAGGCTGGAGTCTTCAGGTAGTTTAAGTGATTTAAGATGAACAGATTCCACTGTGTTTCAGTGGGTACTGAGGATCTCCCTCCTCTAGTTTCCTTAGAAAATCCCAGTTAAATGTTATATTGTTCTAGCATGACTTGCTAAATGCAATTCTTTGAGGCCTATTCTTTAGGAACTATTTTAGGGTATATGTTCACAAAGTGACGACTAGTAATTACCTTGCTAACTTCACCTGCCTTCTTTCTCATCTCCTTGAAATGGACCTGATCCTGTCATACTCATTTTAACAAACATCTCATTGATTCTCCRAAACGTTTGCTGGAATACAAAAGGTCTACAAGATAAATCACGATTTCGTTTGATTTTTACCTGTTCTCTGAGATTTAATCTGTTGTCTTAATTCTTACAGATACTATGAATAAGTCCAACACTACTAACTGCTGCTTCTTAGGACAGACCTTTGGTTAAATATCACAATGACAAGCTGATTTGAAAATGCTTTGATTATAGCATTATGTTTTTACATGCTTCTCATAATCTCCATCATGACTTCAGCTTCCCTTTAAACTATTAGCAGTTTAAGCCCTAAATCATTTCCTGGTATTATCCTTTCTAGTGAATCCCTAAGTAGTTAATAAGCAATAAGATCTAGAATAAGATGATTGTTCAGATGAACCTAACAAACAACTCTCCTACCATAGCTGCTATACTTGGCATTCATTGACTGCATTAKTGGTAGAAAAGCCAAGATTAGAGAGGCAAGGATGTTTCTTTGTTTTGTTTTGGGTTTTTTTGTTTGTTTTTTTTTTATATTGAATAACACAGGACTGAAGTAGGGCACGTGGTAAGAGGAGAACAGAGTTGACTCTGATACTTGAACTTTTTCTACTCATATAGGCTACCTGTTTTCTTCTTTGCCTCTGCTAGCAATTCATTTATTGAAATGTGGACATATATATTGTTGACCTGTGCATGTTTTGCACTGGAGTTCAATGTTCCTGGGATCTTAATACAGCAGGTAGATTCTGGGACTTGTCCTCTGAGGGCACTGAAACAAGAACTATTTACTACCTACAGAAAATCCCCTACGAAATGGGTTACTAAATAGCTGCTCTAATAGTAGAGGTGTATAGCATGACAGTACTGATCAAAGAGGGACAAGCATAATGCCTTTCCATCAGTGGAGGTCAAAATACACTGTTAGTATTTGAGATCTCTAGATGTGCCAGGGTGTGGACATAACTGTCCACAGGGAGATTATATTACCAAGCCAGTGCAAAACAAGGAATGTTTTTTTCTGGAGTGGAGTGAATGGTGGGACAGGAAGATAACTTTGAGGAATGACTGCCTGCCAGCAGTTAATTTAAGATTTAGAGTTTGACACAGCCCAGCTGAGAAGAAAGAACAGGAGGCAACAGAGAAAAGCAAAGAAAGACAATGAGGGGGACAAGATTCAGTGACAAAAAAAAAAAAGCATGTACTCCCCCAATTTCCTGTTTCCACTAAAAACATGGATTGTTTCCTTCTGTCTCATACTGGTGACAGATTGTGCAAAATGTATGTGGAGAGCTGGCTGGAACATAGCTCACAGCCTGCCAAGGACCAAATGTGTAACAATTTCAAAATGACAGCAACACAGCCATTAAATATTTGATGAAGAAATCTTTTAAGTCATAGATTTCAAATCCCCTTTTAAAGCACGGGAAGTATTTTGTATTAATTTTACTCATTGAGAAACGTAAACTGTGTGAGAATTTTTTTATCCAAAGAGTTGCAGGCTGTTACAGGCCAGAACTTAGAACAGAGCTCTTTTTTATGAAGCGCTCAATGCTTGTGATCAAATTGTCTGCAAATTATGTTTTTTCCCCATAACATAGTTGTGTAACGTCTTCGTTYCAGTCTTCAGACTGGAAGAAAGTAAGGTTCATCATAGGAGAGCGTCTGGTGGCCTAATAAAATCTCCCTCTCTTCCCCATTTGTGGCATTTGATCTGCACTGCTGTATTACTGCTTACTTACCCAGCTTGTTCCTAAGACGGCATTCACATCAGGTTATAGCAAAATACATCCTTTGAATGCAGGAGGAATTGGAGTGGGTTACGTTCTACAAGCTCCTGCTGTTTTCATTGGGCTCGGCTACCTAATTAAAGATCAAGTCAACTTCCCAGTGTTGAGATTCAGGATGAAATCTACCACATGCAAGGATGATGAGCCTATCCAGCAAGGAAAATTAAAGATAAAAAAAGTCAAAGCTGCTGAAAGAAAAGCAAGGCCACCCGGCAAAGTTTATGAAAGGCACTCTCTCACTTGCTATGTGTGAACTGTATAGTGTTAAGAATGTAATCACCAGCGTACATTTCAGACTGGGGGAACCAGTTCTCATTATGCTTTTGTCAGCTCGGAGAATGAGAAAGATGTGGTGTGAGCACTGGTCTGGATGCTGGAACTCATGAATTCCAATCGTGGTAATGACAAAAGATCACTATGTGGGCAAGTCACTTAACCCCTCTGTGGTTCTCTTTTTTCAGAAGTGAAATGAGAATAGTATTTCCCACTCAGGAATGTGGAGGAAGATTAATTAATGTTTGAAAAACCAGTCTTGCAGTGGGAAGAGTTATATAAGAGCTAAGTGTTTATTAATGATCGCCCTTTTATAGAAACTACTTCTTAGCACAGTGATATGGTAGATTAATAAAATGTGCTCTATCTGCGAAATAAGAGATTAGGGTGAATTCAGGAAAATTCAATCTGTTGGAGAAACCATGAACTTCTGACTTAGCTTTTATTCTAGCAAAGTCTCACTGAAGGCAATGGTTCTTTTGCCTGACTAATATCATGATACCTTTTTTCCCCTGCAAAAGTCTAATTTGCTTGGGGAATAGGAAATCTCAGCAGTTTCAACTCATGGCATCACTTTGGACTTTTTCCATGACAGAACATGAATTTAAAAGGTGGAAAAGTCTAGACACCAAGAAAAAAAGCTGCTGGAAGCTGCACATCTTTGGTCCTACAAAGGGTCTGCTGGGACTGTGTAAACAGAACTCCTTTGCCTCAGCTCTGGTTATAATGCCCTCCAAATTCCTTTTTAGCTAGGCATGTCTCAGCTTGCTGCCACCCTTGAAGGCCATCTGAAAGAGTTTTGGCAGTGGGAAGGGCTCAGCTGCAGAATTACTACTGCCTCAGCTTCTATCAATACTTGCTGKTTTTTTCCTGGTGAGCTGATGCTTCTTTGCTGGAGAAGGGCAAGTCTGCAGACCCATCTGATTTCCTATGCCATCCTAAACTCCCCGGCTAAAATCCCTGCAGGATTCTGTAGGGAATGGAGGCAAGGCCACAGCCTTGGGACTTCCTGCAGGGAATGCAAGTTTCCGTTTGTGTATTGAGGGAGAAAGATGCATGAGACCTATATTCAAGGACATGGTGCTTTTGTAAGGTAACAACTGTAGAGCTAGAATTGTGGGTATGTTTTCAAGTAGAGCTGAATGAAATGAAGTCTGATAGAATTTTTTGAAATATTTTTGTTTTGAAATTTAAAACTCCCTCAAATAGGTAAATGGGACTGGGTTTTAGAGCTTACCTGATTTTGCAGCTAGGTTAGCAGTAAGGCAGAATCAAGCTATATAAGAGCAAGATACAGTTGGATAGTAAATATCACGCAGCTATTAACTCCAAGTGCCTCCTCCTTTGTCAGTACAGCACTGATCAGCTGACAGTGAATTACTGAAAATAATTTAAGTAGACAGAAGTTTTTGAACAGTATCAGTAATTCATAGCAGAATGATTATTTTTTAACTTTCATCTTCAAATGCACACAAGTAAGGGGGATAGAGTAGGATACTTAGTATGATACTCAAATAATCCGCTAGAAATGTAATTCTGTCTCTCCATTCTAAGAAATGCTGTAACATTTGTGTAATTAGAGGGGGTTATCTTTCTGAAATAATTTGAACTGTGAGCATTTTGTAGCTGTCTCTGGTTTGATGATTACTTTGGTGTTACATTTTTTCCAATATTCAAAAAGTGGAGACAAATTTGTACAGAACTGTGGATATCTTGCTGTTTGACTCCCTTCCAGCATCTGYTCCACTGCTTGTCCTTTGCTCTGTAGGACCGCAGAGGAGGAGTTTCCCTCTCCAGAATGCATTAGAAGAATACACAGCTGGTACTAGGAGAAGGGAGACCAAACCAATGTTTTGTGGAGAGCATGCATCTAAGAGCAGTCTAGTTGTTCGAAATGTCCGACAATAGAGTTAGGTTTACAAATGAAACGAGGGCAGATGCTTCAAAGAATGGATGTGCATATGTATCTGGGCATTTTATTTCTCCCCAGCTTTCCCCTCTCCCTCCTGCAGGAATTCTCATTTCTAAATCAAGGACATTCAAAGACTTAAAAAAAAAATCTGTGGCTAAGGACATATTACATTTGGAAAAAGCTTTTGTCCTGTTATGATGACTGTATGATCATCATCTTGCAGAATGGGGAAAACTGGGATAAAAGTATCTAATATTCCAGATCACTCATTTATATCATGAGGTTGTTTTACACGTTTCTAACAGGGCAAAGTATTTTCCTTGAGGGAGTTTGCAAATCAGCTAGAAGAGATGSAGAATGAAATATGTTATCATGCTAGGCTTTGATTTACAATTTTCTATCATCTGTTCCAGAATGTGGTTCATCAGTTGGCTTTTTGTGAGTAGTAGCAGAGAAGTATAATAATGGAAGTTTGACTTAGATGTAAATGAATAATTGGGATGGGTCTTTTTTGATTTTTTTTGTTTATGGAGCCTTACAACAGTCCCAGACTCAGGTGTCTGGGCAATGGGAAGTAAGTATCYATACACATTGCATTGCAGGATACATTTTTAGTATCAGGGCTGAGTGAAGCTTTTAGGAGTGGATGGTGGCTTCCCCCTTGGAGAGTTTTTCAAGGGGTCTAAAAACAAGACAGAGAAATAGAGACTGCCAGGTTCTGTTCTCTCTTCTGGCACCACTTCCTTTCCTTTCCTAAGCAAGCTATGGAGGACAGACTACTGGGCATGACATTCATTCCTGTGTGAAATCCTTGAGGTTAACAAAGCTAATAAAGTGACTGAAAATGTGGCTGGGAGTCAAAATTTGCAGGAAGGGCACTAAGCTTCTTTGCCTTTGTCTCCTAATCTTTTAAAATGGCAATAATTGTATTTGGTAGACAAAATAGCTGTATAAGAGAAAATGGACGTTCAGAGACTGCTTTGAAGATGAAAAGAGGTAACTTTTAGAGACAACAACATGAATTAAAGACTTTATAGAAGCTGAATTTGTATGTAATGAATCTTATGATGAAGCTTGCCCTTGTGGTGAGCTCCCTGTGAAAATGGAGACCTTTCATCACCCTGAATTGTTTGATCCTGTTCTTAATATCTCTTGACTTAGTCCTAAAATAAACAAAAGTTCAGAAGGAGGATTCTCTGTCACACACTGTATTATTTATTGGGATGCTAAATATGAAATTTACCTGGACAAAGAACTATCACTACTAAATGTTCTTCTAGCAAGAATCTGTGTATGCTTTCCATTTCCTTGTCTTGACTGGCARTCTGTGAATAAAGCTATTTATTACCCTTTTACAGAAAGCTTTTTTTTTTTTTTTTAAAAAAGTAATACTGTTTCCTTTTCTCAGAGATCAGTAATGAAGAAAATAATGTCCTTTCTTCTCAGTCCAGTTCCCATTTCTGTGCGTTGTGCAGCACCAACATCGGAACTGGCGTTTCGTTTAATTTTATGTGCAATCTTGTTAGTAATCTCAGCAGAGGGGATTAGGGCTGTATGAGCTGCGGAGACTGAAATGTGCATTTCCCTAAGCCCGTAGGAAGGACTGCTGGCAGCGCGGTGGGAAGAAAGCTTGTGTGGGGACGACCGGCTGCAGGGCTGCCCTTCTGTCACCTTTCACCAACATCGGCTGGAAGAGTTTCGGGCAGGCACRTGCAGTGCGTGGTGCTGCTCTCGGGGGAGAAGGGAGCGTTATYTGAGAGGATGCTGCCATTGTTGCAGATCACACTGATGTTCCCATTCTCTCTTCCCCTCCCTTATCTCCTTTCCTCCCAGTCTGTGGCAAGCGTTACAAGAACAGGCCTGGGCTGAGCTACCACTATGCTCACACCCACCTCGCCAGCGAAGAGGGTGATGAAGCCCGTGAGCAGGAGACCCGCTCTTCCCCTGTCCACAGAAACGAAAACCACAAACGTGAGTAGTATTTTCCCTTTGCCTTTGAGATCCTTTTCAGGGATGTTGCCTCCACCCAGTCTTTGCCTTGCAGAGGCTGGTGTGATTGCCTGGCTCTGTTGTGAGTGATTGGGACCTGGATGCTTGGAGCTAATCAGCCACAGCTCACACGGGTGCTGGCACAGCTAGTCAGGAATTCATTTCAAACCCAGCATTATCTCTGCAGCAGGTCACTTTTCCATTACTGCTCCTGTGGGGAGGAGGTGGCAAGGAGAGGGAGGAAAAGAAGAGATGCCCAACCCGCCCATCATCAAGCAGCCTTCCAGTGGCTGTTAGCAGGGATGTCAAGGAAATACACATACTGTTTGATGCGGCTGTCTTTGTTTTGCCTTTGAATAAGAGACATTTATCCATGTCCCAGTTTTTTAGGTATGAAATTCACAGCACCTGTCCCCCTTATCCCTGCATCTCCTCCCCAAACGGCTTACCCTCAACTTTACCAAAAGCCACTTCTTAGTTACAGTTTGGGAAAATCTATGAAAAAGCATCAGTACTCATCTGCAAGGAGGATTGCTGGWACATGAGAGGAGAGAGGAGTTATGTGCCTAGATTGCCCACACTGGTACAGGACTGAAAGAAATCTTAGTGGTTTGTGTGGCCCTATTTGACTGTCCTTCCTCTGCTTCTTAGGCACAGAATTGGGAGTCAAGGAGACTGTTTTATTACTGTTTTTTGCAAGTCTCTGAGCCCCTGTTTCTCAGTTTTCCAATGTGCAATACTATGTGATGGTTGCTTTCACCTTGGGATTTATGTAGATGCCTTTGTTCACTTTCAAAATGTCCTTTCAGATCACCGTGTGAACTGTGTCATTTTAGTTCAAAATAATGAACAATGTGGACAAAGCAATAAAATGCTCATGGGTAAAAATATCCAGGCAAACACTTTCTAATACATTAAGRAGAACTGGAAGAAATATGAAAGTAGGAAAACATTTCCCTTCTAAGCAGGATAATTGATAATTGTCCCCAGGGAGGTGTGGGAGGGGGTTTCCTTCCTCCAAAGCATCTGCTACTAGCCACTGTCTGAGCTTGAAGGGCCGTTTAGTGTGATCCCATTTGGCAGTCCCTATGTTTCTGTCACTTTTATGCTCTACCTTTTAGTTATTCACAGGTTTTGTAGGTTCACAGCAAAAGTAATTTTGACTCCTCCAGCTGTTGATAAACTTGAGCTGTCAATGCACTAAGAGCAACTGCTTGGGCAGGTTAGAGAATGTCAGTGTTCAGCCAGTAGCTTTTGTTTACTTAGCATTTACATCATCTCTGGTGKTTTTTTTTTTCCTGTGTCTGCAGTAGTCAGTAATAGTTGCATATCTGAGGGGCATATTGCAAATCTGTATTGAATTAATATTAATAACGGCCTTGCACAAATGCCCAAATGAAGAAGGGTAGTATCCCCTACCCTTTAGCTTATCATAGAGGGCAAGGACAGTCTCTGTCCTTATGTTTCTGGTGCTTAGGAAATGATAGAGGTTGGCGAGAAGAGGAGCTGGAAAAGCTGTGGAAAGGTTAGCAGCAGCTGGCCTTCACCCATGGAGAGAAAGGTGTGCTCTGCACTATGGAAAGGGTAGAGCAGGAGCTGCTCAGGCTTGTGCTCCCCCAGAGCTCCTGTGTGATGCTTGTGGCAGAGGGAAGCTGCTGATGCACAAATCCCCGTACAGGTAGAAGTTTAGGGCCAGTGGGGTAAACCACTCTGAGATCCAGATTCCTGAGCAGAAAGAATCTGCTTAACAACCAGCCAGGAGCCAGTGAGGTACAGGCAACAGCCATGCGAATGTGAAGATCACCCCTGGGAAAGTCCCAGACGCCGGAAGGTAACTCTCCCAAATGGCTTAGCTGTCGCAGTGGCTGTTTGTTCCTTTTTGCCTGTTTATTTGTTTACAGCCTTGAGCTCAGATCTTGCATCTTTGCTCTTTCACTTGGCTATATTTAATTTATGCTGCCATTTATCTTCGATGTGAATGCTAATTGTCCACATTGCTAATGTGCAGTCATTAAATGGTCCCTTTGTACAGGGGGATGGTGGGGAGCCAGGACATCAGATCCTTCCTCTCCCCTAAGAACTGCTAGGCATGTGTTATGAATTAGATTTGACAGGTCTGCAGTGTCGCAGGGCTTGGGCTTCAAGAATCCTCTCTGCATGGGCTTGAGGGGTGGGGGGGGGGAGGAGGGAGGAAGGGATGGCAGGGGGGGGATGTTAATCCAAACAGCTAATCCGCAACCTACTGAACAGGAGGACCAGAGATACGGTATAGAGCAGGGTCTGGTTATTTGCTTAGCAGTGTGTCAGAGAGATATGAGCAGCCTGATTTAGAAAAGGCAAGGCAAATTCAAACCAGCCATTTGGAATTTGCCGTGCTGTGGGTGGTGAGCAAGGTTCAGGCGGGCGGCTGCAGTATGAACCTCCTTCCTTTGTACCCGCGTCTCCTCTGCAGCCTCTGCTCCTTGCAGTACCTGTGGTAACAGCAGCCGTGCTGATGCAGGAGGGAGCTTTCTGGAGCAGGGCTTCTACAGGATTCAGCTATGGATGCCCTGGCCGGTGCCAGCTCAAGAGCTGATGGCCTCTTGTTTTTCTGCACACCCAAGTCCCCTTTATCTTTACTCTTCTCCTCATGCACAGACCATTGGGTAGTTCAGTAAATTACCCGGGGATTGGAAAAGAGATGTAGATAGGAGGAACCTACCTGAAACTGAGAACCACTGAATAGATGTGTATCAAAGAATGGGGACTGGCCCAAGCCCCAGGTCTCCCCTCCTTGGCACATCTCGCTGTCCTTGACTGTTGTAGAAGATTTGTTGGTTTGTTTATTTACATCTCTCTCCTTCTGTCCTTCTTCCTCACCTATAGATTACCCTTTGCAACATGGAAAATAGTTCAACCGTCTTCTCTGGCCTTTGCCTTTCCTTAAACATTTTAGCCTGTGCTTTGTTTGAGCTTTAGTTGCTTTGTTTGTATGTCTTACCTAGCCCTCCGACATGGATAAATAGCCCTCCCTCCGTGCCTAGTCTTGCCTTTGCCTACACACACATTTATTTTTGACCTACTCTCTGATTTTTTTACCTGAGTAAGGAACTGTGAAAACCCTTAAAAAAGTGAACTCCCCCCTTCCCCAACTCCACTAATAGATAAAAAGAAATGATCCCACACCATTCTCAGCCTTTTTTTCTGCTGGCTTTTCCTCCACATGTTGGCACYGAGAGCGTGAGATTTGTGAGCCCAGGGTGCATCCAAGCCTGCCACAAAACACCTGCTGTTTTAATCCATCTCACTCCATGGGTACAGGCCAGCTCTGAGGGCAGCTGGTGCTCACAAATTTTGAGACACTTCTGATATAGGAATTACATTAGACTTCTATCTATTGAAATGTGTGTGTGAATGAGTGTACTAGTATAAATGCTCTTCCTTAATTCCTGGGAGAATAGGATAGTGTGTCTACACGGAGAAAAACTTCCTCTCCTTTAAAGGAGAAGAGTCTTCAGTTGGTTACAGGCAGCTGTGCAGTGAACAGCAAACTGAACAGATCTTATGCCCACAAGCACTTTGGCCAATGACAGTCCTAAATAAAGCACATTGTGCAGGCTGTCGCTGGCCTAGCTGCTGTGTGCAGGTTGGTCCATCCTGCAATACACGTAGTTAACRAGAATGCAGTCCTGTGCCCTCCTGTCACTCTGCTAGCTTGCCCATCTGACCTGCAAAACCACCTGTGTACGTTATTTCGTGGCATCAGCCGGTTGTGCCCAGTTCCATAGCAGATTTTATGATGTGGATAAATCGCTACTGGAGAGACCAGCCAAAGTTGTTTGTGTACTCTAAGCATAATTGGATACCCAGTCTCCAGAGATAAAAAATTAATGTGCTAACCTCAGTGTGCCTCCAAGCTGTCCTCCAGCTCCCCCACACAGTCATCTTTGAAACATTTTTATTTCCATCCAGGCAGGGGGCTGGCCATGAATAAATGACGAGAGTCAGCCCCTCAGTTGGAGACGAGCTGTTTGTTCCTCTCCACAAGCAGCATCAATTTGAAAAGCTACATCAGGCCTACTTTTTCCCTGCCTCAGTGCTGATCCTTGCTGGGGCCATGATGGGAGCTACCTCTGAATGCAAGGATGCATCAATACCCACCTTGCGACAAGATACCCTGCAGCAGGTGCCTTTTCAGTGAAAATATGTACATTACCTTGAGTTGACTTCTCATTAGTTTAATCTGTTTGGTTTTTTTTTCCCCCAGAGCTTGTTTTCATAAGGAAAAAGAGTCAGAATACTTAAAGAAACAGTAGTGATTGCAGAGTTTGGAACGGTGTTACAATTTCCACTCAAACCCTGTTTGCAGCTGTAAATTTCTCAGACTTTGTGCCTGTGTTTTGGGATGCCGAGGAAAAAAAAAAAAGATCAGTTGTTTAGAGTTTTGGAATAGTGGAAAATCCCAAACTTGTCTCCTATGTACAAGGACCGATAGGGGACTTTTTGTTGTTTTGTTTGGAGTTGTGGGGGTTTTTTTTGATAGTTTGGGGKTTTTTTTTATATACTGCCTGGCCAGGACCTGAAATGTTGTTGTCAATGCGCAACTCTCATTGAAGAGAAGCATCTAGTGCTTCTCAGTAGTTTATGGGAAAATGTTTCCAATTTGACTAATTAGTTTTTGAAAACCGTGTGTTGCTTCAATAACATGTCAGCTCTTGAGACAGAATGGTATCATTTATCTATTTATAATTTGTTTTCCTTTCTCGCTATCTCCTTGGTTTTTTYCTCCTCTGTGTAGAGTTTGAACCAAGTAAAACCCAAAAGTTTTGACTGAATTTGAACTTAGGTGCTCTGACTTCTCACACTCCTCCAGTGAGTAATTTCCAGATCCAAAGCCTACAACATGTCATAGGGACCCATTTCACGACACTGGCTGTTCTTACCTGAATACTGAGGGGTGCTGCCAGACGGGGCTGTATCTTGGGCACTATAATCCCTCCTTGAGTTCCCTGAGCTGATGGGAATGATCCATTTCAGTGGCCAGAGGCCAAGTCTCAGGAGAGGTACCCCTCAAAATCAGGGCATCTGTATGTTAACATGTCAGACCCTTTTGTCTGCCTTCCTATTCTGTATCTCCTACTGTTTATTGTCATAAGGCACTGGACAGTTACAATGATTTTCAGTGATCAGTGGGATTTTGGCCCATGCTTTAGGTGTTCCTGCAGAAGACTTTATAAGATTAGTGCACAGACATTTCTATGAAGTGCTGCCTTATGGTGCAGGAACACTGACTCCCCAAATCTACAAGATCTGATCAGTTGATTCTGTATTTTCCTAGCTGTACCTTCCACTGCCCACCTCCCAGCTCCTTCATTAGCTGTTCAACTTAAGGGCCCTATCGATTCCTGTAAAAGACATGATCAAATGCACTTCCTCCCCCCACATTCAGAGGCTTCCTCTGACTCCTACAGATGTACCTCCTTCTTGTAGCACTTCGTGTAGCTTGTAGTGCTCCTTGGCCGTGCCTCTCTGTGAGCAGGGGCTGTAGGAAAGGCAAACCTGTCAGAGCTGCTAAAAACTCTGCAAAGGCAACAGCTTCTTCTATCCCCACAGCACCAACTAACTCAAAGAGGAGATAAAATCCAGTTACTAGGGAGAACTGGCAATACTTTGGGTGGGTGGTTCGCAGCCACCTCTCTCATAGCATAGCCTGCTTCTCTGGCAGCCAGCAAAGGGCATGCCTGTGCTGTGCGGGGGAGTGCGGCGTGGGGAGCCTGAGCTAGCAGAGGCCCATCGCGCTGTGCTGGCTGATTAGTTTGACTCTGGGAACAGAACAGCAGCCGTTTCCCAGTGCTACACCCAAGTTCAGAGCTTATTTGGTTGAATACTGTGCCACATCAACACACACGTGTCGCTACCAACCTGAGCTGCACTTACAGCCTGCTGGAGGGTCTCTGTATCAAGTGCCCCAACACTTCCCAATTTGGGGTTAGCCAACCTGCTTATCTCTGGTGTTARCGACAGAGTAAACATGCCCAGAGAGACTGGCCATTTCCTCTCATTCAGGTYGATTTACATTTTTTCCTGGAAAACTGCAGTGAAAAAACCCTGTACTTAATTCACTGGCGAGGAGGCCGCAGAAATGACTGTGCACATCTCTGCCTGCCTGCATACACACGAGAGAGCAAGAGCCTTGAATGCATTTCAGCTGTGCTTGGCCTGTTCCTCACCACACCAGGGGTTATATATATGCTTTTCTTTTATTGCTCGTTTCCAGGGCAGGGTCTAGCCCTGAGCACAGAAGCACCTCCACAACCCGCCTCTCTGACCCCCACCATTGCTCATTACACCCCAGCAATGACCGGGGCAGAAGTGGGTGCGTGCCCAGCCAGGCATCTCCCTCCTCTTCCTTCAACAAAAGCCACAGTCCAAGTGCCGCTTTTCTTTTCCCTTCTCCTCTAATTTAATGATCACGTTGTAATTTCTTGCATGAGCCTGCCTATCCTCCACTGATGCATTTTGAGCAGCAAATGAAGGGGCCCGTGCTGCAATTCCTTACACTTGGGAGATGAAGCAATAACAGGTGGCAAGGCCAGAGGCAGCCCTGGCCGGGCACTCYGGTCGCCATGGAAACGGGCCCGGCCTGCCAGGGATGAGCGCTGGCGGTGGCAGCGGGGGGGGGGCGAGCGAAGGCACATGGGGACACTTAGGCTATAGGTTGGGATTATATGTCATCAAGTCCTCCAACTTGCAGGCTCAGGCTTTTGACTGGCGTTTTGCCGCACAGGCGGCCAAACGTTGGACTTGAGCTTCGGCAGCGAGAAAAAGGGAGGCGTCGGAAAGGAAAACCGGGCCCCTGTCTCAGACAAAGAATCTTGTAGATTAAAAAAAAAAAAAAAAAGGCAAATCCACCCCCTTTCCTCCGTTGCAAAGTGCATTGGCTTGATTCAGGCCTACACGCAGGTTCCCGTGGTCTCTATTGTGCTCTGCAAATTTTTGTTGCAAACAGAGTAAATGGCCTGATTCAAAGCCTTTCAAATTGAATTGAAAACCTCCAGTGGACTTTATTGGTTTTGGATCAAACCCAGAAGAAACAGGTAAGAGCTGGACAAAATGTGCGAGGAGAAATCCCTTTGGGAGCGCATATATGTCCTACTGTAGCCAATTCACTGTAATCGTTTAAATAAACGATGCACAGCCCCTGACCCCGACAGCAAGGCACACACTCTACTCCTTATTCTCCACTGCCTTTTCAGTAGTGTGGATAGAATAAAAAATCGGGATAAAATGCTGCCAAACCTAGATGCACAGCTTAAATCATGGTTAAGTATTATGCTGTATTACCTACAGGCTGAAGAAATATATGTGACTGTGATTTGGTACCAAGGAATAGAGAAACCATTTTTTCTTTTAAGCACTGGTTCCAGCTCCAAGTTTTTAAAGATCATGATCCAAATCATCAAAATAACTTCACTTAGAAATCAGAAAATTGAAAAACTGAAGGTTCTATTTATTTGGGGGTTTGTCTGTATGTATTTAAGGGTCACATTTTGAAGGAAAGCTATTTAAATTTCTGTATTCTGAGTTTTCTGATTAAAAAACAGGGACAAGAATTGCTTTTTCTAACTTGCCTTCCATTCAAGATATTCTCTGCAGCCATGAGAACTGGAAAACTGAGATTCTTATTGAGTCATGTGGCTCCAGGAGATGATGTAGAAAAATATATCCTAATTTCTTCATGTTATTTCTCTAGAAGCAGCTTTCTYTTATTATTAAACTGAAACCATGAGGAAGATAACTTCCAGGTTTTTTGATTACTTGAGGAGGGGAGAAGGGAAGCTAGAACTCTGTTTAGAGCCCCTGCCTTCAAAATCAAGAAGGCACAGAAGTTATTTTAAATATATAAACTCAGTCAATTTGTTTAGCTTTTTAGATTTTATCTACAGAGCAAAGTTACTCTGTGATATACAACAGAATGTATTTAATTTACAGTACTTATTTTGCAAGACTTCTGTGAATGATGGTACTATATTTTAAGTAGGTCTTTATTCTGCTTAGCTTGATATAGTTTGAAATTAACTTGATTAGGCTAAGAAGAAAAAATGTATTTCAGAATAAGCACATACCAAAGTTACTTGGAAATACTGACTTCATTCTCAGTCTGCATCCTGTCTTCACATGAATCAGTTTTCAGGTACAGAGAAACTATCATTTGAACTATGCAGATCTTTCTGTGTCTCTCCTTTAATCCACTTTTTAAAGTATTTTAAAAATTTTTATACTCCATTTATTTTGGGGCAGGAGTGGATGAAGACAGGGCCTTTGATGAAACTAGAAAGCGACACCGAGTTGAAATGGCAAGAGGCACTGATTTAAATACATCCCCTGTGAGCACACCTTAGCTCAGGCAGTACTCCTCAAAGCTCCTCAGAGCTTCTGATCTGTTGTTGCAGTTTGTAATGTAAAATAAAATCAGAGGAGTTTTGAGTAAGTTAGGACAAGACCATGGTTGGTTTTCAAGGCTTTGCTTTGAAAACAATTTCTGATTCTGGGTGAACATATTTTAGACAAAATCCTTGGTTGTCACCAGATCCAAATGATTGAGCTAGCAGTTGAGTTACTTCTCATTAGCTGAGCTATCRTCTAGCTTAAGCTAGCACCTTCTACTATGTGATTAACGTGTGCAAAAAGTGGATACCTAGTTAATTACTATGTCTCGGATGAAAAGCAGCTACACATTAGTCCCTAGTAATTTAATTGCTTTCACTTGTGAATCCGTTCCCATACTTACTTTTGTAAGTAATTTTATTGATTAAGGGGTGGGATTAGGGTTGGGTTTTTGGTGCATGATACCCTTATCATGAATATATCTTGCTATCTTTGTTTCTTAATTCCTTCATCATTTGTGAATTACAGTAAAATAGAATTAAAAACTCCAAGGACGTACACAAAAAAAATCCTGCGAAAGATACAACTGCTTACTATCATCTGGAAGTCTCTTTATTCTCAAACCTTCTGTGACTTAGCCTGGGGCTTAATTCACTGTACAGTACTGATCAAGAAAATAAGCTTGAGTCAGGTTTGATTCTAGTTTTTGCACCTGTTAGAACAAAAAACTGTTGAAGGGAATAACATTGCCTGGCTTATTTGGCTCTAGAGGTTTAAGACACCATTGTTTTAAGAAACCATTGACGTAACTTCAGGAACTTCTCATCTGTGTATGACTTTGCAGGCCTGACATCTCTGTCACACCCAACTGAGCCAGGTCCATATTTATAAGTGAGCACATAGGCACTCACATTAAAAATTAAATTAAATTGGAAGAAAAAAAGAAGAAAAGAAAAGAAAAAGGAGGTGATCAAAACCCATGCTTATTCCCTTGGCAGTGGTCTAGGAGAATCCCTTCAGCTTCATCACAGTCAGTGAATACCCTCCACCTGTCCCACACACCATGGACGAATTGATCAGGATATGTATTTTCACGAGGTCCCCTGTCCCRTTTCCAGTTTCACAGTGGATGTTAGGGTCATAAGCTGCATTGGAAAAGTTTAAGTCAGTATATGCAGAGTATTAAATAAATTATACCATTCTGAGCGGTGGTAGAAGTGGAGCTCTTTCTGATGTCCGCTGGCTGGCACCTTGAATGCTTGTTTTTATTTGTGGCCTCACCACAGAATTGTTGTGTGTCCGTGAGTAAGCCAGTTCATCACTCTGCCTCCAAGTCTTTCAGCTGTAAAATGCAATGCTGCCTCCTCACCACGAGACTTAATTAGGGCCCAGCAACTTTGGTTAGAGTCAGTGGCAAAAGAGGCTTTTGACCTCACTGAGGGTTAATATTAGGATCTTAGTATCTGTAAGGCACTTTAAGAAACTCGAATGAAAGGTGAAGTAATGTAATAAGGAACAAAAAAAATCAYTGAACGTTGAGCTTGCTGAGTTTGCATTGCACATGGCCTCTCTGTAGATGCAGCAGAATATAAAGAAGTAATTACTTAACTTTTTCAGAATGGGGCTGTAGTGGGAAAAATAAATGCTAGGGAGATCTGCCTTTTATACACAAAATATGTACAAGTAGCAACTTTATGATCATTTTGTTACAGCTCTTAAAATGAGCCGGTGCACTAGGCTTCCACCTGGTTCCTGTTCTTTTTTTGCTTATCTTGCATGCACGTGTTAAATGCCTCTCTGTGAACAGGCAAAATGGTAATGGTAACCTAACACTGGGAGCTTCTCTCTGGTTTTGGGAGAACTGGGGATCTGCTAACCAGGACCATCTCAGAGCAAAGCCTATTGTTTAGTAAATACTGTCAAGGACTCAGCGACCGTGCAGGAAGATATTGATGTATTTGCAGCCTTATGGGTTTTAATTTTTTTCTTCATTTCACCTTACCTGTGGTCTTTCAGTTACCAATCTTCAAAAAACTCAGCTAATCAACAGCTGGAAGTAAATGAATAACTAGATGCACCCAAACCAGAAAAGCAGATTGAACTCGGAGGAAATTTTAATTTTAAGTGTATGTCTTGGACAGCTACCAGAAGCCCTTTAGAATGTCATTGTTCTTTGGGGGAAATTTGGATGTGGACAAAAAGACCATTAATAAAGGCTGTCAAAACATCTGTTAAAAATCTGCAAGTTACAAAATATGCATTAAAAAGATAATTAAATATAGATGGTGCAGTTTAAAGGTCTTTATTTTCTAGTTTGTAGAAATCTTCATGGGGTAGGATTAGGCCAGGTATACCACTGGAATTTTTAAGTTAAAAAAGGAGAAACAAAGACGAAGACCAACCATTCCCCCCACTCCCCTCTCCCTTCCTCAGTTCCTACTTAAGAATGTGCAGGAACAAGAAGTTCTCCCTCTCTGGAGAGCGGAGGAGAAAAATGGCAGTTGTGAGTGAGAAGGAAAACACGTTGCTGTTCTGCTCAACTCACAGGAATGCAGAAGAACTCTGCCCTTCTCTCCTTTCTAGGGGAACTGCCTCCTCCTCTGCTTAAGACCCAGTGTGTGTCTGCTCTTTTCCAACTATTCCTAGCTTGAAAGTAAGAACGTAATTTCCCTCCTTTTTTCTTGGCTGAAAGAGTTTTTAACTCTGCCGGCTGGGACGTCCGCCCCGGGCTGACTCTTTGCACCTGAGCTGGGTGCTGGGGTGGTGCTGGACCTGCTCCTCCCCGGAGCCCTCCCCGCTCCTCCCAGGGGACATGCACTCTGCTGCAGGTAGCTTAACCCTTGGGTGAACCACCCACGAGTGGCTTTGCCTGTGAATATTCATGGACGTTTGAACCAACTTCTTGACTAAGGACACCCTGCCACTTTGAGATGTAATCCCCAAAAAAGCTACTTGAAATCAAACCAGTTAGGGTACCTMTTCCCCCATCTCCTTGCTGTTGGTTTTTGAGTTTTGCTGAATTTGTATTTTGTGGGTTTACAATTATGACTGAAAAATTATGTTGTCTGAAAAACCAGGCYTGGCTCACGGACAGCGGAGGTCTGATTCTGCATTAGGGATTGTTTCTATGCCTGTGCGTGTTACGAAGTCCCTGAACTGTACAGGGATCTCTGGCAGCAGGTCCTTGTGAGGGACCAGCCCAGCTGGCATTATAAAGAAAACAGTGAAGTGCATTTCAGGCAAAATAGATACAACAGAGGGTGTACTTAAAATGGAGGTAACTTATACAGTTCACTTTTTGTTCTAATTGACAATATTTTGGGAAGACTGTGGTCTGCAAACTCACTGAGCTAACATCAAATCAAGGAGGAGGGGGAAACGTCCAAATTGAATGCTCTTTAAGTAAATCTGATTTCTAACCCGACTGCAGCCCAGAAAGGACCAGACGGGGTCATCATTCCCAATAACTACTGTGACTTCTGCCTGGGAGGCTCCAATATGAACAAAAAAAGTGGCCGGCCTGAGGAACTTGTATCATGCTCAGACTGTGGGCGCTCTGGTAGGTGACTCCTTCTTGCAACTTTCTTGTACAAAGGCATTTGTGTGATTTGTTTTTTTGCTCCTTCTGAAGATTTTGAAGAAAGGCAGCACATCTGGGAGGGGAGAGAAGACGAGGTCTTACCTCTTGTCTGTGTTTGTGGGAAAAGATGACTGGGAAATTTTCTGTCATAAAACCCATTGTTGGATTCACATTCTTAAGCTAATGGGGTCCTATGAAATAATAAAATTTTAATGTATTTATTGGCTTCTGTGAATGTTGGTACATGTACTAGTTGTTCTCCAAATGGAAGGAGAAAATCCTATGACAATGTTAAAGAATGGGCTCTGTCTTCAAATGCTGCAATTACAACTATAAATTACTTACAAGATTTATGAAAGTTGCATGACAAGCATTTCCATTGATTACACATTTCATGCATTTCTTCATCCAAAAAAGAAAGAGGGAGGAAATTACAGGGTAGGGATGGGGGTAGCTGTCAAGAATTATCCTCTTACAAGATGACTATCATTAATTTTGTTTAAAGAGGTTTTTATTTCTCTGTTTTCTTCCCTTCTCTCTTTTTAAATGTAGGCAATTGTGCCTTTCCCATTCTCAGTTGTCTTTATTTCTGGACTGTTGTTTTCTTCCTTCCTTTCTTTTTTTTTTCTTTCTTTCTCTTTTTTTTTGGAAATTTTATCCCATCTGAGCAGTTATTTATAGCTCGCATGGGAGGTGTTGGCGGTGGTAGAGGGAGTAGGAAACCTTTAACAACTGCATATTCCAGCTTTGGTTCAAGTTTCCAGTTGTGGTATTTCTGGACAGTGGTGATACTAGTGGTGATAAGACCATCATATGGAAATCTGAAAACCAAAGAGACCTTGAAATTCAGTATTGCTGCTGCTGCTTCTGTACTGTAGTCACTGAAAGATGTCTGTTGCGTGATGGCTGAAACGCGATGTGGAGTGTTCTCGTGCCGAGGGAATGGCCTTTTTATGCTCCCGCTGAAATTCATAGTAAGCCTCTTACCGCATTCAGTGGGAGCAGGACTAGACTCTCACTGACAAATTGCCTTCTGCAGTTGTTGTGACCTTTGAAGATATTCTGAAGTGATACTGACTGGTCAGCAGAGGACCGATGGCAACCCCTTCGGTTTTCTCTAAGGGTGTCCTTATGAGTGCTGTGCAGTCAGGGGCATGGACCTTTTAGTGTATATGTGTTTGCTTCTTAATAACTGAAGGGGGAAGCTCATGTGGTCTGTGGTGCCATCTTGGAAGATCATTGCCCTTCCCCTTGATTGTTATAGTTCAATATAACTCATTTCAGCATTGTCCTGATACGGCACAGTGAGATGGATCCATATTTTTTTCCTATTTAAACATTGCTATGGTGATTATATCAGAATGTAACACAAATACATTAATTCCCTTGATTCCTTAGCGTGATAGAACAAGTAGATCGGCATGTAACCTAAATTGTGCAAAATCAGTTCCATTAAATGCTATCCTTGTACAAATTCTGACCCACCCGGGTTGTTCATAGGGGTCTGCAATGGTGTGACTGATATGTGATGAAAGTGATTAAGGTACAACCACACACTAATCTGTAAACTAAAACAATGAAATCTCTTTGGTGGCTGCCATCTTTCTCTTTCTTGATAATGGAGAACATTTTCATTATACTGAAAGAGAGGTCATGGAAATGATATTGTTTCTTCCCTTCACAAAGTCAGTAAAATCACATCTCTACAAGGTGGTTCATCTGCCAATTATTTTGTTATATCCATTTTCTTTTTGTGAACAGGATTTAATTCTTCGTGTCTCAAGCAATGCAGTGTACTTGTTATATGGCTGATTCCTGTAGCTGGAGCGGGGACCAAACAGTTGGTTACTTAATACCATGCTACTGTTTCTGAATAATAAAATAGCCGTTCCCTAMAATCTCACACTTTCATTTTCCTGGGGCACAAGAGACTTCTTTTTCTCTACCTTTCCTGAAGAGAGAATTTGAAGGCTATACTATTAATCACATAACATGTTTGATTAGGGAGAAAATAAACCTCAGTTTTGCAGGTTTCAGTATTTGACTTCTCTTTTTAAGAGTCTTCTTTTTGTTGTTGTTGTTGTTGTTGCTGCTATTGTCCTGTGTGGAGAATTTCCTGTTCCATATTAAAAGTTGGATTGACTCACACACATTTGAACTTTTCAGTGTTCCCCAAGACAGGTCACTTCTCATCTTAGTTGTTTTAGTTATTGAACTGTATATATTTGTTTTGGGGTTTTTTATTTTTGAAGGAGATGCCATGAAATTGGAATAAAAGCATTTGTTTAGGTTACTTTCACTTAGTCTTCAAAATGTATCTCATTTTGTCTACAAAGGAGGCTCTTTAGGATAAGGTGAAGGTCAGGGATAAAAAATAGTCCTGAGGTTGATGAGCTATCTAGTGGGTTACATTTCTATAGCAGTAAATTTGTGACAGTTGATGCCAGTCTGAAGGACAGCATTGTGCTTAGAGCTAACGGTGTCTAATTACTTATACGGTCTAAAAATCTTTTAAAATTGATCTAAGTAATCAAGAGGAAATATTTTAATGTCTTTTGAAGAGAGGAAAACATGATTAACCCTTTCGCTGCCATAGCTATGGGCACCTGTGTTGTTTGTAGATTATTTTTTTTTTTGAAAGAGAAACTGATGCCTTTTTATTTTTCTTACTGCAGTTCTACCGAGCTATGTTGTTGAGGTGCGCGGGCACATACAAGCACACACCTATGAGCTCGATAGTCTGAATTGTTTAATAATAATGATGATTAAAAAAATTATGATGATGATGCCTGTTGCTTAACCCATGTGCTGATATATTCATCATACATGTCAGCTCATTTGGGAAGAGAAGGCAGGAGGGACGAAGCAGCGCCAGCACGCACTACGGAGGACTTGTTCGGTTCCACGTCAGAAAGCGACACCTCGACCTTTCATGGCTTTGACGAGGATGATGCAGAAGAGCCTCTCTCAAGCCGAGGAGGTGGCTGTGGTGGCAGCTCTCCCTCTGCAGACAAAAAGGGCGGCTGCTAAAATAACTAAAAAGACACACAAACTCTGAGCGATTTGCTGTCCTTTTTACTACTAGGATTATTATTACCTTTTTCTTTTTTTAATTTTAGGTCCTTGGGTTTTTGGTTTTGTGTTTTTTTGTTGTTATTTTTGTTGTTTTTCCTGTGAGGTGTACACTGAAAGCACAAGTGTTTAAAGCTCTTGACAACTACTTTGAAGAGACAGAAGGTTTTGATTTTCCTGTTACTTTTTTTCATTTTAATTTGTTTTCCTCCCACCTCCCCCCCTTCTCTTTCTCTCTGGAAACATAAAAGGTGGATTTAATATTTTTTTTAATAGTGAGCAGAGTTGATTTTCTTGTCTTTTAATATATATATCGGCAAACCACGAAAAATACAGATGGGTTGGAAAGCAGAAAGCAAACCCAAATAGTTTTTTTTAATTATTATTATTTATATATTCTATATATTATTAGAAAAACTACTTTTTAAATAAAGATTAAAAAAAAAAAACAAAAAACAAAAACGAATGGATGTCTACTTGATAATAGAACTGTTTCTAGAGAACCACTGTGGGTGGACTCTATCGGAGGACAAGGAAACCCTTGATGTGATGGCTTCTGCGTTTTGAGATTTTGCACTTACTGTGGCATGTGGAGTTTGGCTCTTCTTGTACACCTGCTACGCTTGTCTTTAACAGCCTGAGAATACAAGCAGCACCATTGAAGACCATGACCTTGGGGAACACGTTTCCATCCCTCCTTCGGACACTTTTACACTCAATAGATCTCTTCCTCCCTGCACCCCTTCATGTCTTCCTCACTCCGTTCTACTTTTTTTTTCTTTTTCTTCACCTTTCACTTCATGGACAGCAATTTCCAAGCATAGGGATGGAATATGAATGGCAAGTTGTAGACGTCAAAGACAAAACAGATGGAGGAGCAGAATCATGGAAGAAATAATATGGAAAAATACCTCACCTGACTTTTCTTTCCATTTTTAAATTTTAATTCACAGCATTTTTTCCTATGTCACCCGGTTTTTTCTCTCTGTAGTGTCTTGTGAGACACTTTGTTTGCTTTTCAATAGCTTCTCTTGAAATAAACCAAAGCAATACTCATTAAAGTTCCAAGGGCAATGGAGAAGAGAGTGACTTCCTTCCCAGCGACTTTCCCAGAAAGGAGGAAACATGCAGCAGGATTTGAAAGGTATGTCCGAGCTGAAATGTCTTTCACTCAATTTGAAATCTCTGTGCCCTGGATTTTCAASAGACCCTTGACTGAGCTTTGTTGTAGGAGTAAGTCCCATGGATTAAATTGTGTTATGAGTATGCACCACATTCACACCCCTGGTGAAGCTAATGGAAGATCTGTGGGGGCAGGATCCCCCCTCGTGTATAGTCAGAAGTGATTCAAAAGGAGTCAGTGTGTAGGTTASGTTTTGCTGTCCTAATGCAGGCAAAAATCTCCCTGGAGTGGGGGCAAGATTAGGTTCTAAGGATATATTTTTACTGATGTGTATAATGCCAAACAGTGTGAAATCATGACCTCATTTAAATCAGAGGCAAGATAGACATTTATCTAGGCAGTGCCTAATTYTTAAACCGGAGGTGTGTGTTTTTGATAGCAGAATAAAAATCTCAGCCTCGCAATGAAGACTTGTATATGTGTTGTTCTAATGCATGACGAAGCGTATCCAAATGGATTCCATTTCTCCTGTTTCTTTTGCTGGGGTAGTACAATGCTGTTGTGAGAGCTCTTTCAACTTTTTTTTGCCCCCTATAAACCTTAAAAAAAAAGAGAAAGGATCCAGTCTCTAATTTTTTTATTGTTCACTTTAGACATGGAATAAGCAGTGGACAGATTCTCCTTTTAGATACATGGACGTAAATCCAGAATACATGCTACTGATGTCTAGATTACTTTAATAATCTGCCTTCAGAATGGTGTTACAAAACTTTACRAAATACCTCTGTGTGTTTATACCATAGGACAGTGCACACCAAAGCCATGCATACCTTCCAGGAGAAAGCCTTGTTTAAGCTTTCCTCATATTGATATTCTTTTCTATTGCTATTCTGTTCCTGCTAGTGTATTATAATTGATCCAGTGTCAAATCAATGATATTTTGACTTAATGCCCTCAATGAGAAGTGTACTTTAACTGATAAAAACACTCATTCCTTCCACAACCAGTCCTTTCTTCTCTGAAAGAATGCAAGATAAATTTATAATACTTTGCCACTCTTCCATATTTACGAAAAGCTCAAACTTCAGATGGTTTCCAGGGGTGAGGCACAGACATGTAGGTGTCTGCTTTTCCAAAATCCCTGAAAGAGTTAGGGTAGTTTGYATATCTGTATCATTTTATATATGTGTGTTTGTGTGTGTGTATAGGTAAACATATATCAGAAATATAAGTACACAGACACATACACACATATAGGTAATGCAGACATTAAAATAAAGAGCAACAGAAGTCAAGGTGGAAGACACTTCCCAGCCAAGAATGGGTGGAACCAGTCCTTGTGTGAGGCACTGTGAGCTCACTTGTTCCATACTGACCATTACTGTAAGCAAAGAGTAATATCAGTAAAGTCCAGTGGATTTTGTCTAAATTTATGCTAATATAACTGAGAGCAGAATCTGGTCCAGAAGTAGAGTTGTTTCCAGTTCGCAAAGAAATACCGCAAASCTGAAATGTTCTAGAATTTAAAAATGAAGTTGAAATTGATTTCTTCCACTACTCCTGCCCTTCAAGCCCTGCACTTACATTTGTGGTATTAGTATTATATTCTCTTCCTTTTAAAAATTTTTTTTTCTTTCTTTCTCTTGCTACTCTTTGATGTGCCCATGTGAACAACAGGGAAAATAGAAAGGGAGCAAGTACCTAGAAATGTGCCAAATCCACAGTAAACAACCAAYGAGATTTCTTGCATCCATCTTGCATCTACTTCTTGTATCCATGTAGCAGTTATGTCAAGACAGATTAGAAGGTTAAGAAAAGAGTTTTAATTTTACCCAGTATTCCTCAAAATAGAATACAATCAGAGTATGCTTTGCCAGGGAAAGGCTCACAGGAGTAATGGAGACCTGAATTATCAAGGACTTGAAGAGAGTTCAGTTTTCTGCCTACCTCCTACTGCCTGAGAGCTGCAGGCTTGGCACACTTGGAACCAGCCAGCTGCCCCTGGCCACTGGTGCAGGGATGGCAGCGCCGAGCTCAGCAGTTACTAAGCGCTGCATTTACCCAGCTTCTTGCATGCTGTTGCAGCCCATCCCGAGCTCCGTGCTGCTGTGCTGACTGTAGTCCTCGCCGCACCTGAGCTAGCTAGCTGAAACCTCCCCAGGTACATCCTTCTGAAGAACTCCAGTCACTGCATCAGCTGCAGAATAGGCATACTCTAAAGATAATTTTTTCCAAGTAGAGTCCTTACCATTGTCTTTTGTGAACCATGCCTAACACATTCTGGGCTCTTCTGGAATACAAACAATAATCAGATGCCCATAATTCATTAAGTCTTGATTTAGTTTCACAAATGCAGTTACTATAACAATGCATACAGTCTTAATTCTTTCGCAATCTAACCACCCATCTTTGTGACAACCGGGTAGCACAGTACCCTCAGAAAGAAGCCACAACAGCTCACAGAGTGCATAAAAATTTCCAGCTGRCATTTATTACAGATAGCATAGAAAAATATCCATCACTGTTATTTATACCATTAATGTATATATGGATGGTTGCTGGTTCAATCTAGTCCTGAGAGAGGAAGGAAGGTAAAATAAATTCATTGTTCCGGAGAGCAGCGTAGTCCTTGGATTCCTCAAGATGTCTTATTAGCCACAGATAACCAACATGAGTTTAGTCCAGCAGGCTGAGCAGTGTGGTACTGACCATAGAAAGACATCAATCATCGGGAGGAAATTAAGATGTAGAGGTGGAAGCTAAAAGAGTACTTGTTTAAGCTAGGTTGTAAAGTAGTGTTAACAGTGAATATTGAATGGCATGTTGATACGGAAATGAAATATTCTCAGGGCAGGTACAGCTGGAGTGAAGGCTGGGAACAGGGAAAGAAGGTTGGTAGCTCATAAGTTAAAGATGAAAGCAAAGCAAAGGGGCTGCTACATGAGACCCTCTCAGATGGACGAGGGGAAGATGACAATGTTAATAAGGCAGAAAATATGTAGGAGGAGATTTCATAAGTGCAATGAAAAAAAAAAAAGACGAGCCTTACACTAGCATAGCCAGGTCAGAAATGAGGGAACTGCACAGTGTCAATTGTATCTTCAAAGACACATAAGTCCCAAACCAAACTAGGAAGGGATAAAGAGAGTTTTCAATGTGAATTCCAGGTTGTACCTAAAAAATACAGTCATCCTTGAAATCAGAAAGGAATGTGATCCTCTGTATTCTCCAGTGATTTCAGCAGTTTGATGAGACCTGCTGTTCTGAGCTTCATAAGAAGATCTTTGAAGGTGCAGTCCTTCAACTAATCACAAGCCTGGCTCTTCCAGTCCTCCTCCAAAGACATCCTTCTTATTAGAGGAAGGTTAGCACAAGGCTGTCCAAAGATTCTCCTGAAACATATGCTCCCACAAAAACCATGTACCAAAACAAGACAGCTCCAATGTGAAATGTGAATAGAGGGATGTTTCATTTCAGGTCCTAAATTCAGACTTTTCTGTGTTTAATCATGTGAGCTGTCTCCTCAGGCACTTTTCTACTGCTCCATACTAAAGGATCTTAGAAAAGACCCATAATTTCCTGAGCCATCCTCTGCAAACTCTGCTTCACAGCTGGGAGCAGGAGAAATAAGGAAGTGACGTGCTGCTTGAGCAGTTGGTTAGTGGGAAGAAAGGCTACGTAGAGTGTGCACTGATCCTTAGCACGTTCCCTTTTGTGGCTCTTAATTAGTTGACATTTTAGCAGGGACAGACCTCAGGTCTTGCATGAAAACAGTTTAAAATTTTAAGCATGGCAATATATATGGAGAAAATTTTAAGAAAATGTGGGATTCTGGCATAACAGTTAAAAAATAAAAGGAGACCGTGAGGCATGTGGTAGAACAGGGAAGGAACCGAAATCTGTTCTGCTTCACTTTGCATCTCTTCCCTCCAGCCGGGCGGCCCCCAGTTTTGTGGGTTTGATATTTATTTCTTGTATATGTAATGGTGCTTGGAATAACATTGTACATCTGTGGTAAGGTCATAAATGATGAGCCTAGGCTGCTGAAACAAGGCCCAGAGAGAACTTTGCCACTGGCTTCAGAAGGATTAGCACTGGGCTTTCTTAGCCATGCTTTTATTGAATGAAACCTCACTGTTAATACGCTTGCTAGTATGGTGTAGACAAGCTCCGAGATGGCCATTTGTTTCAGCAGAATGTGTTATTAGAATCCCCTCCCCGCATTGTTTTGCCTTTGAGCTTTTACACTAGTTATTCATTTTGAGTTCCAGTTTGCCATTTTACAGACCTCAGCTTAGGCTCTTGATTGAAGACAGAGACTCAGTTTGCTGCCTGCTGATGCAGGGAGCAAAAGAGAACTGCACCCAGAGAGTYGCCGAGTCCGGACTCTGCCGGGTCACCACTGCGTTCTCTCCAGCCTGCTTGGCCTTTCTTTGGTTAATTCTTGCAACGATATTTTGAGATGGGCCCTAAAATTATAATTCAAATACCATCAAACTATGGAGCTTTCAAAGCCTGGCCCCTCGTGCAATTTGCCTCTTCCCCATGGCAAGCAGTTTTACTGAATCAATTCGTGAAGCAAACATTGTATTGACCCCACTGGGAGTCRTCTTATTATAAAAACTGCAAAATCTGCCCAGTGTGTTTTGTGCTGCAACATATGTAGATGTTTCCAATAAACACCCATTTCTTATTCTCTGTGATTTTTTCTTATTTATGTAAAATTTGTAGCTATGAGTATATGTAAAGTATGAGGCAGATGCATGTGTTCATGCTGGCGTGGGGTTGTTTTGACAAACCCTCACAGTGCAGGAATGTAGCCAGGCTGAATTTTTGCTGACTGAGCCATTACAATAAACCCTACCAACCTTTGTTCTCTTTGCCAGATATCTATCAGGGTTGAAAAAAACCCAACCTGTATAAATACCATAGAATACTGAAATTGGGTCRGAACTATTTTCATGTCCCTGTCTGTATTTCCATGAGTGTTAAGCTGCCAATTTCAGAGAAGGCAAGTTGTAATAACATTTAAAAAAACCAACCCAGCTGTTGCGATTTCAAGTTCTGATACCCCTGTTAAGGGATGCTGCCAGTTCATATCTTTGAGTTATCTTTTGGTCACTGGCATCTCCTAAGATTTTGGACCTTGTCGTCCAGAACTGATATGAGAGGTGTGGGGAAGATGTGGGGGGAGGCACTTGCATTTTGTGGAAAGAAAGAGATTATTTTATTGGCTATCTAATACTGCTCAGGAGCTTAGCAGTATGCAGTTTAGTCCATTCATGGATTAAACGCAATGCAAAATGCAGTCTTTCACTTATTTCCAGAAGTTATCACATTGCTGCCACCCTATGCGTATCGTTCAGACTTCTAAAAATGTTTTGTGCAGAGCTGCATACACGTGTGGCTCTGTACAAATAATTAGTAATATAGCAATGTAATCAGAACAGGATTTCMTAAGCAAAGGTCTTAACCTCTAGTGAAGAGAGAGCTATCTARGCTGAATGATGAAGGTTATTTAATGATGTTCACAGTAAGAAAGATTGACAGCGTTTGGTGCCTTTCTTTTGGTTATGCTCCTTCATATCCTATTTGTTTGCTTTCTATTTACTTATGGCTCCCAYGGTCAGTTGAAACTGAGTCTGTCGAGCTGTATTTTCAAAGAACTAGAATGCAAACAGTGTTGAAAGGTTGGTTTGTGCTTCTTCTGTTTTTTTTTTTCTGAACGCTTGCTTTTGTTATCTGTTTGAGTTTGTTTAGTTTTACTTTGTATTGCCTTTTCCTCTGCAGTCAGCCCTGCCCTCATGGACTCCAGCATCCTTCAAGCAAGACATTTCAGAAGAAGGCTGAGAGAAGCCAGGATGCTTTGATACTTCTCCTCTCCTTGCCCTTACCCTTCCGTACCCGCCTTTCATCTGGCACAGGAGCCTGGACTGTGGGAAGTCAGCCGCCAACTGTTGAGAGAAGTTCTGGGGATGCCCTAACCTGGTGCAATACAAAGAAGTTTTTTAAAGTCTTGATTTCACTTTCTTTTAAGCGTGTGTATAAACCCAGGTCAAACTGGAATTGATCTACAGTAGAACTGACTGAAAAACAAACAAACTGAAAAAAGACTTAACTATTTTATTTATTTCGATATTTAAGAGAGAAAAGAAGTGCTGAAGTTGCACAGTATTTTTGTTTGAAATACATTTTACTTCAAATTTTAAATGCAATTTTGTGAAGACATGAAATTTTAAAAAGCACTTAATGTAAAATAAAGACTGAATATTTACTTTAAGGAAAAAACTTTTTTTAAATAATGAAAATAAAGATCAACTCTGCTCTCTCTCTTACTTTAAAGAAGCCATTCATACATGTGCTGGGTATCTTTGTTTTTTGCAAATTGGATGTGGTAAGTGAAGATTGTTCTGGTTTACTTTCTCCTTAATAATATTATCCTGTTAGATGCTTAAAACTTACTTTGCTGTACTGTGTTAGGCACAAATCTGAACAAAAACTGTTGAAATAGCAAAGACCAGGCTCAGTGGCTGGATTTTTTTGTTACCAGATTTTGTGTCCAATTCAAAGGACTGTCTTCTCCCAGTAGGATTGATGTGTCTCTTCTGCACAGTAAAAAAGGTTTGCTCTTGAGCAACTCTGTGAAATACTTCTGCTGAAAGAGGGGTTTAAAAAAGGAAAACAACTCTGTTAATTTTAGTATTATTTTTTGCTTTGGTAATTCCACAGCTGATTATGAGTTGGTTGTAAGGGAAGTATCTAAATGTTCAGGTGCTCTTGGCATGGAGCTTCCTGTTGGGGTCAAGGATGATGCCATGTGTAGAAACCTCGTGTACTTCAGCCCTTTCTTAAGTGGTAGTGGACTTTGAAAAGCGTACAGGGGCACCCGCATGTCAGCAGTAAGCAACAGGGGTTACTCAGCAGGAGAATGTGAGTTCCTGCAGCTACAATCCTAAATTGTCCTGTGAGGCAGCGGTGAGGGACGTTCACATGCTGAATTCTAAGTTGTTAGTCGTCATCTCAGTGAAATAAGGTGTTCTGCTCCATACAAGCACTGGAGGATTTTGTCGGCTGCCAAATCTGCTCACAGTGGATAGCGCAGGACTGTTCGCTGTCATGTGTGATGCAGTCTAGTAAGGATGCAGGATAGCCTTGCGTCCTAGGAGAAGGGTGTTGGACTTGGCTCTGRGATTAGCTTCTCCTCTGTAACAGGGATGCCAGATGTATCTATTGGCATAGACCCAGGGTATAGATAGAAAAAGTGGGTTTGTTAATGTGGCTTATGTTGGCTTTCGGAGTGAAAAAAGCTATGTCTACAAAAAATGCATCCTGACTAGGTGAAGCTGCCAGAGAGCCCGATCCTGCATCGTGTTTTTTGCACACCTAAAACTCAAACTCACCTCACTGAGAGGTTTCCATGTGTCAGTAGCAGCAGATTTTGTCCTCTTCTCCCTTCCCCTTCTCCTTCCCAGATTAACACATAGGGCCAAAAATAACCATTTAAGAGTCCTGCTCCCACTAAGTTAAATGAAAAAAATTATGTCCTAAGCGGGCTCTTTAGCAGGATGGTTTTGTTTTGTTCATTTTGTTGGTTTCTAAACTTGCAGTGGTGAACTGCCTCTAGAGAAGAAAAGAAATCAAATTTTATTTAATCAAAATATAACAAGACGCACAACTGTAATGAAGATTTGCAAACTGTAGGGTCTGTATTCCGTTTGTGTAATATTCCTTCCAAATAAAAGTTCTGCTTCCAACGTCCCTACTGTATATTCCTCTGTAAATATTACTTTATCAAACCAGTTCCACAAGGTCTTTTTTAGTGAAAATAATCTTCTTTTAAAAAGACATTGTTGAATAACATACTTGTACATAAACTTTTCTAAGCTCTCCATTGTTTATAATACTCTCTTTGAAGCTTAAAATAAAACTTCCTCCTCTATTGATTTTGTTTCCCTTTTCCATTTTGTAAATTATGACTTTTGTCCCTGGATTTTGTTTTGTATTTCTTAATGAAGCATGATGTTAACTGAGAATTCTCTTCCTTTTTATCTTTTACTTTCTCTTCTGCRTTCATTGGACCTCAGAAACTGGTCCTGTTGCTTGCTATAGTGAATGTAGGCAGGAAATAAAATACTGCATTTGTGTAGGACTCATTTTAAGACTGTTTCCTATCATTTGGTGATAATAGAGGATCTTCCTAAGTGTGTTTGTATTTTAATAACCTTCTCTATGAGATTAATAGAGTTGCATTAAGTTAATTTAGATTCAAAGGTGGAGTCTAAATTATATGAGAGCTTTTYGTATAGATTTTAGTGACATTGCCTTAGGGAGTCCTGACCCTACCTATGCCATTTCTAATCCAGGGCCTGGAGTAACTGGAAAYGGTGGTTCCCTTTGCTGCATTTCACAGTGCAGGCATGGGCCCTCCCTTTCCCTTTGCACACTTTAGATGAGTGGTATGGTTGTATAGGATGGAAAGAGAAAGAGGAAATACYGTGTCAGATTAGATGCCATCTTTTTAGGAAACTCTGTGTGTCCTCTTCCCTAATAGGCCTGTTGTCATTTTTATGAAGCTCTGTTGCCTTTCCTCTGCCTTCCCATCGATTTCTCTGCTACCAGTAGAGGCTATACATGGCCCTTTTTACTTTGGCAGCTGCTTGCAAAAGTAGCAGCTGAGGTGTAGTTTTTAAGAGATCTTCTGATGGGGGTACAGATCCTTTAGAGTAGTGAACTGCTCCCCCCAGCAGATTAAAGGGCAAATAAGTCCTAAAGAACACGTTAGAAATTAATCCAGTCAGGCAATATAGGAATTGAACAGAATTGTACAGATGGGCTCCTACCTGCCTGATTTTTAACAGTTGTGTGTGACAGAGTATGTGTCTTAGCAGCAGAGAATTAACCATTCTTGGTCTTCTTTTATAGCCTTAACTATAAAGTGTTATTTTTCACATGTGTAATTTTAATTTCCATTAGTGTTTTGTTTTTCCACTCTTTCTTCAGATGAATATGACTTGAAAACTTCACTGCTTGCCTTCAAATCTTCTTTTTGCCTGTGCAAGTCCTTTGGMCGATTCATTGGAGGAAGGAGGAAACCAAAAGGCAGTTTCAGCTACCTTTGCTGTCCTCAGTCACTGTGGCTCTTGGGAACCTGTTTGGAATCTGATAGAGCAGCTCATGGACTTCTTACTGGGTTGTCCTCAGCTGTTCTGTGGCAAAAAAGTCTTTCCTGCCTTTTCACCTGTTGGGCACTGGGGACCAGAGGCAGCTGAAAAGGTGGGATAAAGTGCTAACCGTATTTCTGAGCCATGCTGAGAAGATAGCTATGATGCTCTCCTTAGAGCGCATACTGGGTGATAGGATTGCTGGTTTTAAAGCCCTTCCTAGCAACTTCCAATTTCCTTTCTGCRATTTGCTCTCAGATATTCTTACAATAATCTGAGTTGCAGGCCTACAAAACTACTTTTCCGTAGGGATTTCACGGAGGGCAAGTAATCTTCTTTTCCTGCCCCAAAGCAGAGAGGGGAGGGAGGGTATGTGATGACAGATCCTGAGCTCCCGGCCATTGCTGCTTTTGTTGTTCTCCTCGCTCCTCTTGAGCTTTCTGCTGTGCTGCACAGGACAGAGAGACCCAGACGGAGGTTGGACCGAGGGCAAAGCTGAATGCTGACAAATCAAAGAAAGGAAAGTTGAAGAATGGAAGGAAGGAAACTGCTTGTGGCATCAGTGCACTTTTCTTGTTCAATAGGTCATCTCCCATTCTAACTCAGTTGTCATTTTCATTGTCCTCGGTGTGATGGATGCAGAGAGCAGAGCCAGACATTTCTGCTAAGGTAACCAGGAGTGAAAGTGTACGTCGAAATTGGCCTTTATGGATGTCTGTCAACACCCTGTTTAGATGAATGGGATCCTTCCCACCACAGCAGAGCTATTGTTACAGGCTGTCAGAATCCAGAGAACAACTCTGCATAAGCCTTATTGCTTTGAACATTTTTGTGCCTTTTTTGTTTGTTTGTTTGTTTTTTGTTTTTGTTGTGTTTGGTTTTTTTTTTAAGCCACAGGCCGGGAAATAGAAAACTTCTAAAGGAAAGTTTTAATTTTGCAGAGATTATCTGAACAGAAAAAGATATTGTTCCCTAAGCCCCAGAGCAGATTTACGTTGGCATGCTGGCTAGGAAGGTATCTTATTTTCCTGCCTGGAGAAGGGTTCTTGCTGGTGAGAGTCAGCTGTGGCAGGAGGAGGGAGTAAAAGTGTCTGCCAGCACTGCGGCAGCTAATGGCTGCCCCCAAAGCCAGGTTTCTCTGGGCTGAGACTGAGCTGAAGGCTGGCAAAGCTAAGGGCTGTAATCCCAAATTCTCTGGGTGGGCTGAAAACGGCATGGGCTTCTTTGCTTTGTCCTGAACTAGAATATTGCGCTGGTTTAAGATTTATTCCAAACTTTTGCCCTGAATCGGGGAAAAAAATTCTGGTTAAATTTGCATGCTGGAGCTGTGAGCCCTACTTGTAATCAGATCCATCAGCCTACAGATGATAAAAAAACCCCATAACCCTTTCTCTCTAAAACCAAGCTTTTAATGCTCATTAGCAATGACAGAAACTTCTCTGTAGCCTGTCCCATCCCTAGTGTTGAAGATGGCTAAGTAGGACATAAACTACATAAAGCATACGCAGCAGGGCGCATACGCAGTGACTACTCCCCTTAGCTTTGGCTGGACTTGTCCAAATTGTGGCTTGATGTGTTTAAGATCTCCATTGTCCCTTGGAAATTATTGTGAAATTATATTTCCTTTGCTGCACCAAAGCTGGACATTTGCTACAGTTTAGTCCTATCTTTGATTTTAATGACTTAAGATGAGAGCCATCCATCTGTGGCATCTTAATTTCACCAGTATATTTTTTAAGACCTGACTGCATTTTTTGCTGTTTCAAGAAATACTCTTGCTGTGTGTTAGAAAATTTTACCATATCATCTGTTATTTGATGAAGTTTTGTCCTTGCAGCTTGTAATTCTTCATGATTCCATGGTGTGTGCACCATGATGGGAGAAGGATGGCATTTACCTTTAAAAAAGCACGGATTTCTGGAGCACAGTGTTGTGCCATCCAGGATATAATTAGAAACAGTTTTCTTTAATGTTGTCCAAGATAGCTGTGGTAGCTCTGAGTGGCCTACAAACCAGCAATGGCACTGTTATGGGAGAGGCAATACACTTTGAACATCGAGGCTGGGCGGTGGGCTGAAGCTCTTGGAACTACTGCTGCCTGCCTGAGAGAGGCAGCCGCCCTGCTGGGGAGCTTGCAGAGGGGTACTCCTTCTGTGGGATCCCAGCTGAGGGATGGTGCCTCTTGAGCAGCAGCAGACGTAGCCTCCCTTCAATGTCGTACRCTGAGTGGTTTTTTTCGGAGTGGAGTTTCATTTCTCGGTGGTGTTCATCTTCCATAACCAATTCTCAGTAAGACCTTCTAGTTTATCTCTAGGTTTGCACAGGTGTTAAGAGTAATTTTTTGCTTGGACTGAAGCCCCTTCTCATTATGTTTCTTCAGTCTTTGCTGTTAGTGTCCTGGTGTTGGTGGCTTCATTGTGGGCTGCAGGAAGAGAATGAACATAACCAAATCTTTCAGATACAGTCTTCTTTTTTGAAACAGATTAGAGATTTTAAATAATGCTGGAGAGAGTTTTGTCAAGCATTGCTGAAGACTTACCTTACTAATCTGGGTTTCRTTCATTAGCCAACAGCCATTAACTTCTTCATACGATGATTTCAGGAGTCAGTATTGAGGCCAGCTCTCCAAGGTGAGAGGAAGTTGTTGGATGGGAAATAGCTGAGAGCTGTGCTGTCACTAAAGGAGTACTTTTATTTTAGTGTCAGATAGCCAGTGAGACATAGCTTTCGAGACATAGCTTTCAAGTTCATGTAGCACTTGGTACGGTGGCGTTTACATGGGGTGGTTTTCAGGCTGTGTTTGAGAAAGTAATTTTCCCCTGTTGGTACAACAGTTGCTTCACATCAGTGCTCTGCTGGGAGTGGCTTAGATGTGTTAAACAACACTGAAGTCTTTCCAGCCCTTTCCTCAGGCTCAACAACTTGTTTTACGGTGCAGTGGATTCTGCAGCTGGATCTTGGCTCAGAAGTCTCATCCATTGCTGGGATATCTGCGCTTGGGCTTCTTAAAGAACAGGTCCCAGCTCTTTTCAGGTCTTTCCACACCGACTATGTCTCTGAATGTGTCCATCAGCCTGGAGRCTTAGGAGAGTTTTTAACTATCCACAAACTCTCTCTGGGTTGAATTCAGATTGCTGTTGTACTCTTCAGGCATCCAGATGGTCCAGAGCCATGTATTCCTTCAGCTGGAGAAGAGGACCGTCCCTGTGTTAGGGAGCTTCATTTCCCTTGCAAGGCCAGGTCAGCCACTTCATTAATTAGCTCTGCGAGACCCTTTCCTCACTTCCATTAAGGGTGAGATTTTACAAGTACTTAGCGATCTGGAAGAAAAAAATGGAGAAGAATTTCCTAAGGACATCTGCACCCATTAGATTCCTCTGTGACTGTTCACATATTTTCAGATCTGGCATTATGTGAAGAAGAACTAGTGCCCACTAGGCCCAGTGCAGCTATCACTGACAATTGCCAAACATCTCTGGGGTGATGGGATCCCACCTAACAGTGAACATCGCAGGTGATGAACACCCTCAACAGCTGTTAAAGTTGGGATGCCCAGAACCTGGTCGGACCAGCCTGTAGGAGAGGACTTCCCAACCTCTTTGCCATTAACAGAACCATYGAGCAACAGTCCCGCTAGCCAATGTAGCAGCCAGCTAAGAGCAGGGTCAGAAGACTCACAGATCCCCGGAGTACCGTGGAAGATCATTTTCTGGCGTTAAATACGATAACATTCTACTTTTGTACAGGCTCTGTTAAGCAATTCCTCTGGTGCTGAAAAGGAACAGGACTAGTGAACTGTTTAATGAGGGACTTTTGCGTCCACTGCAGTGGAACTAGCTAATTTCTTGTTTAATCTGATGTGATATTTAGCTGCTATGAAGTATCGGTTGTGTAGGTTAAAGCAACGCTACTCACTTGTTACAGGTTGAAGAATGGCCTGCACTTTGACTTGGCTAGTCTGGGGTGGAACGTCTGGTGAGCTCTGAGAAAACAAATCATGGATTTTAATCTGGTGTTTTTCCAGTGAAAAACAAACAAAAAAATCCTACTGTTATGGTGTCTCTGGCAGCATTTTGTTGGACAGTTGCTCAAAAAGACCGTTCAAATAACTGCACTGAAAAATACCATGGTGAGGAGAAAAGATTTTGGTTTGATTCGAAATGAAACGCGTTCTCTTTTTCTCAATGAAATGACCCTTTCCCTTCCTTTCCCACTGCCGAGTGTGCTCAGGCTTGAATGAAACATTTCATTTGTGAGTATTTTTCCCTCTCTTAAAAACAATTCCATCGAGCTGACTTTTGAAGCAAGGTGCTGCTCCAAACTGAAAGTCTGACTTCTTGTTTGTGAAACACTGGCACAAAATGTCTCACCTTTTCTGAAAAATCAGTTTCTCCCTCTGCTGCTTCTTAACCCTTTCTCCCCTCCCGCTTGCTTTCGACTGAAACTACATTCACATTCACTCCTTCACTCAGATGTTTAGATCACCCTGAAATTGCATTTTTTACAGAACAAACTGAGACATTTCACTCCCCCCTACCGAGCACGTACTGATGCTCTGCAGGGTGCAGTTGTACCTCTTACTGCCCTCTAGATACTGGTGTTGCTGGGACTTTGATGAGGAAGTGAAAACTGGCTGCCGTATTGATGAAATCTCGATTGGCTCTTAGAAATTCCCAACCAAACAGGGGGTTTAACTAACGGAGAAGGGAAAAAATCAGCAGACGATGGGATTTTTCCAGCTTCTGGCACTGCATTAAAACAATGGAGAGTGTGCGTGGAGAACACTGCCCATTCGGCAGCTGAAAGGGTTTCTTTAAATCAACGAGGGACTGAAGTAACTTGCTCCAAATTGGTTTTGTTTGTGTTTAGTTGAGTGAGGCAGTTCTACTTATGTCTGAATATACAATCACATTAGCAACAGTGTAAATTATGCTTGCGTGGGAAAGTCAGACCGCTTGCATTTACAGCGTGTTCGCATCAGTTATCAACCATTTACCCATCATGTGCTGAATTTCTTTACCTGGATGATACGTGGTTACCTCATGTAACAGCGATGAGGTCACTGCCTATGCAATGGCATGGTGTCTTCTGCATAGTTAAGTTTATTTAATATTAAAATGATGACATTTAAATAATTTCTCTGGAGTTTGCCATTTGATTTGAAATTTCTGGAATCGTGCTGCCAGGGAATTAGTCTAGAGTCATTCCTTAATCTTTCTAAAAAGTTTCTCCAGAGATTAGTAACACTCTCTCCTTTTTCCCTTTCCTGTCCCCTAATTCATCAGCGTAAACCCAGCCTACCCCATTTTCAGTCGACAGTTACTTTTATGGGATGGCTGTTTCCTGGCCCGTGGATGAAACCACCTCTGAAGTTCTCCCCGCAGCCCTTGGTGCTTGAGGAGGACCGCAGCGGTGCAGGGGGCTTGGCTAGATGCTCTCCGAACTGACCGGGTGAACACACGGCCTGTTTTTAGTGAAGAGGTGCCCGTGTCCCGAAGCATTGCTTCCGTCGCGCTCTCCCACATAATCCCAGCGGAGAAGCCCCGGTCGGAGAGCCCGGGGAAATGACGTGTGCCATCCACAGCCGCCGCCAGCTCGGGTTAGACACACGTTGTTGTGTCAGCATGAGAACGCTGGTCTTTGCAAGGTACAGCACAGGATAGCTACCTTTGATAGCACAGGTACGCGGGGCAGCGCCGGGCGTCCCTGCAGACGTGCTGCCATCTGTGCGGCTGTGTTAGCGGGGCGGTTTAACACCAGGAGTATTGGGGAAGGACCAGGTATCTGGCCAGCAGACATGGGTTCAAGCAGGTARCAAAGTCCTTGTTCAGGTTAAAGGGAGGGGAGGAGAGGCAGAGCTGATACCTTGTTTTCTGGGGGGGTTTAACAAAGGTAATGCTCTCGTGGAAGGCTATTCAGGCTGCCGTTTCCCTAGCATTTTAAATACCACCCCACTCCTCTGACTATAGCTGGAGATTTTGGCTCTCCCGGGGGGGAGGAGATGTTCTAAATGGGCTGCCAGGGAGGTGGATTTAATGCAGTAGGAAGAACTGGCTTCACCAAGTTAAGAAGCAAAACAAAACCCAATCCTCCATTCCTATTTTTAGTGTTTATGACCAAGTATTTTTGCTTGGTTGCTCATTTTGAAAGGGTTTAGTGAGCCTGCCAGTTGATTGAAAGCTCTGTGGTGTGTGAGCTGGCCTGGCTGGGGAGCCTGCAGTGCATAGCGACGAGGTCGGAGCCGCGCCGGAGGTTTTTTTCCACTGCAGTTTGTTGAAGGGTAACAAAAATGTCCCCTGGGCAAAGGGGATGTTGGCTTTCCAGGTTGTGGTGATTCATCTTGTCTGGATAAGCAGCCTTCCTCCCACTCCCGCATTTTCATCTCCATCACCTCACCCCTACTTCACTGTGCAACCAAATGCAAAACCTGCCCTGCATTGCGCGGGCGGCATTGCCGGGGGGTCTCACGCAGCCGACCCCCGCGAGGTGTACCTGCTGGGCAGCATTAGCATTCGGTGCCCGTCCTCCTGGCCAGTTCGCACTCTATAAATGGGTTTATTCTCGTTATTAGGAGCTATGTCCCTGGCATATGGAGTCCGTGCGGTGCCTGCAGGCAGGTTTCCTTCCTGTTGGTGTTGGTAGGCAGCCCAAGTGCCTCCTGGCAATTAGCAGATCGTTACCCATAATGCGGCGCGCAGCGATGCAGCCTGGTGGGTTTTCTGGAGGTCACTCTGACCTAATTCACCCCCAGGAATTGTACAGTGCTGGCATGACTTACCAGTGCATTAACAAGCTGATGCTTCAGTACGAGGTTATTTGAGTGCTTCCACATTATTTTTCTTAGGCAAGAAATAGCCATTTTGTCTAGCGGCCAACAGTGGCTAATAGGGGCTGGTCTGGAAGAGRAGGGAGCAGAGTGCTGGCTGGTTTTGAGATGGGACATTGCGGGTGTGCGGCATTTGCTTTGGCTTTAAGGTTGGGGGCCATTTCTGATCCCCCGGGTTGCAAATGCTCAGAGCCCAGTTGCCGCCTTACTTCTGCGCTCACAGCACCTTTGCAGCGAACCGAGCAGCGTGTGGCAGGCCTGTGCCCAAATCCCCGCTGCTCGCCCTCGGAGGGGAAGACAGAGGAGCAAGACTCTGCCTCAGATCTGCCACAGCCCAAACCCCCGGACGATATGAAATGGAGGTGCAGATCTGAGCCCGTCCCAGGCGGTTTTGGAGGGGCAGGTGTGCCTGGCCGGAGGGGGACCCCCGCACGGCAGCGGGCACCCTGACAGGGCTCGTCCTCCCTCTGGCAAACCTGAGCCCAGAGCAGAGGGCTTGGCTGCAGCATCACCGGCCCAAAGCAGGGTGTTCTCCTAGGGCAGTGATTTGTATACGCCAAAGTTAATTGTCCGCAGTTTTTAGAGGCTTTTAAAATCTGTAACTTCTGTTTTTCATTTCTCCCTGCTGAGATATGTATGGCTGGACTGTGCATGCTGAGGAAGGGGGGCTAGGCAGGGAAAGACCCACACAAACCTATCGCAGAAAAAATGTTTTGAAACATTTCTCAGGTAGTTTTCCTGTAAGACTTGTGGCATCTGCTWCCAAGGGGATGGTGCGTGGGGAGAGAGTGATTTGACTGACAAAACCATTAGGATGCCCAGAGTAACTCGCTCCTGGCTTCTCTCTTTGTGTGCTCTGGAGGTCACCCCCGAATCCCACCCGGCTCCTCCCTCCGCCCCACGCCAGACAGAGTTACYCTGCCTTGTCTGCAGCTAATCTCCCTGGGTGCACGTGAGGCTGTGTACGCACGGATCCTTCGGTTTGTTTATGCACGTGAGCAGCCTCTGAGCCAAGCTTTGCTCTCGATACACCCTCTGTAGCCCAGGCTCTTTGTCCCAGCTGATCCTCTTGACGCTTAAAAACATTTCAGAGGAAATTATGCGGCATTGTAGAGTCAAAGCTGGGAGCGAGTTGAGCTGGTGGGCGGACGTTCCTCAGGCAACAAAATTTTCCGGGGAGTGCCTCGAGATGAGGGGTGTTTCGGTAGGAGCTCACTCCCCCTGTGCCCTTTGGTGTTTGCATGGCTAAAGCAACAGCAGGGTAGTGCAGGAGAGCGAGCTGCAAGTGCCGCTTTCCACTCACCACCATTTTATAACTTCCTCGAGATCTCCGGTGTTAATTGCTTTCAAACACAGGTCTGTCCTGCTTTCAGTTCCCATTGACTCCAATTACRCCTGCCTAACTGCGACTGGGACTGAACCACTATCTTTTGCACAGGGGTTTTATTTGTCCCTTGGGTGAGCGATTAAAGCGGGCTCTCTTCTACCGGTGCCGAATATTCGAGCAATAACTTGTAATTTATGTCTCTTTTTCCACTGGAACTGGCAGTCCCGAGAAGCAAACCACCACCTCCGGTGTGCAGCTGGCTGCCAGTCCCGGGCGCTAATGCAGCAGAGTGCCCCTTCCCTTTCTGCGGGCTCGGCTTAAGCTCTGTCCATGCTGGCCAGAACGACTATAGGGCCAGGAAACAAAATAATAGGAACTATAAGCTCTGCTACAGCTGAATGGTTTCAGAGCTCCATCAATTATTAAAGGCATTAATTCTTCCACAATTCCTGGCATATAGTGGCATATTAGATTAGARGAAAGTTGGTCCCTGACCAAATCAGACTGACCAGCCTATTCACTGAGGCCCCTGAGTCCTTTCAGACTCATTTCTGTAGGAGAGTTGGTGGTGCTGGAACACAGTGCCTCGGACACTGGGAGAAACAGCCAGGTTTTCTCATTTCCATCAGGACATAGAAATTCATGGTGGTAATATTTCCTCTCCTCCTTTTCTGTCTAATAGTCATAAAACCCAATGGTGCCTATCAATGAGGCTCCCTTTTGTGTTTGTTTGTTTGTTTTTCTTAAGAAGCTGGATTCTGTGTCAAAGGGGGTGAGACAAGAGCTCTTCACCTGCAGCCTCTGACACCCACCCCTGCCCCGGCCGCTGGGAAATCTGTTATATTTTTCTATAATGAAATACTCCTGCTTCCCTGTATCACAGAGGTGCTGTGGCAGGTGGTGCCTCGGATCCTCACCCCACAAACACTTTTGAAGGCTTCTGTTCATGAGTACCTCCATTTGAGCAGGCAGGCATAGGTCCCTGCATCGTAACGTCTTGACACTGCGAGGTGGGAAGGGCCAGGAAAATGCCAGGAGTTCCCCATCCTCATCCCTTAGTAACATTTGGTCTTTTTCTGAGAGTTGCAGCTCCTCRAGCCCTGGGATTCTGGCAGAGCCAAGCTTTTTGGTGTGGCTGGATGGTTTGGGTTTTTAAGGGCCCTTTCTAATCCATCTGTTGTTGACACTACAGATCTATAAGTATGCATTCTTAGACAGGCAAATGAGTGCTAAATTTTTATATCTTAACCATAAAATCATATCTCTTATTAGAATGACAAGTTACTTTTCCCTTCTTTTGTACGAATAACAGTAATAATTCTGTCTAATGATGGCAGTGGTCATAGCAATGCTTATTCAATCTTAGCAGGAGGAAATTTTGCAGTTTCTTTGCATGTAAAACTTCCATTATTTGGATGGGGTTCCTGGGACATAGGTCATTATATCTGTAATATGCATTTATAGTTGTTTAAAGACCTGAATAGTTTATGCAATAAATTCTGACGTGATATAGCCAGGAGCCCTGTGGGTTTTCATTATGCTATTGATTAAAAAGCCCACCATGACACAGTGAAGGTAAGGGAAAGAACTGGAAACTGAGTGAAAATTCCTTTTACTCTATATAAATAATTTCACATTTGTTTTAAAAAAAGGAGTCTTTGCTTATTTTTTCCCCTCAAGATAATMTCTGCCTTTGTTTGAAAAAGGTTATTGATTGGATTGTTAACTTAAATAGTCTGTGGCGGGTGTGACAGAGCACATGGCTGCAATTAATCTTGCGATGCAGAATCCATTATTGAAGAAGCACTAATGAGCCGTTCTAAGGCCTTCACTGGTCACAGAGCGCCTGGGAGCAGCAGACTGCTCCTGCCCTTTAATGTCAGTTTTGGTCTTTAGTGTTATACAGCCAGTGTAAGCAGAAGAGATTTTTAGAGGTGKTTTTTTTTAGGGTATTTATGTTAAAATTTTCCTTACCAACAGTCTGCAATTGCGCTGGGTGCGGGAGTCGAGAAACGGYCTCTGAATGCGTTCGCCCCCCACTCCTCCGACCAGATGTCTGGTGGACATAGTGTACAATTAAAGCCAGTGGCATGTGAAACACGGGTGTCACTATAAAATATGGTCTCAGTCGCAGGGTTCAGATCCAGAGGAGAGTTTTGACAAAGATGAGGGAGCTTTCAGGCCTGATCTATACTTTAAAATATKGCTTTAAGACAAAGGGATGAGCTGTTGGAAACCTTCTCACTGCAAGTTTTATTGTCTATGTTGTTTATAGCTATTGCGGCATAGCAAAAGTTTAGACAGAGAATAGTTATGGTAGATTAGAAACTGTCGATCTTAATATATCACCTTGTCCTTCAACAGAACTGCTCCCGGGGTGGATTTTAGAGGTCTGTCTATTGACTTTGGTGACACCATAAATATGTGTTACTTCTTCCCCCTGTTAGATCTGCGGAGCTGGTACAGACATGTGAGAGTGATCCAGGGTTTGCCAGGGCTGAGCCACCACCTGAATTATTAACTGAGTTCCAGCTGCAGACTCTTTGCTGCACACCTTYGCTGTAGCTAATGCCGTTTATCTCAAGATTAGCAAAAGAAGACTGTTTCTTTATCTTGACCACATAAGTAATGAAATTAAGCAAGAAAGACCTTTCCAGCTCTCTGGCTTGTGTGCCACCACAGTGTCTGTAACTTGAACCATATTTTGGACTGCTCTTTGTGTAAAGCAAAATGATTTGTGAGCTGAACCAGCYTTTTTTTTTTTTTTAAAGGGAATTTGAATCTACCTCTAGTACCCTGCCGTATGCAGCTACAGGRCTTTGTCTTCAGGTATTCTGGGAATGCCAAGAAGTGCTGTGATGTGGAGCAGGGATAGCGTTCGCTAACACCAGTCCAGGAAGCCTTGGATGTGTGAAGTTTCTCATAGGTCATGAAAAACACTGGGTTTTGAACCAAAGTAGCAGAAAAATAGAGAGATTGTGAAGAAGGAGAGCAGGGAGAGCAGGAAAAAGACTTTTAATGTTTTGAGTATCAACTGACGTGCTTGCCATACGCTACAGTGCCTCATCACGCTGCTGGCATAAGTGAAAATAGTCTTGCCAATGACATTAGGTTAGGGTCATGGTACCACAAGGCACATATTGTTTAATGTGAAAGAGGATCTGACTTGGAGGCTGAAGAAAGAYATGTCCATGAGGAATTCTTTTTCCCTTGGACATGTCGTAAGCCCTGGGCTCTAACAGAGAGCAATCTGTGGCTATGCAGACATGGCTGTGGGCATTTGTTGGACTCTTTCATAGTCACAGCATTTGGAGAGAGAGCCCAATGGAGTGAATAAATTGGCATTTTTTTGCAAGAGTCTCTTGCATTGCTACTAAAAAGAAGCCACCATGGCCCTCACTCCACTATTAATATTTTCTAAGTGATTCTCAGCCCACAAGAGCCCATTTCTTTTAGGCCTGTGGTGGGTGTGGTTCTAAGAAGGACTCTGCAAAATAGGATGGATCACTTCAAGGATGAGGCACCATCGATACGAGATGCAGCACAGAAAACCTGCAGAGGTGATTTTGAGGCAAATGAGGAACGAGACAGTCAAGACTGATAGCTGGAAGAGARCAGGAATGGCTGTGAAGGGACAGAGATAAAGTAATGAACAGAACCTGACCTTCATGTCGTTTGAGAAAGGGAGAGTCTCTAGCTGGAGTCTCTGCAGTGAGCAATGTGTGTACGCAGGCAAGCGAGCACGTGAATGTGTGTATGCATTTAGCTGTGATTTATTTCTGTAAGTTTGATTCCATTCTTTCTGTTTCTTTTCAAATGTGACTGAAGCTATTTAACTCCCTGATTAACTCACCTCCCTGTATGAGTTGTTTTCTGTGATGTATTCCAGCACTGTACAACCTTTCTGGAAGCTGACTCGCTGCCGTTGGGATGAATTCCTCCCCAATGTGTAGTGTGGCACATTTGTTCTATTCACTGGTGTTGGAATGAGGTTCCGTGTTTGCTGTAAATCAGATCTGGAGGAACATTTCAGTGTCATGTCAGGTTCCGCTAGTTTGGTAGTATCAGAAATTATAGGAGGTCCTCTCAGCATGAAAAGGTATCATGTCACAAAATCTCCTTCTGCACTGTTGCAGTTTCAAGGTCCCCAGAACTTTAGTTTGGACTTGGTCCACTGTAAATCTCAGTAAAACCTGACTCTTGTTTTGTGCTGACATTTCAAGGGCTCCAAAACCCAAYGATCTTCTTAGCCAATCTGAGCTCATCAGTTCTGTCAAAACATTTCTTTATTCAAAGGCTTAAGAGTGATATMAACAATGTCATTGATCCCTCCTTCCTTAAATATCTCTTTTATTTTCTATTCAATTTCCTTAATAACTTATGTACACACATTTCTTTGCTGGACAGGCTTAGTTTTCGTATCACTACCATGYGAATGTAACTGGAAAACCAAAATCCTTATTACACCATTTGGTGTTATCATGGGCACAAAAAGGAAATATATTCCCTACAGCATTATTGCCTTACCCAGCAATTCTCAGCAACTGTTTGCTTCACTAGCTAGAAAATACAGAAGCTTCTTGTAGGGCGGTGGTGGGTGATGTGACGAGACAGCAAAATACCGCTGATAGGTCTGGTAATGAAGATAGCGCATCTATGCCCGCACCTACCATAACCGTGCCTTTTGTTCTTATTGGGGAAGCATCCTTTCTTTCTCCACTCTTAAAAAGACATTYAGGCTGGTGGAGGTGGAAAAGATTTTTTCCTACCCTTTGGCTGTAGTCTAAGAACAGCAGATCGGGTGAAAAACCCCCRTGCACCTGATGATGGAAGGTTCTAGAAGTAGCAGGCGGTAGTGCTGGATGTGCGTACCTGTACTTCTAGGTCTTCTATAGATGAACAATTGGCTATCCCCGTCCCATGCCCCCCCGCCCCGACTATGCACAGTGTTAATGCTGAGGTGTGTCAGAGAGGGATGCTAAATACGGGGCTTTCCAAGAAGGCAAGCAATAGATTACTGCAGGTGGCTTAGGGACTGCCTCAGCCTGATAGGGGTGGTTTGGGAGTATAGTACTTTATTTCAGCGGTATATTTTTCTTGTTTTGTTTTGCAGAAGGAACACTGATCCTACCTTTGGTTTGTTTGTTTGTTTGTATTTTCCCCTCCAGAAAGCCCATTGCTGACCCTGCTACTGTGATACCGCTGTTTTGCAAAGCTGGAGTCGACACGCATGTAGGGGCGGGGGTTGTAACTCTGGCAATTTGTCCTTCCCGATTAGATGTGACTGTTCTGCTAGCTTTCCCTTCTTTATTCCTTTCATTTAGTTCGTTGTGGGAGTTGGCTTGGGGTTTTTTCCTTTCGGTTTCTTGTTTTGATCCTGGAAGGTTAGCTGTGCAATTTGGTTTCTTCTGTGCCAACCAACTTTAGTGGCAGAGCTCTTAAAAAAAATTAAAAGCTGTATCCCTCCATCCTGTCTTGTTTCTTCTCTGTACACTACTGCTTCCATTTAAGCAAAGTTTACAGAATTGCTCCACCCATTTGGACACCAGGAAGGGAAGCTCTGAAATGGAGAATAACCTCATTTCCACCAGGTCCCTCAGTCCGGTCGAAACAACGCTAATTGAAACTGTAGTTCAATTTCTATTAAGATGGATGGGCTCTCTCTCAAATTGGGTTTGTTTCTGATTTCATCCTTTCTCTTGTTTTCTTTCCAAAAAAAGCCCCCCAAAAACCAAACCCAAAGCCAAACCATTTTTAAGAGCTCTGAATAAAACTGCTTTGCCAATGGGGAATGGGTGGGGATGACTCTGATTTTCTCTTGTGCCCGGCAGCGAAAGGGTTAATGCCTGCTTTCCTCTTTGATATCTGTTAGTTGCAGCCCATGTTGTGATCAGTCCATGTCCATGTGCGTTTTGTTCCCAAATTTAATACCGGTTAATTAACAAGCAATAAGTGAGCTTTACCAATGACAGTTGTTTTCGATCTTCCTCAGGACACCCGACCTGCCTGCAGTTCACCACAAACATGACTGAGGCGGTTAAAACCTATCAGTGGCAGTGCATTGAGTGCAAATCCTGCAGCCTTTGTGGGACCTCGGAGAACGATGTGAGTTCATTTACCTTTTCATCCAAATAAGTGTCACCGCAAGCTACTGTCGTGCCCGCCCTTGAGGAGCACGTGGCGATGGTGTGGGTCATGGCTTTACTGCTGCTTCCATACTTCTCCGAGGAAGAGCCGCCCTGAGAGTAGAGATGGGCTTCTCCCCAGTGCCCCTGTTCAGCCATCGGTCTCTGCTGAAATCACCACGGGTATCATGTAGGATGGCGATACTTGTGGTTTGTGTGCTTATTCAATAGAAATTAGCTGGAGGCCATAAACTCCTGTCTCAGGGAGCTTCAAAAGAGTGGTGTTTTCAATACGGTAATCAGGAGTAGATGTGAATGGGTGATAATCTGAGAGATGGCGGGTACATTTCTTCTGTCCTTGATTTTGCTTACCTTCTTGGCATGATTTTTTAATCACAATTATAAGACTTGGGGAACATGAAAGCATTTGAACTGGGATGGCTAGGCCTCGCTCTAGTCACATAATCACCTATCCCAGTGATTTCTAAACCATGATCCAGAGCCTGCAGCTGAACAGTGTCCTCTCTGTGGGGTTTTCAGTTCAAATCTGATGCTAAGGGTCCTTGGTAGTCTGTGAGAAACTTGGAGAATTGACAGTGGCTGGAGAATTTTGGAGGCAATTGGCTAAGAGTATATTCCCTATAGCAGAATAAATTTGAAGCCTGAGATTTTGTTTTGCTTTATCAGTAAACAAGGAAATCTGAAAACAGGAAGCTGTTCTGCGTTAGGAGTCATGGGATACTTCAGAGCAGGTTTTTCCCCCCGAAAGTATGAAAGAGCTGCAGACCACATGGTGGGATCACGTCATTTCCATCTGTTTCACAGAGCATTCGCTACTCAGCTGAGTTTCGGAGAACTGGCTAAGTCCAGGCTTTTGATGAGAAAGGTTCCCCCTGAAGGGATGAGATCCAGCACGTGATCTGCACATGGTCACCCCCAGCAAAGTGGGGATGCCTGTCCTCTTCTCTCACTACAGCACATCCCTGGCCTGACAGCTTTTGCTCCTGCATCATGAGGCCACCTCGCAGAGGAAATCCTCCACCTCTCAGAGAGATTTTCCAGTTAGGAGCTGAACTGCCTTTGTGATGAGAAGGGTGGAGACTGATCTTGCACGCACAAATGTGATGCCTTTTACGTTCCCAATAGTCTCTTAGTCTCTAAGTTGCAGCTCTGCGTTCCCAGCTGAGCACTGCTGGTTACCATGCTTATGTTTTCATCTTGGCAAGAGACTAATTTACATAATTTTCTCTCTCTCCTCTCCTCTCCTCTCCTTCTCTCCCTGTTTCCCTACTGTCTCCCCAACAACCCTGCCTCAGGACCAGCTGCTCTTCTGTGATGACTGTGACCGTGGCTATCACATGTATTGCTTGAATCCACCAGTCTTTGAGCCCCCAGAAGGTAACCTGTGTTAGAAATCTGCTTTGAAAGTCCTTGTGGAGAAGGGAAGAATTTCAGAAAGGTGGCCTGGGCCATGCAGAGTTAAGGAAGCAGTAGCAAAGCAGAGGCAGGTAGCACTGGAAAGAAAGAAAATTGATAGATGTGGAGGTTTAGTGTGATCTGAGATGTCCTATGCAATCTTGCCTGGTGTCTACCTCCTCTTCGAGGACATGTCTCTTTTGTGGGTCATGGGTATCTTTGGATGTCCCAGATGGCACTGGACACCTCAATTTAGTCAACTGAATTGAGCTCCAGTGAACTGTGACTTTGGACTTCCTAAGAAGTCCAAGTCCCAGAGAAAAAGCCCCAGACAATGGCCTTTCTTGTTTTCCAGTCTGTCTGTGCCTCAGAAGGGTGAGAGCTTTCCAGTCTGTATTGCATTTGGTATGTAGTTCTGTCCTCTGCAGGGGATTCAATCTGAATATGCTACAACTGGTTGTAGTTTGTCACTTGGGTGGGGAACTGAGGAACTAGTCCCTTACCATTATTGATTCTCTGACTAAAATCTGCAGAGAGCAGTAGAATTGGAGAAGGAGACGTGAAAGTGCAAATGACTGCGGCTTACATGAGGGGCGAGACAAGAATAATTACAAATCAATCATGCATTCAGGAGCTAAATGTTTGTAACTTAGATAAAGAGGAAACTAAATCAGGAGGAGAAAATTTTGAAATGAAGCTAATAATTAGCTAAAGGTTTCTGTTTGACTGGGAAGTAGTGTATTGAGTGTATGAAAATATAAAACACCTAGTGGCAATGCACACCCCAACTGTGTTGTAACTTGTGTAGAGAGCCTACGTACACAACACCAAGGGCAGCAGAGCCTGCTTCAGAAAAATACAGGCAATTCCAATGTTAGCAATATTTGATATCTTGTTCAAGCCGATCTTGACATAAACTCTGAGTGGCTGGATTTGATGTCATTCCTATAAGAAGGATTTCTTCATTTGCAGGGAGCTGGAGTTGTCATTTGTGCCGGGAGCTGCTCAGAGAGAGAGCATCAGCTTTTGGCTTCCAGGCCTGAGGAGCTCCAGCAGTCAAGAAACACCTTCTTCCTGGTGTTGCCATACCAGCACACACTTCTCATCCAGAACATAAAGACACAACCCGCATCAAAACGAACGGACACTCAAATAGAGGAAGAGGTATCTGTGGTATTCACTGTCACTAATGCCATACCTCCTGGGCTCTGCTGGAAGGATCATGTACTTTCCCGATGCTCCGGATGAAATCTCTTCACTGCTATGCATGGTTGCTGCTTACCGTTACGGGCTCACATGCATTATAGAAGGGGGAGGGTTGTTATATCGACATGGAGAAGTCAATTTTGTGTGGCCTTGTGCTTTCTGTTTAGTCTTCTTTTTAAAGAAGACGTAATAAGATATCTCCCAAGGAATTATTGGTGAGTACTTTGGCTGGGAGCAGCACCAGTTGTTTCTCTTCACAGGCTTGACTGGAAATCTCTTTACTGCAACCACTTTGTATTCATAGGGGGCTCTGAGAGTTGCATTGGTTCAAGACTTCCCAGATTATGAACAACACRTTGTCGCTGAGAGAAGCACTGATCAAAAATTTTTGGGGTGACACTTTATCCCTTGGATCAAAGGCTTTGATTTGACAGATCTTTAGAAATCTGGTTGTAGTACCTCTGAAGGAAGAGCAGTACCAGTATGTACACATAGAGATGCTTAGAAAAGTCTACTGTCTTTGGTATTTCAGGATATTCAGGCAGACTGTCCCACTGCAGTGCCAGCATACAGTCCAGACTCATCTTTTTATTTTTGTTCAGAAAATTGTGAATGGTTATGTATGTAACCGACTTGCTGTTTAGCTCAGAAAACTGAACAAAAGAAAAACGTCATCTTACGTTGATTGTAGAGAATAAAATTGTCATTTTTCTGAGCAATCTAAAGTAAGCTGCAAAAAGGAACAACTTTGGCTTAGGGTCAAGTGAAGCACTTTTGATTAATTTTTTGAAATTTATAAACTAAAATGTTCTGCAATTGAAAGTTGCATTTTATTCGGRGAATTGCCTAATCAGGACTTCCAGCATTTCCAAAGTGTTACTGTTTTTTATCAAAGTAATTATCAAGATCTATCTGAATTTTCAAATAATTTTGCCCCTAAATTCTCTACAATCCCATTTTTGGCAAATGTGATAATTTGGCAAAAAACCTTCCCCAGCTCTACAGAAAGGAATAATTTACTGAACCTAATATGAAAAGAAAGATTTTCATAATGATTTTAAAATTTAAATAGAAATAGTTGTACTTTATTTAAACAAACCTCTACATGTGAAATGGAGAAACATTAAGCAAGAACATCAATTGAAAAAATATTATTGCAGTTGAGTCTCTCTGAATAATTTAAGACATCACTAGGAGGACAAGTGAGTACATTAAAGAATTTTTACCAGATACATCTTTAAGGTTAAAAACCTGCAACTCCCCGAACTGCCAAGTAGCCTAGAAGGACCATTTTCTTCAGTATGATGTGTATTACGTTCTATGCATAGATTTAAGTGGGTTTATAATATAAATTTAGGAGACTGCCAAGCAGCATGTGACTTGGGTTGCTTGTACAAGTAGGTAAGGACACTGAAGATTATATTTGGCATATTTATATTGGTTGAAACTTTTATGCAAAATTAAATGTCCCCAAACACTTGAAAGGACATCGTGAAAGAATATCGGTGAACTAATTTTTCTTCCTTCTCCTGCTGATTACACTTAGTTAGAATGAGCTATACTGACCTAATGCACTTTCCCTCATTATTTAGGTAGTTTCTTCACCTTTTGCATTTTGTTCAGCTTGCACGCTGAAAGTAGCCATCTCAGCTGCCGGATTCTTCTACGTACTGTCGCAGCCTCTTCTCAGGCTGCAGCAGGAGTATTTTAACCTGTTAGAAAAAGGTTTAGAAAGTATTTATCCTAGTCGTATTGGACCAAATCTCTCCCAGAGCAGCTGCACCGGCTGTGAAATTCCTTCAATACCATAGGCTTTCCACGTGACGTCCCCTCAGACAAGCCGAGAGTGCAAAAATTTGAGCGTCAGGTGTGGGGAGGGTAAAGTGGGAGCCGTGGACCTGCGTTAGGTGTCTGGTAGCCGTTGGGACAAAACTCTAGCAAAAATGTACAATGAAGCGTCTTCCTCCCAGTCTGGAACTGCCCTGGCCATGGGGAGCGCTTGGGGCCAGCGCTCACCCGCGTGGGCATTTGCACCCATCTGTTGGTGTGGCCGAACCCTGCTGACCTGGCACTTTGGGACCATCGCTGATGCAAATTCCTGTTGCTGCTGTGGCCAGGAGTGCAGGTATGTATTTGCCAGGACACTGCTGGGCTCTCTCATGGGAAGTGAGTGTTTTGGCAAGAGGGACAGGAGGGGAGAAGTGTGCACACTGGTGAGAAGTATGGTGGTGGTGCTGGCGGTGGGAGCAGCAGAGGTGGGCTAGCGTTCGGGCTGGCACTCAGCTACCAGGCCTGCTGGGCTTAGGGACCTCCTCCGCCATCAAAATGGCCATTGCCTTCCAGTTTCCTGGTATTTGCATTGACCTTGGGAGAGGAGTAGGACAGGTCTGTGTTATCAAATGGAGAGGAAAATGCATATTGTTTTAGCCAGTGTGTTAGGGAGAGAGCGGTGTCTCGTCACGTATGTCTCAGGTAGTCCTGTTGGTGGGACTGGCTGGTACAGAAAGTCAATGCTCTCCATCCCCGTGATGGAGACAGTGCTAAATGAGCTGTGCTCTGCACACACACCTGCTTTCCTATTTTGTGGTTTTGATCCATAGCGCTGCCTGTTTTCTCCTCCCACCACCATTCTGCAGGGAATGGTGTCTTTCACGTTTGGAAATATTCCTCAGTTGCCTTGCTGAAGTTTATCACTAATGAGATATGACGGAAGGAGAGATTGCTAGATCTTCAACAGCAAAATATTGTTTGCAGTTTGAGATCGGTGTAATAGGGTACTTACCCACAGTGGTCYGGCTGCGTTTCATCTCCTCAGCTTTGTGCTGTGTCGCTGTGTAGCCAGGCGGCTCCAGGTAGCTTTGGCAGCAGATGAGATGCCAGCTCTCCCATGCTGAGAGCTTCCTCCAGCTACAGSCTCCCTTCTTCACTAGCTCGGTCTAAGTTAAGGGGCTGGGACGGACCTCTCAGTGGCATTTTTAGCGTGCATTCAGAGCCATACGTCTTGGCACACTTTAGAARTATTAATCAATCCACCAAGCGAACCATGCTGTACCCGCTTTACTGAGATGTGGAGAGGTTGTGGCACAGCCATCGGGGTGAGGAAGAGTTTAGAAACTCTGAGAACTGATTCCCTGTCACCTGGTAGCCCCTTGGGCACATCCTTCCTGCATGACCGTTGGTGTGAACTACTTGGGCGACTCCATCTGCTGTCCAGGCAAATCTTGAAACCACTTGTAGCAGCGATCTGGTCTGGGCAGCAAACAGCGTGAGGACTCCGACTCTGTATGCTTCGCTCTCTTCCTATGGCAGGACRTGCAAGTTTGTTGGCAGCCCTTGAGGTGATCAAACTGGCGTATTTCAGAACTCTTCTGTGTAGGCAAGGTGAGCAATATTTTAGCACCAATCAGGGCAAACTACCATGGGAGATGGTAGATCCTGCATCCCTTGAAGTCTTCAAATCAAGAATGGGCAGCTTCCTAGAAGATGTATTTTAATTAAACGCAACCGTAGTTAATCACAGGAATGTCTGACTGAAAAAGGCTTGTGTTATAGAGGAAGTCAGGCTGGATGATGTAACTGTTCTTCCTGTCCTTATTATAAAAACAGATGTTTACTGTGGGAGAGGATGTATTTAAATACAAGCTGTGTCTGCATAATGGCCTTAAAGTATGTTAGTTAAACATATTCATGTGATCCTTCTCATTTTTAACCTGTTTCGGATAACCTAAAAAAGGTCAGTTATAGAAAATCGCCTTTACTGATGCAGTAAATTGCGCATTACCTCTTTCATGCCCGTGATGGCAGCTACGCTGGTGTTAGGTCAGGCTGTTCCAGAGACTGAACAGTTCAGACTATATTGCATGAAACCATGGCTAGGTCCCGGCTTTCCCTCCACCACATTTGTGTGCCATGTTGCCCAGTTTTCTGCCCCATGGTGGGAAGACTGGCTGGGGAGGGGAGCTGCTGCAGTGGCAGCCTCGGGAACCAGAGGGCCGGAGAAAGGGTCACGAAAAGGGGGTGCATCCAAGTYGTACCACTGAGGAGGTGAGCTCGTGTTACCGTCACAGGGCCTCCTCTGTAGCTCAGAAAAGGCAATACCTTTAAGAAACATGAGATGGGTCCCATTCTGCCTCCAAACTGTATTTCCATACACGTGTCTTTGGACTTTACAGCATTTCTGTAAATGTACCTTAGGAGAGTTCTTGAGCTAGGAAAGCCACCGTTAAGTGTGTTCTTTTGAAGCAAATGTTGCTCTAAATAAGTTAGAAATCATTATTTCTCAGCTTTCTTTAAACGGAGCTTCGTAAATTCTGCCCCAAAGGAAGACTCTCCCGCACCAYGCAGTGTTATGGGACTGTTGCATGTTCTTTACACCTAGAGCATGTGTTTTGACAGGGGTCATTTGGGAGGTGAGGAGTGGATGGGGGTAGAAAGGAATATTAATTAAGCTTGTCACGGCCGGAGGGATAGTGTGCATTGTGCGCAAGGAAATCCAGGTAGAGCTCGGCATGCTTTTTCTGCATGGAATAAATTTATTTTTAAAAAATGTGCTTTTGAGAGAACCACAATTATTCACATATCCAAGTTCATTCTGGCAAATTATTGCATACAAAAAATATGGGGGGAATATCGGAAGAGTTGAAAATGCTTGTTTCAATCCTTTTAGAATGAATAATTTCCATTTTTGAATTTCAAAGTTAATTTAATTTCAAAATAAAATAATTAAATAGCCTTCATTTGACATAAAACATTTAATGTGGGGCTCAAAAGTATTTCAGGTCTATCTGAATTGAAATTTTCCAAATTCTCCTATTTAGTGTCATGTCCACCACTGCGTATCTGGTTAATTCAGTTCCAACATGTCAAGAAATTGCATTAGAGAAAACTTTACAGTATCTACTTAAAAGAAAGTTAGCAGCTATGGAGGAATAGGAATCTTTAACATGATGCAACTAGTTCATCTAAAAGTAAAAGAAAAGAAAAAGTGGAGAAATATGTAATCTTGAATGCTAGGARCACTTTCTTAGAGTGGGACATCTTGGTTGATCCTACTTGTCTGTCTGTCTATCTAATCAGTTGACAATGCCAACTGTTCGTCTATAAAAACTGTCTTTCAGAGCAGGAGGGGGAAATGCTTTATGTTTTTCCGATATATAAAAAAACTGGACAAAGCAATAGAGACTATATGGGGAACAATTTGGCACCAGTCTGGGAGGGTGGAAAATGTAAATCTTATGAAGGAGATGATTAAAAGATGGGTTGTCTTGTCAATTTTGTTATAGGAGGCTGCGGGCTGGACAAGAGGAGGTCCTYACCTGAAATTTTAACAGTCGACCAGATCTATATTTTTGTGAAAATAACTTCTGTGGAGAGGAGCGGGCAGACCGGACAGGAAAGCCCTCTTCTCTAGCCAKTTCTGGGTTTGTTACGATCTTAGATCCATACTGCATGGCAGGACAAGGGAAGTATGCGTCAGCTTTCTGTAGGCAGCCGGGCAGGGTGACCACCACTGCTGGGGCAGGAGCGGGCGGGCGCTGTCCCCCTCCTGCCCGGCCCCCCCCAGGAGGTGTCTGCAGAAACAACCCGCAGCCAGACGGGCCGAGATGCTCACACACTCATGGCCGCGCTCCGGCCTCGGTTAACAGCAGCTGGCCCGCGTGGGAGACGGCCCGTCCGGCAGAGCTGCTGGTTGTGCCGGGCTGCCCCCGGCGTGGGGAGCCAGGGCTGCTCTGAGGTTACCGGGAAGCGTGACATTTCACCCCACCTAAGCCGAGTTACGAAGTGCAGGGTTTGTTTCCACTTACAASCGGGATTGCTGCACCGCTGGGGGCAGGTACCCAAACTCTCTGTGCCTCACTTCTGGAGAAAAGGCAGGGTGGCAATTCTTAGCTGTTTTTTGCAAAGCACTTGGAGCCCGCCAACTGCGTGGAAGCGCTGAGCGCTGCCATTTACTGCGGTGCTGCAGAGCCAGGCTGTGGCAGAGCGAGCAGAGCCAACTCCCCTGTGCTGTTCCCTTCACCGTTTRTTTCTGCCAGCCGGGGGCCTGCGACGCTGCCTGGGGAGATGGGAGCAGGTGACAAGCCAGGAGTCGGATGCCGAAGGTCCAAGACCCTGCAGAGGAAATGAAAAGTTTTAGTTACTGTGGCTGTGCTTCTCCTCTGGTCAAAGAGGGCAGGAGCTGGGACTGGCAGGCAGCCAAATCCATCTTCAATGGTGATATAATTACTAACAATGACCTCCAGCCCCGGCAGTATTTAAATGGCTTTTCAGGGCAGGCACCAAACCCAGTCTGGTTTACATAAGATAAACTCAGTTTTGCTGGAGGGGAAGGGAGAGGGGGAGGTGTCTCTGGACTGATTTATAAGCGCAGCTGCCTAGCCCGCTCCCCGTCATGTTCCCACGGCAGTGCAGGCCCAGGCCGCCCTTCTGCCAGTGCTGSTGCCATCGACCGGGGCCAGAGCATCAAGTCCCTGCTCCCGGGGAGCAGTTCTGCAGAAAGAGTGCTGGTGCTGTCCCGGCCCCGTCCCTGCGGTGCCGGCCGGGGCGCAGGGTCTCACTGCACTGCAGACAAGGGCAAGAGTGACCGAGGCTGCCAGGCAGTGTCCCTGGCTCGCGGGGGAGCGTGCTTCTCTTGAAGTAGCCAGGTTGCAAGATGTGGGAGCACAGTTTGGGTGTCCTGATGGCCGCCTCCCAGTGTGGGGCAGAGGAGAGGTGCATTACCATCCTGCCTCTCCAGCTGCACCGCTGGGCTGTTTGGCGAGTCCCACGCCACTGTGCAGCGAGGCAYTCCGCTGGGGGGGGGGGAAGGTCAGCAATCGCAATTACTTCGGGGGGACAGAAGGGTTTTTAGGGTTTACCCTCTTATTGCATAAATGTCAGTGAGAATGCTAGGCATTTTGCAGCTGGGGAATCAAGCCAATAGCTTAATAATGTTTGGTGTGTGTTTCTGCCACGTTGGATGAAAATGTGAAGTATTATTACAGATTTCAGCCATGCATTTAGAATATATGTTGTTACTGCTAAATGAGGAAACTACTATTTCCAGATCAGCTTACCTCCCTTTGCATGCATTAAGTTAACAATAAAACACTTCATACCTGAAAATTGCTGATTTTTCAGGTATCCATATTTTCTTTCAGACTCCTGTCAGTCTAGTCATTCATCTGATTCAGTTCATTGTAACAAACTACAGGTTTCACCTCCACAGTGACTTAGGAAATGTTCCCTCTCTCCTCACTTTTCAGAAGCCAAGGAGAGACAAGGGCAGGGTTTATTCTTCGTATTCTCAAAGAGTGATAAAGAATGACAAGTCCGTTTCATGTTCATCCCCTTTCCATGTCTTGAATGAATGAATTGGTTGGCTGAGAGAGAGCTCCTTTCTGTAGCAGTCTGAAAGGTCTTTGCTAGCATCTGTCTCACCTGTGCACGAGATATTAGTCTGGAGTTTTGTCCCCTTGGATAGGACTCTTCCTGCTATTGCCATATAAGACTTTGAAACTGCTTATTCTCATCAAGGAACCATGTGCCTACAGTCCTGAAAATCAAGATAAGGATTTCCCTGAGATTCCTCAAGGTTTGCTGCCAGGAAGGTAGAAATCCCCCTGCCCATGAACGCTGCTGGAGCACAGATCTGTTTCCAGCCCAGACATCTGCTGCTGCTGGACCCAGGACTGCATTTTGACGTCCACTGTGCACTGCCAGTGCAAACTTTGCCAGCAACATTAAAAGGGAAGTATTTACTGAAAATCAAAGGACGAGACATGAATGTTATGGCTCATGTACTCTTCCTTCATAGCTCTCCTAGGAGTATAACACAAGAGATGTGCCCCTGCATCCTTTTCAGAAGGCTATAGCAAGTGCATGAGGAATTTCCAAGTGTCATCTCCTTTGAGCTTCATTACAGAATACACTTCATTGTTCATTCTCATTTTTTTCTTCTCTTAAAATATATTCCTGGATTTCAGAGACAGTGTGTACCAAAGCTGATTTGAAGAGTCTAGAGCAATTCAGAAATAGAGACAGGTCCAAACTGAACCATCAGCTTTCATCTCCCCCTTAGAAGTGTTCAACAAACCCTTGATCAGTGCAGGGAATCAAACTCATATGCTGACTTAATCCCAACTCAGCATTAAGGTCACACAATAGTTCATATAGACTCTTTTGTAGTCATAAAATGTCCTTTAAAAATCCAGGGAGAAATATTTCCTCTTTACCTTGATGGCTTTCCATTTTTTGTGCTGCAGCAGAGATCAACAGCCCTCCTGTTTACTCTGACTTTCTTCCAACACCGCAGCCTGGGTCAGCAGTGATGGGGACAGGCCTGGGAATAATTTATTTCATTGAATTGCAGATGTAAAGAGAGGCTCAAGAGCATTCAAGTAAATTGTCATCTGTGCTAGGCAGTCAGATCTCCTAAGAACCAGAAGTTTGTGTACATGTTAAGTTATTGCTTCACTTTTCTTCAGACTGCGTGTGCCACTGGTATACACATTTTTTTCACTAGAAGTGATTGCAAAGAAAAACATCAACAACCAAAATTGGGGGTGGGGAAGACTGAGTTAGGATCTTTGCTATTGATCCTTTATTTGGCTTTGGGACAACATTGTCCCCATTATTCAAAAGGGGAATAGAAGGAGGATAAATCTGTGACATCATAGTGGGTCTCTCAGATAAAAACTGTGATGTCATCAACTTTTAAGTGCACTTTTAATATGCTCAAGTAATGATCCCAAATAGTGACATTCCCATTAATACATTGGTAGAGCCTTACTTGTAATGCTGTAGTATTGAATTTTAATTAGAAGGAGACTTTAAGTTATATATACAAATATTTATGTATTTGTGTATCGTATTAATGTTATTGACTGTAAATATTGCTCACCGATGAGGAATAGATCTAAAGTCCTATACTAAGTGTTACTCACCTTGAAGGAGAAGAAGGAGAAGGGAGAAAGTCTCATTTGTTTTGCAAAGGTGTGTCAGCATTCTAACAAAATAAGGCAAAACATTATCCCTTACAATTTAATCTCAATCCTGTTTGGAGCATGATTTATTGACACATGAAAGAGTACCAATACTCTAAAAGATAGGCCAGATTCTCAGCTGCTCTCAGTCGACATTCCTCCATTGACTTTAAACCGAGAGGTTGGCCTGGTGTCTTGAAGAGGCCCAATCTAAGTAGTCTTAGACTTTAGTCTTTCTTAAAAGATGCATGCTGCTTAATAGTGGAGCACACCCAACACGTGTAAGAAAATAGGTATTTCTATCCCAGATGAGTCTGGTCTGTTTACACTCGGTTCTGGTTCAGCCTGGTTCTGGTGGTGCCGTGTCACAGGCTCCAAAGAAAAGTGAGAAATCTCAGCAAAAGATAATGCTGGAGCAGTCAGCAACCAGGGCAAATTCCTCTCTGACTCCATGGAGTTTGGACTTGATTCATCAGTTTTCAGTGTATTGTCTTTTGATTTTCTGTAAACAACCCCTTGCTGCCCTATCAGGAAACTGAACAGCAGTGCATGATTTTCCTCTTCTGTATCAGACCTCACTTCAGTCAGCTCTAACCTCCCCTCTCTTACTCATTTCTAATCTGTGCCAGTCTTTTTGATCTCTCTGTCTCCTCACGTGGAAATCTTTTCCAGCCCCTATCATTTTTAGCATCTGTCCCTGGAGTCAGTCCTCTTCAGCATCATTTGCGCTGATACAGGCTGAAGTGRAAGTTTGCATGACCAGGGTATGCCATAGGTTTACCGAGTGGTGCTTAAACCTTCTAAGCTTTACTTCTCTCCCAACGGTATGACCTGACAGTGTCTTTGCTTTTCAGCCACCCCGTGAGTGGGCCCATCATCACCTCTGGGATATTTTTCCTTTGTGGTTACAGCTCACCTCGAAGGGACCTGTTTTACAGCCAGTGAAGCCACACAGCCTTGCTACCAGCACACGCTCGCCCTCCTTTCCCCAGTGCTCCAGCTGGGGACGTGGTCAGGCTGCCGGCGCATGAGATCACATCCAGCGCGGCTACTCCCTGGAAGCCAAAGTGTTGCTTAGTAACCCACTCATGGAAGTACCAGAAGCATTTTTCAATCTGTCACGTTGGCGAAAAACACTGGCTTCTTGATTTAGAGGCATTCTGCTGTGCGTAGCGGGGCTGTGCTCCATTACCTTGCATCCAGCGCTATCTGCAAGTGAGGAAATGAACCTCCCATTTAATGGAGGGGCTGGGGGGGGGGGGATGCGGCACAGAAAATATTTGCCCAGGATTGCATGTGAAGCCTTTAGCTAGTTCTCCTGGCATCTAGTCCTCATCTTAACTCCCTTCCTGTGGGAGATATTCCCTCCTTATGAAAGTGCACTCCAGGGTCCTATAGCAATTGGCCAAACAGGACCCTGCAGCACCTTCATCTATTATGAGACATTACTGCAATAAAACATGGTGTGTCATACAGAAACTGGATGAGGTATTGCAATATTTATGTTGTAAGCCTCAGTGTCATGGACAATTGCTACAGAATAATGTACGTCTTTTTTTAATGCAGTGGAATCACAGCAGCTTCACAAGAGCACACAGACCAGCTGGGATTACATGGTTTCCTCAGTTATTTTCGAATTATTCTGTTACAGAGAGTTAAATGAAAAACATCCTCTCATTTAAAAATAGACTGTAAAGGCTTTTACGTTACTTCCCTTCCCCTTTTAAGAATAATTTGATTTGGGAGCAAAACATCCAAGAACTGTGTTCTGACTTCAGAGGCTTGCTCCTTTATTTGGCGCTGGTTTATCCTTAAAAATGGCTTCAAAAAGTAACTTGGGGGCTTTTATTTGAGGTACCTTATTGATTTTGCTATCAAATCTCCTCAGTTTGGAACTGAAAAGGTATTTTAAACAATGTCTAGCTTTGAGCTCTGAGGTCCAGCTAGGCTCTTCCCATCCTACTTCTTGTCATCAGAGAGAGTAGAGCTGTAGCCTGTGTCCAGCCACGGTATCACCCATTTCTGTGGCTTGCCTTTTGTTGTCAGATTGTGTCCTGGAAGCCCTCTGAAAAAAAACGAAGGGGTTTTATAAGGGTCATGGAAGGTCCAGAGTGGTCTGAAGACAAGGTTGTTAGACAAGTGTTCCCGAGAAGCTTTTTTGGTCTTCAGAGAGTCTCTTACCCGGGACGATGCTCAATGCTGCGGTGATGACATCAGCAAAGTTTGTTTCTTGTGCAAAGCCCTTTCAGGGCAAGGTCAGTGACACACACAACAGTGTGGGCTAAAGCTTGACTCAGCGTAAAGGTGAAAAAACCTCCCACAACAGGAGAATCTCCCGACTTGATTTCTGAGGACGTTCTGAGGAAGTGAGTACATTCCTGTGGTCCTTCCTAGTCTAATAGATGAATTTGGGTATGGCATAAAGAGTCTCTCAATTTTATTGCATGTAGTTGCATTTTTACTGCGTGTAGTTTAAGAAATRCAGAAAGTGGTCAAAAAATGTTCCTGATGACTGGTGTGTGGCCAGCGTAAGGGCAACTGATGACCCGCTGTGGGCCCAAGTGCAGAAGTGTCTACATCACACAAATACTCAGAATGAACTGGCTTCTCTAGGGGCAGGGAGCATTTGTGGCAGGGGAGCCAAAGACTGTGAAGGCCTGATCTACATTTTAATTCTTAGAACTGGCTGTGCCAGCTCAGGACTGATGGAAATCTTGCCTTTGTGATGCTTTGCTTTGTGGAAAGAGGATTCAGAGAAGCACTAAGTGTACAATGCATCGTTTGTTTTAAAAGTAACAGGGTATCTATTTCCAGTTTTCTAATACATTGACCTTGAATTTTGTTCGTAATTAAATAGTCTTGTCCTACCAGTTAGCCACTGAAGCAAAAGAACTCTTTTTATAAAGAGAGTGAGTGAGCTAGGGAAGAGCAGGTGGACTGGGTAACTTTTAGGCAATACTGAGAAAGCACATCCACTCCCTGCATTCACAGGGGAAGAGCACCTCTTTCTTTGCACATTCTGCACATTCTGCACGATAAAATTATTTGAGCTGAGAGAGATTTTAGAGCAACTGAGTTAGCTACGAAGCAGGGGATATTCTACTAACGTTAATTCTTGTTGTTTAGTTTCTGAGGTTTCTATCTGCTCATATACTCACAGCTTTCTTTTCAACATTGGGGATGCTMTAGATTATCTCTGTCTTACCTAACTGGGATCTGCCTGCCCTTATGGAAACAATAAAATGTGGGCTGGAACCTGCCCCAGTTCCTGGCTGTACATACCCCTACCTATACATGATACATGTGTATGTTGAGTGACTGCATCATAGTGGCTTTTGTAATGCAATAACTGTGGTGTAAAGATAATGTGGTTGGAGAAAACTAGGAATAGTTAAAACTTAACATGAATAGAAAATCAAAGTCACTGAAAAGGCGATACAGCTGAAAAAGTTTTCTTACTCTGCGCCACCACCATGTTTTCTACAATATGCCAACTTCTGTATCCCCTAAATAGCCTTTTATCCTCTTTGCAGCAGAAGGTAACTTGACTTTTGTGTCTTTACTCTGAGTTGGACCCATTGGTGTTCAGTCCTTTCATAATGTGCTGAGGAATTGAAAAGCTAATCTTGTCATGGGTTTGCCAACTTCCATAGATTCCCACCAAGATAATCTAATGCCAGTCAGTGAACAGCCTGGAGGAGTTGTGGGTGCTGCTGGCTGAAGCGTGCCATTGAAATGTTGGTCTTCAGGGCAATAGTGATAAGGAGGTTTGTATCGATGCTTGTGAGAAACACCCAGTAGTCTCAGATGAAACCGATTGTCCTGTTGGACACACGGTAAGCACAGAGGCGAGCCAGAACAACTGAGTGAGGGAAAAAGTGAGGACTCCTGCCTGAAGAATACCCCAGATATCACTCTCACTTCAGAGGAAAAACCCTTCCGTGACCAACCCTGGGGGGGCAAGTAGGTGGGCTCACAAGGCTGGAGAGACACATCACCGTAGCGCGTTTGTCACTGTGTTTTTGATTATGTAAACGTACCAGAATAGGAGAAAAATGCCCGTCATTTCTTTCAAATTCCTTTTCAGCTATGTACACTACCTCCAGGTTGCCTGTTGCTACCCCCTGTGAGGCCTCATTGGAGTTTACACTATGCTGCTTGGTATTCRTTTACTTTTGGTGGCCACAGACTAAAGTTACAGGTTTGGGAACCAGTACATAATTCTAAGGACAGCTTCTTGTGTTATTTTTTTCCCTTTCCCTCCTTTGTAAAGTGTGAACCTTTCTTTTGAACTCTGAAGTGACTGTATCGTTACAATGTGTGTATGTAGAGATTTGTTTTGACATGGCTTGTGTGGAGGACCTTTGCTCTTCTTATCTCACACTCAGTTCTATTAAGTGCTTGATAGCTTTGCCAGCCTTTTATGGGGGAGGAGAGGTGATGGGGTGGGTTCTTACGCTTCAAAACTTGGTGTTTTTTGAGGGAAATCTGCCCAACTTTACCTAGAGCGGTATGAGAATCCAGGGTGCTCCCGACTGTTCTTCAGTCGTCCTGATCTGATTTCCTCCAGGAGAAAGAGATCAGTCTTGAAACCCTCAGAAAAATATGTTGCTTAATGCTGTAAGCCAGCACTGACCAAGAAGACCCATCAGTTTGTCAGGCATGGCAACTTGCATGATGTTTCACCCCCATCTGAAGGTGTCTATCTGAGCACAACAGAGTGAATCACACCCTTCGCTCMTGACAACTGACATTGCTCCGTGGACGCTAACGGAGCAACCGCAGCTTGCACCAGCCAAGGATCAGCCCTTCTGTGTTTTGGTGGTTAGGAAACCCGTGAGTGAAATCCTACAGGGGTTTGAGAGAAGGGGGCAACGTGTGTTGGAAACCTCTCAACTTTGCAGGATTTCTTTGGTATTCATACACATTTGCAAGAATGTATTCCAAGCATCTTGTACTGTTATTAGTAACTTGTACTGTAGTTTGTTAGCAGTGTTGACTACCTACGTAGCTAATATTCTGTTGCAACTTAGAAAAAGTGTAAACGATTGCAGAAAACGGGAGTTTAGAACTTGTATGTACTTTTTTTTATATTAAAGCACTTCAATTAAAAGTACAAGGAAAAATGCTCCTGTAGCCTTTGTTGTACATCCAAACAGATGTGTGGAAAGAGAGGGGAGCGCTCTCTTCCTGAGATCTTCCCTCTTTGCTTTGGTATGAACAACAAGAGATGGTCAAACTCTGGGGAAGGACTCTGGATGTTAAAGTTTATTCGGCAAACAGAAGATGTCAGAAACCTAGTCCAGTATATATTATAAACTAACGGAGTCCCTGCGACCGAAGCCGAAGCATCTGAGGGATCGCCGAGCCATTACTAAGTGGTGATTCACACAGACGTGAGTAGCTACAAAAGGGGTGGTGACTGGGGAGGAGTTAATGAATGAGTCCACTGTGTAAGATGTTAGATTTCCTTTATTTTTATCACAAAGTACCTCAGAGGTCACTGGGAGTCTGATGATGTAAAAGTGGAGGAAAAGCATCCCCAGCCCAGGATTATTTCAGGAGTACTGGGAAGTTGTGGGTTTGGGTACCAGAGGAGGGGTGTTGGAAAACGGCAGCACACACAGGCAACAAATGGTCCTCACCACACATCCCAGAAATTGTTTTTCTCCCCCCCCGGGAAATGTGCATATCCAAATACTTTTATGGATCACATCAATGTGGGTTCGGCGTGCGTAAACAGACATCTCTAAAGCGGCTCGTGATTTGGTGATCTCAGCCCAGCTCTTAGTAGCCAGATGCCCATAATATGAAAACAACCATTAAAACTGTCTCTTTTGCTGGCACTGTTTAATCAAAGGGACAATGGGAGAGAATGGCAGTCTTATTTCTACAAAGAGCCCTTCAATGTCAAATTTGCCATACAGTAGAGTAGCATTCACCTCTGTGGCACAGACCACAGCCACTCCAGAGAGGAACAAAAGCTCTCAGACAGCACGCAATTAATCCAGCATCTATTAAACCAAGCACGGGTAATTTTGAAGGAACGTAACAGATTTCTGCTTTAAATTATTCTAAGCACTATTTTTTTAACTCTACATGGTATGCACAGCTCAAAGTACAAAACAGAAGGCTGTGTTTCTGGCAGCTGTTATCTTCCCGGTAGCTGTTTTACATCCCCAGCATCTCATAATCCTGAGACAAAAATCAAGTAAAGCACAGCAGAGGAACAACATTAAAATGCCGCTGGCTTTCCTGCTGCCCACAGCCATGATCAGGTGCCCAACACAGGAGCAAACAATTAGTTCCATGACCAAGGGAACTAATGAAATTTGGTTTCCTATGGATTTATGACAATACGTTGCCTTGGTGCCAGAGACTTGAGGAGTTAGTCTTTCTGCTAATATCTTGAATCCAGATGAGGATTTTATCAGCAATAGTCTCTGGAATGGCTTAATGAACTTTGAAGTGGTGATACATTTAGGAAAAAAGATATATTGCACGCTACATACAGTGAGAGATGAAATTTAGTGGTGGGAATTCACAAGATAATTTAAAAACACAGATCAAAACAAATATAGCTTGTCTGTTAAGTCCTAAAAATGGGACTGCTGCTGGTTTTATTTCTGTAATGTCTATCTACACGTTTTCCAGTGCAACTCTATTGAATAATAGTGTGATTGCCAATGGGGTGGTTCCAACAAAAGACACAGAGTAGTTGCAGCAGTAGAGTATAAAGGTGTAAATAAACAATATGTTTTCACAGAGGAGGAAAATTACCCAGAGATCTAAGCTGGACGTGTATTTTTTAATCTATTTACAAGTGATTTGGAAAAGAAGATGAAAAGTGAGGTGAGAAGTTTACTGAGAATGAAAAACTGTTCTGGGCAGTCAAAACAAGAGTTGACTGTGAAGAGTTGCAGAAGTTTTTCATGATAATGAGGGACTGGGTTGTAAAATGACAGATGAAATCTACTGTCGATAAATGCACAGTAATGCTTCTGGGGAAAAAAACCACCCTAATTATACATGCATAATGAGGGGCTCTAAATCAGCCATCACTGCACAGGAAAATGATCTTGGCATCGTCGCTAATTCTGAGAAAATGACAGGTCAAGGCTGAGCAGGTGTCAAAAAAGCAAGTAAAACGTTAGGAATTACTAGGAGGGGAGAAAAAAAGGAGAAAACAGAAAACATCATTATGTCCCTGCATAAATCTGTGGTGTGGTCCTGTGCCGGGTAGCGTTTGCAGCTTCTCTGTGCCCCCCCCCTCCCATCCCCACCGCCCAGCACCCATCCAAAAAGCCTGTAGGAGAGCCAGAAGAGACCCGGGGGACAGCCAGAAAGCATTGGCGCTACGGGGCAGCTTCCATGCGAGGAGAGAACAAATGCGCTGGGACTCACTGGCTGTCAAGAGAGATGGCAAACGAGAGACAGGTTTGCGGGTTTGCCAGGAACCAGCCGCCGCAGCGAACGAGCTGTACCTCCAGCCCCAGATGTCCTGAAGCATCTGGCTTCCCGCAGCTGAGAGGACACAGCCCAGCTGTGGGGTGCACGCTCGATACGCACCTTGCTTCTCATATTTTTGGCCCCCAAGCTTCCTTCAGCGGTCATTGTTAGGGAAGGTTATTTCCCCAGCCAGCCTGGTACTTTGGTTCTCACATCTTATATTAGCAGAGTTTATTTCTGCTCCTGGATATGTTTTCCTACCACTTTAGTATATGCCCATACTGGGGGAGGAAAATCTATTCGACACTTTAACTGTAATCCTTCTAGAGCAAGTTACGCTGTGCCTGCTTGTTTCATTCTGTACAGTTGATAAAAGGTTATCAAACAGCTTGTGGTTGAAGCTTTCAGCATTTTTTTGGCACAAAAATTGTATGAAACAGTAAGTCCAAACTCAGCACACCRCAGCTAAACTCCAGGGGCGCAAACCTAGCACCACGTAAGCAGAGGGTGAACCTCCATCCACTTCTGTGGGACCAGGATTTCATCTCAAGGTGTAGGAGCTTCCTAAGAAGTTACAACGGTGATCACAAAGACTGAAGGAGGCCTTTCGCRACAGTAGAAATTGATTTAATGGCTTTTTATTATGTGCTCCCAAAAGGCCCTAGTGCAACTATCTGTTTTGATACCACAATAGCTCACTGCTGTGCAGCCTCTGCTTTAGTGAGTTTTTTTACATGCCCACCCTATTCCCGGGAAATAAGAATCCACAGGAATTGGAAAGAGCCTCCTCCCCAAGGCTGCCTGCCTGTGCTGAACGGAAGAAAGACCCATCAGTCTCGAGGAGAAGCTACAGAGAGCAAAAGTACCTCCCCGGCAGCCTGACCTTGGCAAGGAGACAGGGGACTCAACATTAGCGACAGGCGGCGGCTCCCTTTAATAAATATTTCACGGCAGAGAACGGCAGACTTGGGGAGAAAATGGAGGGCAGGGTTCAGCTTGTGACGCAAGGTGATGTGACCGGACCTTGTCTAGCGGGGCTGGAGGCCACCTAATTGGCATTCCTGCACCATGCTTACGAAGAGCATTCTGTAGTCCTCTGGGAACGCAAAAATAATTAAAAGGCCCCTCAGCACGCAGTGTTGCTAATGGGCTATTGCCTGCCATGTGATGTTTTTGTGCTCAATTAGAGCTGAGCAACACAGACTGCTAAAAATTCACGTCTCCCTCCGAGAGACACCTGGGTGGACCAAGCCTCCTCTTCTGCTGCATGATGGCCTTTGTCGTGCGTTGCCCTGCAGTGTTTGCGATAAGGAGCTGAAGGTAGAGGCGGCGGCTAAGCTTTGTGCAGCAGAAAACACATCACTATTTACTGTGCTGCAGACTGAGCTCTGGCACCGGGAGGCTGAGCGAGCGAAGCCGGTCGGTTCAGAGCAGTCATCCTAGCACACCCAGGCACCTCCGTGGTGACCTTGGGCTGCAGAATGATTGTGCATATGGTGTGAAGCAAAGGCCCTGGATCTCTTCCAGGCAAGAGCTCGCTCGCGCATTGCATGTCTGTGTGGACTTCTGGCTTCTCCCAGCGCGGTGCAAGGCTTAGCCAGTGCCAGCTGCGGCTGCCTGGCAGAATAATTCCTCCAATATCCCCCTTTTTCTGCGCAGATCCTGTACGAGATGGTGCCGAGAGACCTCTCAACACCTTTTGCGTTTTCTCGGGAGGGATTTGGCCACCTCAAGGCAATTTCTCTCTGCAATCTCAGATTTGCTTTCTGACCAGGCACCTCTTTTATTTAGCAGCTCTGCTGTGGAGGCTGCCTTGCCAGGTCTGTGTGCCCAATGCCTTGCGTCTGATGCTCTCACAAGCCTCGATTTGCTTTGCAAGCCATCGGCGCTTCGTTCGGGCCAAAACAACAATTCGTCTCCAAGGTATGGTCGGTTGAGTATTCATGGGCTAAACTTTAGGTAATTAGCATTGTTAATGTTCTCTATGTGATATTACAGCTGTGGGCCTCATTAAAATGTTCTCCTGGGAGAAGCCAGGCGAAGAGTCAGGTGTCAGCTTTGCTTCATGTGGAAAAGCCTGCCTGTTATTCTGAGAGAATTATTTGTTTAAACACAGGATTTACACATGATGGTGTATTTAATCCCCAGTGCTTCTGACAGTCTGAGAGGTGGGCTGAGCTGCTGGGCAGCATCTGGCGTGGCTCAGATGGCCAGCCCCTGGAAGCCTCACTTCCAGGAGGATACCTGGCCAGAGGGAGGAACTCAGCAGCAAGGATCTCCACCCCTTCTGCCTAGGAAAGCCTCGGGCCCGTGGGCTCCTCCCCAAAACACAGACAGCAGGCAGCAGGCAGGAGCCTGCAGGCTGGTCTCCCCCGGTGCCCACTGTCTCACCCCATCAGAAGGCCCTGTCAGGTCCTACCCGCTGCCTGGCCAGCCCCAGCCTCAGCCCCAGCCCCAGCCCCAGCCCCAGCCCCAGCCCCGGCCCCGGCCCCAGCAGCTGCCCTGAGCAGCAGGAGACTAATGAGCGCATTTAAAAGAAAGGGGAAAGACAAAAGGCCATAGAGGAGATCAAGCTGGTCTGAACTGAGGGAAGTTCAGATGGTGAGAAGAGAAGTAGAGGTTGCATTTCATTCTCCAGGGGAGATTTCCTGTTCTTGCTACCAGGGAGGCTCCGACGGGGAGACAGGAGAAGGTGGCAGTGCTTCCCGCCACGGACTAACCTCCCTCGGTGTGGGTCGCCCTGCAAGCCACCCTTGCAGCAAGTGCCACACCGTCCTTCAGCACCTTCCTGGGGCAGCACCAGCTCCTGCTCCTCGGGGGGGATGGCATGGCCCAGGGCCACCTTCCTATGGCACCACCAGGAGCAGTGCCGATCATCCCACCCCGCCTCCATATTTTATACAAGGAATGGGAGAGTTGAGCGTGTTACCACCCTGGGCAGGGGAGTTATGCCCCAGTAAGAGCCCTGGAGGAGTCCATATGCCTCAAGTACTGGGCACRGTAGAACTGTGCTCTGCAGGCGGCTCTGCATTCGCTCTGTGACCTTCCCGAGTCCTTTTCCCCAGGCCTGCCAGCAGCTGGCCAGGCAATTATTTATGAACGAGAGCTGAGCTTCTTCAGCTGAAGGTGGTAGCAGTGGACAGATGTCAGYGCAACACATGGGCACGTACCAGCTGTTTGCAGGGTTTGTGCACAGGCAGGCAGAGATGCCCATTAACAGAGACGGAGATGTAGAGCGATGCGTGCTGGCTCCAGACCTGGCCTGCCAGAAACGGCACAGAATTTAAAGCATAAATACTGGTGCTGTTGTTATTTTTTTAGGTTTATATTTTTTTTGAAAGTTTCACCCAGCATGCCCCCAGTATCGCTTACTGGGGTGCCTTCAGGGGAGCATGGAGAGCTGTGCTTGTGCCTGAGGAGAACAGCCACCTATGGGGCTAGCTTAAGTGCTCAGTCCCGGGCAAAGCCTTGTGTTTTGAGACACCACATGTGCCTGTCATCTTGCCACCATCTGAAACCAATGGCTTCGGCTTCTAGGTAAGCTTCTCCAGCAACAGATTTTGTTGCTATTTCCCTTGGGAGGTTTGGCAGGCTGCTCAGATGGGTAATGACCATGTCTGAAAGTCTTTCCCTTCCTTTCTGTTTGAGCTAGTTAAATGTCCTTGCTTCCCACGGATCTTCTTTCTGCTGGTGGGAGTGGTAGGTAGGTGGCTGGAAGAGCAGAGAAATGGAGAGACGCAATGGAGGTATCGGGTTCCTGGTGTGAAGAGAAGTGGAGGGCCTGGGTGGGAACAAGGGATGGCAACRGGCAAGTAGGAGGAAGCCTAACAGGATGGAAAGTGGGAGAGAAGAGAGTGCAGGATGGGTTTGGGGATGGAAATTATCTGACAGCAGGGAGAGGATTTGTACAGTGGGATGCTGCTTTGCATCAATTATGCAAATCACCTGTACGCGTTGTGCAACGTTTTTCTTGGTTTTGCTGTTTTGGTAGAGGAAGGCTGGCTGCTCCCCGCGCTGCCGCTGCAGCCACTATCAAAGGAAACGATGTCCTTCCCAGAGCTCTGCTGACACCATCGCTGTCAGCACCCAAACTCAGATGCAAATGAACAGAGCCGCCTTGATGTCTGCTGAGTTAAAAAAAAAAAAAAACCACACAAAAAAAACAACCTTAAGGGGGAAGGGGAAATTGGGCTTTGTCTGGTGAAGATCTGTAGTTCAAAATCTTTCCCCAACACCCCAGACATTCCAGAGACTCACCCTCTAACACATCATTTTCAGGTTGATGTGGGATGGCAGAGTAAAAGCGAAGATCCCCATCTCTCTGGATGCAAATGTGGTGATGGGGGTGTTAATGGCCATCTGTCTGTCTTACCAGTGTTATTTAATAACTTCTGTTGCATTCCTGCCTGGTTTTAGCCCAGCTTCCAAATGAAGGAAGACTAGTGCTGTCATGAAATCATCTGCTTCCAGCTAATGCTTTCTAAACTCCTTGGTCACTTCAGCCAAGTATGATAAAACCATGTAGTTGTTAGGGTCTTACAAATTTTATGAAAACATGCGGATGAGCAGGGGAGGGAGAAGGAGTGCGAAATATCTTGTTAGTCCCTTCTGAAGGAAAGGACGCAGCGTGACATTACACCATATTAAACACTAGGGAATGAGRAAGATTATGAATGACCCAGCTGAATGGAAAATTGCAATGTGAGCCCGCATCTTAAAGGCATTGGAAAATCCTATACAAAGCAACAGAAAACCATAGAAAACAATGCTATGCTGCTCATGGAGCACCATCTCTCACGCTGTGGCTGAAAGATAAAAATGTCTGTTGGAAGTTTCATGGTGGACAGCACCAGGCCAAGAGCACGGGAGGGTAGATGTAATTGCCTTGGTCAGCTCTTCTGGTAAACACCTCAGCTGGTTAATATTGGAGTACCTCCATTGAGTCTGCTATGCTGTTTTACACCTGCCAAAAATCTGCCCCGTCAAATTTTGTGCTGAGGGAAGTGTTTAGTTCTTCTTTCACTAATAAAAGTCTAATACATCAGCAAAATTAGCTGTTCTACCAGGCCCTACCTGTTCTTTTAGGAACATTTCACCAGAGCTAAATCCAGTCAACATCCCTGTTGTTCCAGACCTTCTCAGAGCTGGGAGGAGCCTGGGGCAGAGGGATGACACAGTGTAAAGCTTAGGAGGATCCAGTTTTTCTCTTGGGCCTGTCCAAATATCCATAGTCCATCCATGCCCACGCCTTTGGTGTTTCCAGAGGTGGCCTGCATTTCAGCAATAGGACTTGTGAAAAGCGGTGTCCTTCCTCAGAAGAGAGTTGTGCACAGCACTCTCTGCCCTCGCGCCACACAAAYGGCTCTTGGAAAAATTTGACTCCTCCTGTAGCCAGGGTGTGTAGCCAAATCAAACTGCAAAATTTGGGTCCACATTTTGGCTGGTGCCCGGTCAGGGTATTCAGAGTAGAGCTTTACTTTGCCTCATGGCTTGGAGGCAAATAGCAGAATTCAAAGGTGGCGGTGCTTGCCACAAAGCCTGTGCCATACCCAGACCTTTGTACACCTGAAGCAGAAGCCATGGACAGAAACTCCGCGTAAGAATGGGAATCACAGAAGAAAAACAATTTTGTTTCAGGAGAATTCAGAGCAGGTTTTTATGTTGTGGTAGAGGCCAGAACAGTGCGATATCGACTACTAACATCTTTACTAATAACGCTAACTTTGGAGAATTGCTGGGCACAGRGATTTTATCCAATTTAAATGTAGCTCTCCTGCGTTTCCTTTGCTGTGAACTTGCACAGATGAAAGGAAGAATAATAACTATCTTGCAGACAAGCAGTTCCACGTACCGGAGATTAGCAGAGGCACCGGCGAGGCGCAGGGCTCCTGCCGGGTGCTGACATTCCCGCGGCGCTGAGCAGAGCCTGCATTCAAATTATTCTGAGGAGAGCTGGCTCTTCCGCAGGGCAGCGCAACCAATGCGCCAGGGACCAGGCAAGGGGGTGCTCGTTACTCGCAGCTTGCCGAGCGCAGGAGTGTCCGCTCGCTATCTGCCTGACGGACCGGTGTGTGCATCCTTGCCTCGTGCTCTGGTGCACGTGTGCTTTTCCGTGTGCATCTGTGTATCTGTTTCAGGGCTGACATGTTCATCTGATGATACATATTTAAATCATGTAAATAATTGACATGCAATAAGGAAATGCGCTTTACCAAATGAAGTGAGACCAGGCAAGGCCCAGCATCAATTCATATTCATACACTGTGCATTTCCTCCCTGTTTAATCTGTGTTTTAAAGGAACCTGTCCCTATTGGGAATTCCACTGCCAGCCCTCACCGGCCTTGTTTTGTGCGTAGTATGCCTTCAAAACTAATCCATCCTCAAAGCCAGAGGCTCATGCCAGCTTCATTTTGAGAGTGAACATTTAATTTCTGCTTGCTCCTGTCCTTTAAAAAAAMCCCAACATTTAAGCTAATAAAGGGGAAAGAGCAGGGAGGGAGTAGAGAAACAGCAACCTGACTCTCCATCCATCCATCCATCACAGCTAAAGCCAGCACTTTATTATGAAGATGGATTTCTCCTTGCCCTCTCTCTACCCTGCGCTGACATCAGGACTCTGTGTAAGGCTCCCGAGGCCCATTTCTCCTGCGTTTAAATTCAATGCCCCTGCACTTCTTTCTCCTACCTTTAAAAGTTTCTTCTCCCCTCTTCTTATTTTGTACTGGCAGCATAAAGTTTTGAATGACCGAACAGGAACTTAAATTTGTAGTGCCCGGTGATCCTGATGGCAAGCGCCGGGCGAACAGTACAAATCTTCCCTAAATCCAGCTCGCCTTTGATCCWGCCGTGTGTGTACCCTTTTCAGTCTCTGTGCCTCCAAACGTTTGCGGCGTTCCTTCTTTGTTTTTGGGAATGTGTGGAGCGGCACTTTTATTAATTGTGCGCCGCAGCCTGCGAACAAATTAGCATGTGTGCACAAAGGTGCTTTCCCGGCCACCCTATCCGTGCAGCTACGCTTAATTGGTGTGAGCGTGGCAAGGGAGAAGCCGTCAGGCAGGCAGTGCATTTAGCTTCGCTCTTTCTTCCCCTCTCACTCAGGAATTCATCTACATTATTTTTGAATTGGAGTCTCTCCAGGCATCTTGTTTAATTTATGCTGCAACTTTCTTATCGTCCCTGGAAATGCAATTGGAAAGAAAAAATCCATGCAGAGGATCTTTAGGAGAGGGCGAGGGAAGCTGCCAATGGTGATTATGCAGTGAGACAATCAGCATGAAGAGCGGCCAGTGCCTCTGAACAAACAAGTTATCGGTAAAAAATGGCAGCTTTGATCAATTTGTGTTTTATTTTGCCTCCGTGAGAGACTGTAACCCTTTAACTTCAAGTCCAGCCATTAAACCCAGGCTGCTCTTCCTCGGAAAAGGACTATGTGGAAAAAAACTCTCTTCCCCTCCATCTCCCAGTTTCAGGCATTTAGGATTAGCACAGCATCTCTGAGCTTATGCCTGGTGTTTCTTCACCTCCTTCTGAGCCTGGGCTTTTGTTTTTGGCCTGTACTGCTTTCCTGTGCTTTGTCCTGTTTTCACTCACATATAGACCATGGAGAACCTGCACGTCTTCAGTGTTTTCGGGGAGGGGGAGCTGATGAAGGCACTGCTGGCCAGGGAATACSCCCCGAGGAAACCGGCTGGAGCAAGACTGGAGCTCTTCAAAATAGAGTGAGGGAGCGTTTTCTGCACTTTGCCTTGGGTATTCGCAAAGCCACAATCCGGAGGGAGAGCTTCTGCCACTGCGCAGGGAATGTCCCCCCGGCACTTGCCTCCAGGGTTTGTGCCTCCCGTGGGGGCAAGGGGGGAGAAGCCTGCAGCCGTCCCTCAGCCAGGGCGTCCCCCAGCACGTCCCCAGCTGGAAATCCTGCCACAGCAGGAGGCCCTGGCACCCCACCCCTCGCAGGGGGGCAGCTGGCGGTCGCCCAGCACCATCCTTTCCCAGCAGCACTGCTCTTAGGGAGCCAATGGCCCAGCAGCACTTGGTGGTCCGTAGGGCTGCAGGAGAAAGGAGAAATTAGCATGCATGTCCCCGTGCCTCTTGGGTCCACGGCATCCAGGTCTCATAACTCTCCCTTTCTCCGTGCTGTCCTGATGCCTCTATTGTTTCTCATCAGCTCTCATTATGTTGATTTAACGTCTTCTGCCTTCCCGGGGCAGAAATAGCACTCGTCCTTCCCTTGCATCTTCAAGACAACGCTGTGCAGCTGCGGAGAGTCCTTGAGAGTGCATTAGTGGCAGCTCTGACCATCTCTTACTTATCTGCTCCAGACAAGAGATTGAATTCCCCAGTCCTACAGACCATAATGAAAAGATGAATGGGAGACCAGGGTCGTTAGCTGGGTAAAGCAGAGCTGTCATGTTCTCCGCAGAGGCACTGATTCAGCTCCCCCTTGGTGCTCCCACTCAGGTATGTTGATGACAATTAGGAGAGTTGGTTTTGGTACTGTCAGAACAGTGCCGGTCGCCTGTTTGGATCACGTGTAAATGAGCAGGACCTCCATGGGGCACAAAATCCCTGGAATGTGTAAGACTTGGCTTCTCCATGCTGTCTGCTTTTCCGGTGCTGGGTGTCTGCAAGGCGGGGTATACTGTCCAGGCACTCAGTGGAGAGGGAAACTGAGGCACACCACGGTGTGCCTCATGACATGGTGCGAGAACAGCAGGTTTAGTTTGTGCTGAAATGATGCAAACATGTGACTGTCCCAAGGCCATACATTGTAATAGGGGATTCATTCAACACAAAGCTTTGACTCCCTTGAAATGAAGGACTTGCTGGAAAACACTGTCCTCAAAGTCACTCAAAGATATTGCTGGACTCAACAGCTCAACACCTCCTGCAGAGTTGTTCAAAAGCTAACAACAAGCTCATTTGAAATGTGGCCTGAGGCTTGCTTGGAAGCTAGCTCCAGGCTGAGAAGTCTGCTTTGCCCACCAACACCACCCTGGCCCAGTGCTGACTGCAGCCTCCTCTGCCTGAGCTGACTTGCTTGTAGGGCAGCCCCAGGCTCCCTGCAAACCCAGGACCCCTGCGAAACGTTCATCAGTCCTAGACAGCCTGCAGCTGAGCCCGAGCTTAGCTTTGGGTCTTGCACGAACTGAAAAGCTGAATATATTTTCCGTGGTCTCACCACACCTCCTGTTCTTAGTCTTTGCCTCTCATATGCAATGTCACTGCTCTTCGTTTTCTCCTAGGGACGAGTCAGACAGGCAGCGGCATCTTGTCCTGCCGTTTCTGAACCCACCAAATTCTTCAGTAGTTTTTTACAGAGGTGGTCCCAGCTCCTCTGGTTTGCAGTTTTGTGCACCAGCTTCGCCTTCCCTCTCCCACCTTTCCCAGCTGCTGCAGGTGCATTTGCCCAGACGTCGGTCCCCACCATGGCTGAGTGATGCTCTGTGCACTCCAGCTGCTGCATAAGCTGGGGCTGAGACGTGCTGTTTCCTAAATTGGGCTGTGCAGCTGGAGAAGGCTGTTGCATTAAGGCAGGTACCGTGACACCGATTCAGGGCAGCCTGAGCCAGGTGGGATGATTTTGTGTTGGTACTTGGAAGTTGATGGGAAACCCAGTGTAGGAGCTGGAAGCTGGCTGTTTCTGGGCTTTCCAGAAACAGGCACCATTGGGAATTTTGTGAGTGCAGGAGGTCGGGCAGCCGGGGGCTCTGGCCTCGGACAAGAACCACTCTGGTTCCCCGCCAGAAGCTCTTCCTCATCCCCCCCCTTTGGGTTTCTCTGTGCTCGAGGAGGCAGGTGAGTTGTGATCTTGAGGAACTGGCATGAACACAGAGCCAGGGGAGACCAAGGGCAAGCAGACGATGATGGGAGGTGTCATGGGAGTAGGTCAAAGACAGGAGGAGAGAGAAAAGACGGAGGGAAACTCAGACTTAGCCTTCTGCTGCAGTTTCCAGGGAAGACAACCTTATTCTCAGCAGTGAAAAGGTTAATTCCCTTGACAACCTCTCCCCCTCCTTCCCAAAGTCTATCTCAGAAATAATCAAAGTATTTAATTAATATTGCACTAGTCCAAATAAGTACAATCATCTTCCAGGAGTATTTACATGTCGGGCTATAATTAGAAGCCTCCTTGGCACCAGCCCACATGAGTTGACAGGTCACGGTTTCCATTACATACTATATTTTTCCATATCATTTCTCAGTCATGAGTGACTATGCAATGAGTTAACCAGACTCAGCCAGAGATGAGGGATTGAGTGAGCCATGGTGGGGACCAGAAGAGGAGCAAGTTATTTTTCTTGTCAGGAACTTGCTGAGAATCATCAACACCTCAGTTATATGACTACTTCCTAAACTATATTTTTTTAAAGTATGGTTTTCAAGTAAACTGAGAAGTGGAATGTCAAAATTTCTGTATTTCCTAGTGATGATGAACCATTTCTTCCCTGACTGAACTTCTTTCTCCTACTGAGGTGGAGGGTAGTGCTTTGTCCAACCTACTGGAAGATGTCTCTTGTTCCAACAGAGGCAGGTGGGTGAAGGAGAGATGGCTCTATAAAACCCCAAAATGTCCTTGAACGCCTTTTCCTCCTAGACCTTGCTGTTAGTTGCTCAGACACAACAGGACATGTAAGGAAGTACAATGAAGCTTCAGACCAGAAATGAACTTCTGCCTGTGGAGGAAAGTTATTTGGTTGTAATCAGAGCCTCAGGAGGCTGAGTCCTTGAGCATTGGCTTCCCTCACTGCATTTGCTGAGATTTTCCAACTTGTGTCCCACGCATTGCAGCCGTGTCCCATACATTGCAGCCGTGTCCCATACATTGCAGCCGTGTCCCATATGTTCCAGTCAGACAATGGCTGGGCTATGCTAATGTTGCAACTGAGAAGCAAAGGTAGAAATGAACCCTTGCGCAACTTAAATACCAACAGTCGCCTTGGCCTGACCCCATAAAATAAGGCTTAATTAACTTAAATAAATTAACTTAAATAAATTAACTTAACTAAATTCTGCAACTATAGTCAAGACCAGCTTCACAACATTGTTTTTTTTGCTCAGGAAAGACACCACCAGCATTACAGTGAAACTAGCTTAGGATTTTATTTATCTTTTCAATAACTTATTGCCTTTTTTTTTTTTTAATATTTCTGGGTTTTTTCCCTTGTTTCAAGAAACTGTTGCTATAGATAATCTATATATATTCAATTAAGTAACAGCTTTTATGGAAATGCCTTGTTATGAGTTGAAAAGCATACAGGTCATTAGAATAAATAAAAGTTAAAATTTTCAGTGAGCAAGTGAGATAAATGGACATTTTCCTGCGGAAGGGGATTTTTTTTCTGTCAGAAGACGTTAATTAATCTAAACTGAAATTTTCCACAGAAAGATGACAATAGACTTGATAACAAACTCTTGTGAAACAAACCAGCAAACAAACAAAAAACCCACTTGATTAAAAAAGCCATTTCAACTTGAAATGTTCAATTTTGATAATCTTTAATGTCACACTTTAAACAGCTAGCTCTTCATTATGATAATGTCAAATTGAATTACATGATAAAAAGTGAAAGTAGAATGAAATGATTTACCTAAGTCCAGCACTTGGATCAAAATGAAAGTCAGGTTTTTTCCTAACTTAATTCAGAATTACTAGGCATTTTCTGTTTCATTGCATTCTGCAGCAGAAGAATGTTTAAGTCATAAAATTCCTACCCTCAAGTGAAAAAAAAAAATCATTTGCTACATAATTCTTGGGAGCAGTGATAGGACCTTCCTTGTGAAAGCATGAGATCTTTGCCTTGTCCTGGAGGCACCCAATTGGCATTTGACAGATTTGTGATGCTGCAGTAAAAGGTACAGGAAATCTGCTGAGGACTGCAAGGTTTGATGCTGGAAAAACATGGGGTATAGAAACAGAGGCTTTATTATTATTATTATTATTATTATTATTATTATTATTATTATACTCAAAAAGCTATTCATAAATGTTCCAAATAGATACATGCATAAATCTAGAAAAAATATCAGTGAGCAAATTCTCACCTTTTCTCTTACAAAAATGTTAGCATCCTTATTTTGTCACTCGGATATGCCTATTTGCAAGAGCGGTTGGGTGGGCAGAGGCCCAGTGAGGTGGGCACCCACACCCAAGAGAGTCCTTCAGTCTCCCCGGGTGCTTTTTGACTTTCTTGCTGGAAATTCAGCCCTATATAATGTACAAGGGTTTTGCAGAAATGATGGCTCTTGGTTTGGTACCATGTTGACTCCTCATTTAACTGGGTTTGTGCTTGGATGTGAGCTCCAAAGACGCCTTTTCTGCATTGCTCCTCAGTGGCCTACTTGGAAGAAGGCCCGCGCTGCAGTTTGGGTGGGAATGCAGAAGCAGTATGTTTGAAGGGGGAGGAGGGAAAGGCAGGATGAAGCATTTAGGGTGCGTGCAGATTTCAAGCTGATGCCCTGCCTGGCTGCCGTGAGGAGACAGGAACGTCAATACTGACCCCCACCTACCATCTCTCTTGCAGCTGCAGCTGGACAAAGATTCTAACAAGGAAAAGTGCCTCCTTAGTTAAAAGAAAGCCAATGAAAAACTAGCTGCTGCGACGGGTGAGGAAACATAAATCAGATGTTTTTATAGTTAAGTTTCCCTGCTGAACCTCTTGCCTGGGGCTCCCCCGATGCCTCACACGTGGCTGCCACCGGTCCCCAGTGCTGGCAGCAGCGGACTGCCCTTCACGCCTCGGAGCGCGCCGGGCTCTATTATGCACTCGCATGTCTCCCTCAAAATTGGCACCATCTGGACCACCACCTGAATGTCATTTTTTCCTGCACAGTTTCTCACATGATTCGCCAGCTTGTGTTTGTGATTTGGAGAGAAGGGTGTGAGAGGTGGTGAGATCTGGCACAGTTGTTTTGCATAAGCAGTGCTGCTGACAGAACTTTTCTTTAGGATTTAATTGATCTCTGCACCTCTTTGGAAACCTGTGCCATTTATTCAGAGGAGCTCCTTAAATCTGTGTCCCTCAGCCTCCAACCGGGAGTAAGAGGAGTGCTGCGATCCCTCTAAAAGAACAAACGCATTGACAAATCTAAGGACAACCTCAGAAATAACAAGCAGCTTTTTGTTTGCAGCGCTTCTACAGGGAAGGGAGAGCATGCCGGGACGGGACTTGGAGAGGCCGGTCCGTGTTGGGTGGCTGGCGCTTCAGGCAGCGTAGGCACCCACCCAGCATCCTGCGATCAGCTCTCACTAACAACCTGCTCCAGATGCTCAGGTAAAGCAAATATTGCTCCATCATCTACAGTGCAGTTAAAGCTCTGCTTATACAGAAGTAACCATCATCACGATCTTCTTTTTAGGAGTTTGCTGTATTCCAGGACACAGGCTCCTAAATCAAATTTTGATTTCATAAATCTGACAAATCCAGGCTGTTGGCCTGTTACTGCAGAGGACRCTCCTGTGCCAGTGCTGCCTCTGCTACCAGCCAGTTGCTGTACGGATGGCACAGGGAAGATAYGCAAAGGCCACCATTCATATAGGCTGTGCTCAACTGGTCCTACACGGACACTGTCCAGCTGTACAGGATCCAGTTACGACCTGTTTCTCTTTCTGGGGTGAACAAGTACATTGGACCACAGGGAGTGAAATTCTTTGCACACACCAGTAAAACACAAACAGGGCAGACCATACAACATTTAATAATGAAACTTTTAAAATACCGAAGTTTTAATAATATTAAATATACTGCTTCTTAGAGGGAAGCTTGGAAAGGAAAGTTCAGTGCCTGCTGCCTTCACAGAGACTTTGAGGAAACGAGTTGGTTGCATTGCAATCAATAAATTACAAAATTTCTAGTTAAAACCTCTTTGAAATCATGCTGCCTCACAGTGTATGTCAACCAAACAAGGGTTTTAAATGTTTCAGCATCCGCAGACACACAGTCTTGTCGCTACATGTGCCATCACTAGTGAGCTAACCTGAGAGCCACACGTCTCTGCCTTCCCTGGTACAAAAGRCTGTGCAGTTGCCATCATTGTGGAAGCTCTGCAAACACACAGATATTTTCTAGATACCTGTGAGCACTGGTCCTTAAGGACAAGGAAGTTATTGCCTCACCAATGAAGCCGATGAAGAGCCAGGAGCCGTGGAGAGCAGCACCACCTCCAGGTGGGGACTAGTCACGTGGGGACTGGGTGACACCTCCACTGGTATTAAGAGGCGGATTTGCCATTTTGGTTCTACCTAATGGTCAATATGTTAAAAAGCAGGAGTGGCCAGTGTTGGCTCCCACTCAAGGAAGGAGAAAGCAGGTGCCTTGCTGGGGAGGGCTCATGAAAGACCCTATAGAGGCTATATGCATACTCTGTAGAGATACTGCCYGTTCATATTCTCACTGCAACATGCAACTGCAGCAAGTCCTCCAACAAGGTCAGGGTAAGAGAAACTTCAGGAAGACACGTTGCCTCCGCTGCTAAGGAAATTCTTCACCATTCTTCATTCACCATTAACTCTGTCATTTTATCTGCTGCCTAACTTCTTTTTTTATGTGAGGGTATCACACTGCTGCCTCCCTACCTGCCCAGGCCTGTCCTGAGAGATAGGGGTCTGCTTACATACTTTTTGGTTTGGGGGAACTGGTCACTCTAGGTCTACTGGCTCTGTTCCTCTCATTTTTCCAGCCAGCGAGGCTGTATAATCAGCTGTATCTGTATCCTCCACATTTACAAAGAAGCCAGCTCCACCATGCGACAGCCATGTAGCCTGGTGGCCTTCTGGTGGTGTCTCTGTGAAAGCTCTCCTAGCTTACAGGCAGCATATCTATTTTAGAGACCAAGACAAAGAACATATCCATTCCTAATTACAGGGAGGAGAAAGGGGTATGCTGGGCCATTCACAGCTGACTACAGGTAGGTGAGGTAGGGCTGTAGGTCTGTACTAACCACAGGATTTGCTRCGTCCTTCTGGGAACCAAGCAGGTCTAGGTCAGCCAGCAGAAGCTCTGCCAGGGAAGGGCTGTAGGTCTCAGCCTCTATTTGAAACTTAACTTCATCGCAATGTCAAGAGCTGGTTCAGCACAACCCTAATTAAAACTGTATCTTATGTCCCTTTAATGAATGGTGTAACAAATGGGAGTAGGCACTGATCACATATCAAAAGTCAGTTCATTTTGGTGGCTCCAGTAAAACATGTACTTGCACATAGCTTCAAAATAGCTCTTAGCCTGATACACAAATGGATTAAGACACAAACACAAAGTTAACTCCAAAGAAACTTATAGAAAAACATGCTTTTGATCAAGATGCTGGGAGAAGAGGTCCTTTTCCTCCCAAAGTGCCTGTCCTAAGTTTGAGTAGAGAATGGATGGATGGATGGATGGATGGATGGATGGAATAAGACAAAAAAAATGATTGAAATCACTGCCACCTTGCTTGTTTCTTAACAGAAGTAACTGTGGGKTTTTTTKGGGTTTTTTTGGAAATAATCAACCATATCTTCCATGAAGTCCAGGGGGCCAACAATTGCTCTTTGCCTCCTAAAATTGAGTCTTGGAGTGGTGCCAACTCTCAGAGAAATAAAGTGCTAGCCAGTGGCAAGAAAATGCAGTTTGATTTATTGTATACCTTTAAAGTGAGCGGTAGGACTTTTCTATGTACATTAAAACCAGCAGCCTTTTAATCATGGATTGGTTATTTCTAGTAGCCTTGAGATACAATTATTATCTGTCCGAATGAAAAACCACCTGGGTGGCAAGGCTGGAATACAGGCTTTGCTGGTTTTGCCCAAACAAGGAGACTTTAACAACTTCCATGGAAGTTTTAGCTGCATAAATACTGTAGGCACCTACCCTGCAGCTGGATACAACCCTGTACATCCCCTGTGTCCAGAGCACAGTGGATGACACCGACTACAGTTTTTCAGCAAATAATTAAACAATTATTTAAGTTTGGCTGTTTTCACACCCTTTTTCTTTCCAGGAATGGTCTGAGTTAGAACTTGACTTAGAGGAATGTTTCTAGAAACAGTCAAATTAGAACAAATATATCAGAGACAGGTTGAGCAAACCTGACTGTAACAGTTGTATCCATATTTTTGGGTGGCAGAGACAATACCAGGTGATCTGCATGTCCAAGCAAAACCCCTTGAATTTCAACTATCCAATGCCAGTAGCAGCCGCTTTGCGAATGAGCTGCGGATCAAGAATTTCTCCAGGAGTAACTCTCTGGCAAGTAAATATTTGGCAAGTATATTCAAGTAGTGAATAAATCTTGGAGATACGGCAATCTACTTGTGGGCAATTTGTTAATAGAAGAAGAGATGGAATTCATCAAAGACATCTTTGCCCAGGAATGACAGGCTCATAGGCTAATAGAAATTAATTTTCCATCTCTAATATTGGGCACTATTTCTGCCTGGTATCACAGACCTTGACACTTCTTTGGCGTGTGATGTTGAAAACAGCCAGCTGCAATTTGTGTTTGCTTTTAAATTTACAGTTTAGCCGAGGGGGTAGAGATATGCTTCCTGTTGGGAGCGAATTCGCCTCTCCGCTGGGCCCACACAGAGCCTGCACCGTGCTTTGAAGTTCCCTGTAAAACCTCAAAGCAGCAGGGCTGTGAGGTGCAAGCGTGCATGGCCCCACCTGGCCCTGGAGGGAGGTGTGTCACCCCATACGTGACCTCTTGGGACGTGGCTGCGGCAGGGACAGGTTGCCTTCAGCGTGTTTGAGGTTAACACCTTGTGCTCTGCTTCTGTCTTCGTCTCCCATCGTCACTGTTGTGCAGTGGTAATGAGCCTGGTATGGATGATGGTATCCCCCTCCATGACGATCATAAATTGCATGCCTGATGCAAGTGCTATCTTAAAGAAATGATCCTGTATTCCAGGCCATTATCCAAGCACGCTGGAGAGGCAGGAGGTGGTGGCCAGGATTTACACACACAGGAGCTCAGCAGCCTCATGGGAGCTGAGATGGTGGGAGGGCAGCAGGCCAGGAAGATGAAAGGACTTTCTGAGTCACCAGCTCATCAACTGGGTCCTTGCCTCCAAGGATGGGAACAGAGAGGGTGGGAAGGGGGCTCACTGGGACTTCTTTCTCAACCTCCTCTCTCGTGGGGATCTAACATCAGCCTAAGTGGAGTGCCTACTTCTGCCCTGCTGAGATGAAGCCCATTGAACCAGGTCGAACTCAGCTCCCTCCGCCGTACATATTGCCCGCAGAGACCCCACTGCAGCGGGTGCTCCTGTGGTCTTTCAGCGGAAYGAGTAAATTGGATCATTTCAAGTGCGCTCCCACACAAATGCTCAGCTGGGATGAGTCACCAGGAGCAGGCTGGTAATCTCAGCAATGTCTCATGCCTGGCTGCAGTGCTAGTACAGCACCGAGGGGAGCACGTATTATCTCCAGATAAGAGCACCTGCAGGGTATACTATAGGAAAAAACATATTTGCCGTATTTTATGGGGAACTTGTGCATAGAAAGCCCTGCTTGACTTTGGAAATATCTGCTTGAACATATGTATGTATTGACCAAGCATGACGGTAGTGTTGTATAAAGCTTTCTCTAACATGACTGCAGGATGGTTGTATTACATGCAAACAAAAAAGCCCTGTGGATATGAGGCAAGCCCATTCTGTGGAAAAACGATTCCAGGAGTGATCTAGGTGGTTTTAACACATTTTATTGGAACTGTTTTCAAAAAGACCTTCACTCATTGCAGCCAGGTGCATTAGTTTCCGTGAGGACAAATGTACAGGGTTTTCAGAATGTCATGCGTGTCAATAATAGAATTATTTTCTGATCCTACAGATATTACAGTTTTAAAGTCTTTGATGATCTGCTCTTCCTGGACCTGGCACAACTGCTGATTCCTCTTGCAGTGCTGGGCATGACCCCTTTCTGATGGGAGTCAGCTCCCCTTTTCAGCTACTGTGACAGAATTGAAAATGTGCCCAACAGGAAAGCTGGAGCGGGTTTGGCATTGACTCTGTCTCCCCTTGGCACTCTTGCTAGGGTAAATTTGCAACTGAAATTCCAAATTTGGCAAGAAAAGGAGGAACCATTTTCCTGGCAGCCCTCCATAGGTACTCAGGAGAGTGGATGGGGGGTGGTAGCCACAGAACAGATGGCAGTGTGGGATGAAGGTAGGTAAAGTGGTCAAAGATGTGCAATAAATAGATCTAACAAATATGTTACACCACAACATGTGTGACACATGCATGTAGTTTGCCACAAAGAGCACGATGCCAGGGCACTACCTCACTTACGCAAATGACTGGGTAATTGTGCCGTATGTACGAGCACCACCCTTCTGTCTTCACGTTATTATGTTCTTCCTGAGTGATCTTTTAAAGAAAGAGAAAGGCAGCAAAGCTGATAGCAATCTTTGAGAAACTGGCATATGAGAAGAGCCTCGCCCGTTATAGTCTGAAGTGGGGATAAGGCTGAAAAGAGACATGATAGTCTGCAAATATCTACACTGTGTCACAATGGAGAGTGGATATTGATGCAAAGTGCAATAAACTCAAGACAATGCAAAAACATACATTAAGGGAAATACTTGGGGAAGAAATATACAGTGCTGAACACCTTTGCTATTTGTGGCCTACAGATGGCTCTCACTGTTTTTAAACTTACTCAGAGATGGCTTTTTATGTTGTACATCAGACGTTTATTTTTTTCCTTGCAGTAAGAATGCTTCAAGTATGGAAAAATGTGTTCCTGAGGGCATCTGCTAAGGTCCCATCCCTGGAGATTTCAGAGGCGTCCTAGATAAAGCAACCTTGGTGAATATTCAGTAGGTAAAATCCTGCTGATTACAGGGAGCTATACACGATGAGCTGCCAGGTCTTTTATTATCTATGACTCCATGACTATTGGTAGTGAAGGGAGTTCTTGCACAAAAGCCTTTACTGGCTTTATTTATGCCAAGGCTGATTCCAGGAAGGGGGAATCCATCATGTCGGAGATGAATGCAAAGACAGAGCTTTCTCTCTTGCCCCCTCTCTCCTTTTGGTCTGTCCTTTTGTCTGACCTGGAGACTGTGGTGCTCCGTGTATACTCTGCAATTTGATTTGCTTAAGACTCCCCAGAAACTGAGGGCAGGATCACCTTAATATAGTAGCTTGGCTGTTTTCTGGGAACTGCTTGCTTGGTTAGAAAAGAAAGTCAGGGAGGGAAGGCCAAGTCCCACGAGAGTGGGCTGCAGCGATGCCCCGACGGCGAGGCAGGGAGCCAAGAAAAGGATGCTGATCCACGTCCCTTCACCTGCAGCCAGGGCACATCATTCCTGTGACCCATTAGAGACCTCAAAGCCCTGGCAGATGAGTCGAAAGGTCACACCCAAACCACTGTTACAGTGATGCAAAATTGCCACAACAATCATCAGGTCAATAATACCCAGGGTGAGAAAGAGAAAACCCACACAACCAATTTCATTTCCTATTTGGTGCAGGTAGCTCTAGCACCGCTCTTGCCATTGCTTCCACATTTTAGAAGCCTGTAGTTTGCTGTGCTGCTTTCCATAGGGCTCTGACAACTCTCTAATTAAAGGATGGCAGAAGGCAGCTACGCTCTGCCTGGCTTTGGCTGTGAGGGCTGTTTTGCAGAGGGGGAGGCAGGGTGCAGCAGAGGAGTTCGGCATCATGGCAGAATGGCTCTGTGTCCAGAAGCAGGTCATCACAGGAGGACAGGCATTTTGGGTAGGGTAACTACCTACCCAAAATGCATGACATGCAGAAGCTCAGGAGTTTGGCTACAGAATAGGGCTTGCATTTGCAGGTGGCCCACAGCAGATGATCTGTCACGCTGAGCACAGAAAGATGGGTTTTTTGGATGTGTGTGTGTATGAGCAGGGCTGGCTGAGGGTCCTCTCTGGTACTGGCAAGACAAGCTTTCTCTAGACTGTGGAAAGCTCTAGTTAGCTTGAATTGGCCAGACCATGCCCAAAATCTGTCTGTGGCCCAGCATGGAGGATCTAACATCTGGTACCAGCCATCAACTGAGGGAAGGACTTGAGGCCTTCCCTGCTGCTGTCTGTATAAACAAATATGCAGCTGCACTGACAGACACACATACAGAAAATGGTGTCAGAGATTTCAGCTGTCCCGGAGGTGACAGAACAGCCAAGCAGTCCTGAACACAGTGTGCAGGCAAATGCTGCAAACTTGCTTTTGCCAAGGTGCTGCCACTGCCTGAGCTCAGGACGTGCCAGTCCTGCTCACAGGCCCAATTGCGCTGTGGGGCTGAGATTCAGAGGGGGTGAGTCCAAACCCATGTACGCATCCCCCTCCCCGTTTTTGTAATTGCAGAGCAGATACAGAGCTCAGTAGCCTTGCACGTGGCAGCCCTTGAGGAGCGTTTCTTCTAGTGAAGAGACTGATTCTTCAGCCAGCTTAAGCAGGGAAATGTCAGTTTGACAACCCCTTCACGAGCTGCACAGACCAGCCTCTCTAAGAAGGGTCAGAGAAAAACAAGAGTGAAGAGTGATGAGGGGGAAAGGCAGCTGAGAACCGCAGGTGCTGAAGCAATGGGACGCAGGGAAGATCCAGTGTAACGGCGATGCGGTGTGCCGGCAGCATGACACAGGGAGGAGCACCGATGCTCTGATGAGCGGAGCTGCAGGATGGCTTGAAGGCAAATAAACAAAGCAATTAAGCCTGTCCTGCGGGACAAAGGACTGCACATGGCAACCTTCTCAGCCTGATTCTCAAGATATTAAAGATGGACTCTCGCTTGTGCTAAGCAGGGGTCTAGCTGATGAAGGTATCAGTTTCCCTGGCCTGTACCGGTCCCTCGCTTCAAAACCAGCAGAGGTTACAAGTCCTGCAGAGGCAAACGGCAGACAGAACACAGAGCTGYTCTGAAGGAGGAAAGCATGTAACTCCCTTCAGCCCAGCGGCCCCGAGCTGGCACGGCTGGGCACAGTGGGGGGTGGCAGGCAGGTCGGGGAAGCGGCACAGCCCTCGGAGCGGGGTCGCTGGCAGTCGCGCCTCCTCGTCGCTCTGCAGCTTCACTTGCACAGGCGTGCATGGGTTGATCTTGCTGAAGAGGAGAGCTTGGGCTGCAAACACCTCTCAGCTCTGGGACCTTTCAAACCTGAGAGCTGCGGTCAGCCCCAGGCCTCGTTCTCCTGCGAGCCAGCTCACCCAGCTCGCCGGCAGCCGCTTCCCGGCTTGTCTGGGGGGAGCAGAGCCTTTCACAGGGTGCTGGTGCCAGGGGAAGGGATGAGGGTCACAGAGGAGAGCGTAGCTGACAGCAGCACGGACGTGGGCTGAGGGCAACCAGGTGGCTTCCACCCCCGTGCCGGCATTTGGCAGAGCTTTCAAGCTGGGAGGGAAGCCTTTGTTTTCCGTGTTTGCAAAAGCTGGAAGGTGCCTCAGGAAGGGTTAAGTCCCCCCGYGGAGGCGGGGGGCCGGCGCAGGCTGTGGCAGCCAGGCTCCCGCTCCCCGCAGCCCCGGCAGCAGCGGCCTGGCAGCGGGTGCAGCTGCGGCCCGGCACCGGCCAGCTGGCCACCAGCCCTGCCCACAAGTAGCCAAAGCCAAAATCCTGAGCGGCCTCCATGCCCGTGCGAGGCCAAAAATACTGAGCGGCAGTGACACATTCCCACTGTGCTGGGAGGGCGGTCGACAGCGAGTTCATGCGAGGGGACGCTGCTTCCCACCTCCCCTGCCCCGGCTGTTTTACCAGCGCGCTACGGGGCGGCACTAAGGGTGATGCTTCATGTCCCCGGCAGCAGGGACTCACAGATCCCATCTACCCTCTGGGAGCCCACCTCCGCCCACCTTCGTGCTCCTCCGGCAACGGCCACCGCAGCCCCACGTCCCCCCCCGGCCTGTCCCCCAGGGCTCGCCCTCTGCCAGCACRGGGACACGGCCCTGGAGAGAAACGGTGGGCCTCTGGTGTCGGGCAAGTCCCCACAGACAGAACTTGCTGCCCTGGTCTGGACGCCTTCAATCACACCACGGGGGTAGGAGGCCCTTCAGATTTTTTTCCTTTTAGAGGAAAATCCCAYGGTGCCTCATTTTTCCGTGTTTGCCCCCAAATGACCTCTGAGGAGCAGAGCGCGGCATTTCAGAATCCCAGATGCTTTTAGGGGAAATGATGTGTTGTATAAAGCATCGTTTGAATTTTTTATCTGGTGTGCCTTAATCCACATGGCATCAGGCTCACGCTGAATTATGACAAGAATCAGACACCCACGGTGCTGGGCTATGAAGCTATGCAGCATGCGAGAATAACCTGCACGTGGATGGACATGAGAAATCTTGACAAGGATCCAAAAGGGAACAATCACTCCGGAAATCCCAGTCCAGAAGAGGATTTGCTAGTCCACCCATAGAAGGTGCTGCTCAGGGCTGGCTGCCGCCCACTGTTTATGGAAAGATGGCATGGTTTAAGTCCCCAAAGATGAGAGAGGGAAGCTCAGTTTAGTATCTCTGCTGACAGATAACCATATTCAGGGATTAATGCCATTGCCCACAGAGATTTGTCCTCTGCCACACGAGGTGTTTCAGGGTCCCCAGACAGGAATGCACTGGTAAATCCAGTGTCATTGTTGTCAACCCCGTGTGGATGACCTGGGCTCTTTTGGCCGTCTMAAACAGCATTAGACTCCTCCATGTGCAACTCATTTGAGCCCCGAGCCTGCAAACTGCTCCCTAAATTCTGCCCACTAACATCCACCCTCTGCACGAGGTGAATCCGCAGTTTCCTATTGCAAATGCGAGAGGGCAACCACACTGACACTTGTGGCAATGGCCATAAATTCACATTAAAAGGCTTCAAGTAATAGCATTGCTGTGTAAAGACAGCCTTTGAAAAGCTTGTTTCCAAATGCTTAGCAGCAGGATTAGAAGGTTACTGGCTCTTAGCTGCGAGCTTTGCAGATGCTAGGGGCTGGCAAAGCAAAATCTGTATCACATGAAAAAGTTGATCAGGTCTGACTCTCTCCTGCCGTGAGATTACTTTTCTCACTACAAAGCACTTCTCCTCACCAGTAAGTTCAAAGTACGTATGGGCATGAAGATAGCATATTGTTCACCAGCTCACTGTTCTGCTGAGCAGCCCCCTCGCTTGTTCTCCATCTCGGCTTATAAACAGTGTCAAGAAGCTGCAAAATTGCTCACAGCTTAAATGACAAAATCATGATAGCCTAGCCTATCTTACCCTACTGTGAGCTCTACTTTAATAATCCTGCTTAATCATTAAACCACAATAAGAGCAAGCCAAGAAGTTTAAGGCAAGAGCCAAGCCAAGGCGTATCAGAGCACTGCTCGAAACTTGAACTGAGCACAGTCAGCTAGAGACRGAGGAAGCCACATAAAGGGATAGCAAAGCTGTTGTGCAAAGGGTCAGAAAGACGTGGCAGAAAATTCCTATCTGTTGGGACTTGTTGAAGGAGCCAGAGGCAGCTGTGAGCTGCTCCTGCTAGTCAGGAGTCTGCAGTGGTGCCCTATTTACATCCTTTTCCCAGGAGACCATCTTGTTATCTAGCACACACACTCCATTCAAGCCTTGCTGTTGACATAGATGCTTTGACTAAACCCTTATGCCTGATGATTATTGAGTGTAACAGTGGTTGCTGGTTATTTTCCAGAATGCTTTACCCTCCACTGAAGGGTACAAAGACAGCAAATGCACACACATATTCTTTGCCCACCGTGCTCCATATTGTCTTAATGGCAAACTGATTTTTTCTAAGGACATTTCATACAGAGGTGAGGTTAAATTAAAAAAAAATATGGAAAAGYAGGAAAGGAGATAATATAAAAAAATAAAACTTGAGAAGACACACTGCTTCTGTCACTCAGCTGGAGGCACTGAGAACAGGGTTAGGCCAAGCCCTGCCCATGGATGCGTCCAGGACCCGCGCTGATTACAGCAGGAGTATTCACGTGCGCATGCGTGCGTGACAGAAGAACAGATTTGGTCCTTATTGCTTCGACTTTTCCAGGATGCTCGATTTATTTGTGCATTTCAGGAAACAGACCAGTACAGTCAGATGTTCTGTACCTGGGTCCCCCTTCCCCCACCCCGAAACAGAAATAATTGTAGGCTAAAAGCATCACCCATGCCAAAAGATGAGAGCGCCAAATCCTTTCCAAGGCAAAGGACTCACCAAAATCACTGGGGTTTCACCTGARTAAGGACTAACCGAAGAACTTCACCACAGTCTGTGACAATTTGGCTGAAGAGACGAGTCAATTTTGTATTTTCAGACCAAAATAATAGACTGGATGGGGGAACGCTCTTGCCTCAGCAGGGAGTGATAGGATTGGTATTGCTGAGATCATTCCAGAATTTGGGTTACTGTGCAGAAAACTGACTCATGTTTTGCCATCCGAAATGGGACATAATTTGTCTTCATTGTCTTGCTACCACCTCTTGTAGGGTTTGACTGCAGCATGGAAGCATCCTGATAGAACTTTACAGTGCATYGTGTTGTTGTTACTGTAGTAACTTATTACTAGGACACCTTGTGTTATCTTTATTGCTGCAGTACCTGGTACAAATGTACCACCGTTTGTCCGCACACACTGTTATTACTGCCTTATTCCCCAAACTAATTTACTGCAGTGTCCTGTTGTGTCTTATTGCTGCATTATCAAAATGCTACTTTACTGCAGCGGCCTGTGTTACCTTATTGCTACATTTATCCTGGTATTATTATGTCAGCTTACTGCCACTTTTTATGGCTGCCCTGCTACCATTTTATTACAGTACTCTATGGGATCTTAGCACTGAGTTATACTGAGAGTACATTAATCCATTTGCTTGAGCCTAACGCTGTCTGCACAGGCTTGTCGAACCTTCCCAGTGCTTGTCCTGGTGCTGTTTCGCCACAATAGCCACAAATGCCCTGGATACTCTATTATCCAAATAACAGTGTACAGCCATATTTCACAGCCATAGCCCTGTAAGTATGGGAAGCTTTGTAGCTAGCTTGCACAGCATGGACATCATAAAAGCTTTCCAGACTGCCTTTCCTTGAAACAGTGCCATTTAGAACATAAATAGAGGTGGAAAGCTGATTTCCTAACTCATCTTCAGGACGATGAGGTAGTCGGAAGACATGGGATGCTTATAAAGCAGCGGATTACTGCTTGCAACACTCAATGGGATACTGGTGAGCGTACAAGAGTAGCATCACTTGGAATGACATTAAGCAATGTCATTAAAAAGCAATAATTCAAGGACGTGGTTCATGTGGAAGTAGTTGCTTGTTAGTATCATCATATGTAAAGTAAGACCTGTGAAGAGCAGTTCATRCATGTTCCCAGGAGGAGGCCTTGTCTACTCTTATGTTTGTTTTAGAGAAATTTAGTCAGGAAATGAGGAGCAGAGCTTTCTTCTCTCCAGAGAACATGCAGCTCTGTCCGCTCAGTTAGCCATTACTGAGCAGATTATCTTGCACGAGTGTGCATTTACATGGCAAGCTGTTCAGCATCCAGGCCCCCTGATGTATGCCCATATGCATGCTCCCTCTGTCTGTCAAAATTCCCTCCATGCACTCAACTGTTCAAACACAGCATATTCCCCACAGGCAGAACACTGCGGCAGCCAACACRACCGTCCTGCAGGAACGGAGCAGGAAAGACAAAGCAGGGCGCGTCGCTCACGGGGCAGCGGCACATCTCCAAGTTACAGTCTGGCATTGCCGCTCCCTGCACAGACCATAACCCAAATTCCACCTGTCCCGTGCACCCGCCAGCATCCTCCAGTCCTGCCCACGTGTGCCCCCATGCTGCAGGACACTGAGGAGCACCTACCTCCATGGAGCTACCCCATCCTTTCCCCAGGAGAAGACCTGTCCGGTGTCAGGAACTCACTGCAAAGCAGAGACCCCCTGCTAACACTTTGCCGTCTCTGCTCCTTGCTACACACCAGAGTTTCATGCTTTATGTGTACACCCCGCTCAGGAATGCTCTGCAGACCAGTTTGGGTGTTCACAGGACAGACCTCCCCTGGGAAATGCCTCAGCCTAGAGGCTGGGCAGCACTGGCAGGAGAGTAGCTTGGGGTGTGAGCAGCTGTTGGTTTACAGAGCTCCAGTGATGCGTGGCAATGGCGGGTTTGACACAGATAAAAACACCGTCAACAAGGCTCTGAGAAGAGCCAGCCTTTGCATTTTCCCAGGGACGACGTAAGGGGACACGTATGAATGTGCATGAATGGACAAACCGGGCCTGTTATGCGAAGACCCGCTATTACCCGAGGGGAGCCGTTGGCTGGGTGGGCAACAGAGGACAAATGGGCCCTGCAAGGACAGCTAAGTGACAATTTGGAGGGGACCAAATGTCCCCTTCAGAGGCAGGACACCACATGAACGTACAGGCACATCCATGATGGTTCTGCAGTCCTGGAACTCGCTTGTGTGTCATGTATGTGTAGGACAAATTTGGTCTGAGGACCTCAGACAGCAGGCTGTTTATGGGAATAGGTGTGTGCAAAGAACAAATATCATACTCAGTATTCTACTGTACATTCATGCAGGTGTAGAGGGTCCTATGGACCTTAGGTAAAATTGATAATAGGAGTTTTCCAGGGAAAAATAAAAAGAGGTATCAAAATGAGAAATGTCATGGGCAAAGAGGGAAGGTCCTTTTTCTGACAGAAACTATGCTGGCCTGATTTTGTACATACATAGGCCTTAGATATTAGAATAATACTTGCCTCAGAAGTGAATATTATCGATAGCCAGCTGTCTAATTAGCTAGATGGTTTTGCCTAGGTAGGAATGCAGACTTGTAGCCATATAGCAATTTCTACCACCTGCACAAAAAGCCAATTTGCCTTGGCATGAGTGAAGAAGACCAAGAAATGTCTATTTTCACATATGCTTCAGATCTGAACTGCTTGCAAAATACAGGAGGTTTTATGGCACTAAGTCAGCTGAGTCTTGAAATTTTCATATATAGGCAATATACTGTATGTGAATGCAGTCCATTTTCCTATCTGCAGCTAGTATATATGTTTTTTTTAATTAAAGTCACTTCAGTTCTGTCCTCATCCTAACCTCCATACTCCCAACAGTTTGAAACAAGCTACTGGGTCATCTCTTGCAGTTGTATTCATGGGCTGTAGGTCAGATGAGTTTTAGTGGAAGCTCATTTCCGCAAGTGGTACAATTTCACTCTCACAATGGTGTTTCCCAGCGGAGTCAGTTATCTGAGCTTTCTATCACAGCTGGGTGTTCAGGAAGGGTTACCTGGCACCCAGCGCCCTGCCCATTCACACCCTGCCTCCGCCGGTCCCATCTCCATCAATTCCCTCCTCACTATAGACTGAATTTTGACACCTGCCCACATCAGAGTTGCCTTTCCCTGTACACATGTGAGCAGGTTTTGGCCCTCTGGGATTGGAGCTGGAGTCTCCTCTAAGTGGTTCGAGTCTATCTACTCRGACTAAAGCTTGAACATCCATCACTGAGTAAGTGTGCAAAACCTTAAATAAATAGAAAGTCAAATACAATATAAACCAACTCACTTTTAAGTACTGCATGTGTGTGTTTGTGTGTGCATTACACATCTAAAACACAACTTTGGGAGCWTCAGGCTGAGCCTGATCACATTTGCACTACACGCACATGCAGAGCGATTCCGCCGACATCAGAGGATTTGCACCAAGATCAGAGTCTGACTCCATGGGGCAGATCCTCAGGTGATGAAAACCACTCACGCTCTCCTGACTTCAGCTGAGGATCTGGCCATCATCTCTGGACATGCTACATGCTATTGGAAGGACAGCAAGTGACGAACTTGAATAGTGCCTTTTTTTTTTCCCATTGCTTTAAAGGAGAGACATAGGAAAGACAAACAAAGCTAAAGTCAATGAATCTGCAGGAGAAATGCATCTGAGATTTTGTGAAAAGGAGAAGCAGCTTCCAGCAGATATTTTATTGGATCCAGATGGCCACAAGAAAGGGAGCAAGTGGGATTGCGGCGCCATCTATTACAGCCGTGTTTGCGCCAGGGAGAGAAGAGATGAAGGAAAAATACCGATCTCTCTCAGCTCTTCTGTCTCCAAGTTGCGGTTGGCTCCGTTTCCTTAAATAACAAGACAGCAAGCCCTTGCCTTGTCAACCTTCTGCATCCAGTCAAGACCGCTCCRCCAAAACCCGGTCGGAAACAAAGTACCTGCACAGAGCTTGGCGTCCTTACAAAGCCGTACAGGTAGGAAAGTGTCGGTGTAAACTGTGAAGAGAGGCGCTCCCCCGGCGCRTAGCTCTCCGCTTGCACTGGCTCGGGCTCTCTCCCCCGCGGGGACCCGGTCTCCCCGAAACGCCCCATCCCCGGCGGCGGTCCCGGGCGTCTCTCCTGCGGGGCGGCCGGCTGAAGCTGTCAGGAGGACTGCATCAGGCCCGTCAGGCGCTTGCTCGCCAGAGACTTTCCCTGGAGGGAGGGACAGACAGACAGACAGAAGAGACCCGGAGGCGTGAGTGATGCCGTGGGATGGTTTGGCTGCGAGTGGGGAGCGGGGGCCTTCCCCCAGAGCGGGGCACGCTGCTGCCTGCCCCACCCTGCCGACAGGGAGGCAGGCAATGGGGGGTGAGTGTGACCCCAGCATTTCGGGTGCCTGCGGTTTTGTCCCAGGTGGGTAGTTTGGCAAGAAGGGCTTGTGGCTAGTCATGTCCAGGTGGCTATTGCTCAAGGTGGTCAGCTGTGCYCCAGGACACTGCCTCATGAGGATGTTTCCTTTCTCTGTTACGTGGGAACTGGTCAAAGCAAAGCCCTGTCCTACGCTCACCCCTACTCGTCCTGCCCGGTGCCGTCCTGCCGGTGCCCAGCCACGGCTCCCATGCAGAGCGCTCCCCYAGGTAGGGAAGGGCTGCAAAACCGAGGCTGCAGGGAAAGCTGGGATGTCCTTCCTACAGCCTGTGAATCGGGATCACCTGCACATCATCCAGTGGAAACAGATCTAGGAAAAAAGCGATTTTAGAAATAGCTTAGCCTGTCCCTGCCCTGTTGCCACCCCACTAAGGCTCCTTAGTCTCTTGTCTCTTTGGTCGCTGCTCATCCACTCCTGCCTGGCCTTCCTGCCTTCYCCACGCTCTCCTCCAAGCCACCACGCAGGCGCGTGGCCGTGGCAGCCTTGCTCGCACRCTGCTGGCATCCACACCAGCCTTCCCACTGACTGGAGGGACCAAGGACCGGGGAGAAGGTCACCTGCACGTCTGAATCCCTTCACTGGCTTAGGCCATGCAGCCCCTGCTTTCATCCGGAGCAAGGGAGGACCTACAGCAGGTCTCCTCCACTCACAGACAATAGGAAGGGTRTATCCCCATAGAGGATACTGATGGCTTTGCAATTACTGATCCAACAGTGAAAAATTGTTTCMGGTATTGCACCAGTTGCTGTGTTTCTTTGGTTAGCTTTCCTCTTGAAAAAATGATGTTTTCCTTAAAAGAAAAAAAAGGTCTCGGTTGAAATAAACATCCAGGGAATACCAGAGAGCTGTGGAATACCTARCAGATCTTAAACAACCTCCTCTGCATTACTATATTTAGACAAGATTTCCTTTGCAATAGAAAGTCTTACTAATTGCTGTTTGAAAGAAAGATCCACACAAAGACCAAGAGAAACAGATTATACAGTGAAAAGGAGTATGTGCAAAATGTAGAAAACTTGAAATGTAAAATTTAGCCGGTCATCTGAAATAAGCCTCGTTTAACAAGTTAACACTCTAAGAAAAAAGAAACACCACCCCCGCCCCGCTTTGATTTCTAATCTCGTCTCATTTAGGGCTGTATCAGGAGAATGTAACAGTTCTCTACAGAAGCCTAATTTTGTTACTCAGATGTGTGTCTTCTACCAAGTAATTTGCTCAGCTGCACAAACACATGCGGCCTAATCCGACTGCTTCTGTTACATCGGCAGTCGGCTGCTGGAAACACTGTCGTCATTCGGACTGTCCTGCCCGGACGAGAGAGCCATCATCACGGCTCTGCGGCTCCTCCATCTCTACAACCGAGCTCGCACTGAGGCCACAGCTCGGGAAGGACCAGCTCCCTCCTGGAGCTCAGCAGACATGCCAGCACTGCTGCTGTTTAAGGAAAAGGTGCTTGCTTTCATAGAAATCAAATTCTTTATTATTGTTGTTGTTGTTATTAAATGCAATTCTGGGAAGCTTGGCCTTGTGCCACCCCAGGAGGTGGCCAAGTCTTCTGCAGGGCAACATGGCAGTGCTTGGAGGGCTGCAACCACGGCTGTCATTTTGCTGCGGTTAAGGAATACCAGAGAAAGAGTGCTAAGGAGTTACAATTTATAGGAAGAAGAAGGTTAAAGACGTGGACATTAATTTCTGGAAGAATAACATGGCTGGTTTTAGAAAAAAAGTGTTAAGTTTCCGCCTATATTTGGATGCTTCSTTAGGAAAAAAAACAAGTAAGCCTTGGGTTTGCATAATGACTATTCAGTCAGACGGTAACTAATCTGCGACAGGCAGTTCCTCTGTTATCTTCTCACAGGCAGGCGGCTTGGGGGTACGCCAGCTCCCTGCGTCAGGGTCCAGCGGGGGTGAGAAGCAAACRCTGTTCCTCATCCAGCCCCAATTTCGAGATACACGTGTTCAAAGGGAAAGGGGGAAATGCCGGTCCCAGGCCGGGCCGAGGGGAGGGGGCYGCTGACAGAAAGGCTGCCCTGGAGAGGGCAGCGGATTGGAAACGGAGCCGATGGCCGTGGTTTGCGCAGAGCAAAACCTCGCTCACCGGTTTCCCAGTGCCGACTGCTTTCCGTCGCAGGCAAAGGYGGTGGGCTCCATCTGCAGCTCCCCCAGCTCGCGGGAAAGGTGTTAGCCCGGGAACCCAGATCCGCTTGCTGGCTCTGCAGCAAACTTCCCRCCTGCAGGCTGGGATGAGTCCCCACGCAGAGCCCGGCTGTCCGGGAGGATAACTGCGTCAGGGAAGCGTGAGGTGCCAAACCGCCTCGCGCCCGGGGACACGCACACAGATGGGTGCGACAAGCTCTGTTTTAAGACAGCGAGAAGCAGGCAGTGATGTTGTCTGCTCGGCTGTCATATCCACCTCTGTGGTAAGACAGATGGCGAAAGGATCCCTGGAATCACATACAGGGATTAATGGCGTGAAATTTTTGGCTACAAGCAGGAGCGCTGGAGTGTAAGTAGGTGTAACGTTTGGCTTTGGTACCGGAGTGGCCCCCAACTACAGCATACTGATGTAGGGGTTTTGTTTCAACTCAACGCAGAGACAAGTGTCAGCCTGACAGCGTGGGTCTGAGYGATACGAACATCTGCGGGCTGGAGGTGGGTGGGATGCAGGTGATGGGTTTGGCATTCTCTCATCTTAGGGATTCTCATTAAAAAAAAAAGAGGATCAGGAAAAAACTGCATTTCGTTAGGAAAACTGGTAGCTGTTTCCTGTTACTAAAATGCACAACAAGGTAGTAAACTGTTGTGTCGCAGGTGGAAATGCTGGATGGGATCCACTCGCTGAGGTAAATCAACATGACTTAGCTGTTTTATCGGAGAACTGCTGCCGATTCACCCCCGTTGAGGGGCTGCTCCGTGGCATCTCTGTTTCTGGTTTAGCCCTCCAAGGCATCTTAGGAACAAAGTCCGGCAGGAGACACAAGAGGTTTGTGCCAGCCGACTGAYACAAGCCAAAGCGTAGCCGGCGCGGCAGGTCCTTTGGGAGGGCGCAGCGGCTCACTCCCCAGCGCTCTCCCCAGCCTGTCCGCCCAAACCCACCCGCCCCTGCTYGCCGGGAGGGCCTCCATGGCCCAACAGTCCAGGACGGCAGCAGCGTGCCTTAGCGTCATCGCTTTCCTGTGCCCAGAAGAGGTGTCCGGGTGACCAGGCGAGGCCTCTGTCCGCCTCCAGACAGCAGAGGTGAGACGCACCCCTGTGTTTTTTGCGATCCCGCGACCCTTCCCTGAGGCTTGCGTGGCGTCAGGGCCCGAGTCAGTCGGGTGAAAGGCTGCTCTGAGAAGCTGGAGGCGGCTAAATCAGTAGCTGGGTGCAATACATGCCAAAAAAATTCAGGCCCAAGAGGTCATGTTGGGTCTCATCCGACACTTGGCCGGGATTCCCTCGGGGAGATCTCTGACGGAGTGAGGAAGTTTTGGATTATTATGATGTGAAAGGTTGGCACAAAGAACTCCTAGTTTCTTTAAAAAGGTTCAACGAAAATAAATGATTTTTTCCTTCTGCACRCCTTTGTTTAGCATGAAACCAGCAGCTGCCCCCACATTTCTACCTCTCCTTTCCCCACTGAAAGAAAATGTCAACAACTCCTGCCTTATTTCCAGGAGAAATTTCATCTAAGCTGTGCTGGCAGGGGATTTGGAAAGCATATGATTTCAAGCTCAGCACACTACAGTGCTTCTTTTGCTCCGTTGTACGCATACGCTGAATGACTCAAGGCAAGATTAGAGYGGATGTAAGGAGTAAACTTTTTACATGGGGTCTAAAGCTTATAAAGAAATCCGCAGTCCTCCAGTTGCAAAATATTTGTCACTACTAATTAGGGTTACGACAATTAAAAACCCAGACTGTTGTCGCTCAAACAGCATAGCACAAGCAGTAGGGCACATGTTGTAGGGCATATGTTGTGTGTCTTCTTGGATGCAGGAAGGCTTTCTTTTCTCTCATTCCCTGCAAGCAGCTGAGCTGTAACACAGCTTTCAGGCAAGGATCACGTGCAGCTTCAGCCGCGTCTTGGTAAAGGTAACGTCCGGTTCTCTCTATGCGGCTGAATGAACTATTTTTTTTTACTCCTGAACGCTGGCATGACAGGAGCTTCAGTTTTTTTACAGGCAGCGTAAAATCTGAATTTGGAGTAACCTAAGGAAAATGTCAGGGAATTCTTAATAAACCTTATGAAACCGCCCCCCAGAATTTGACTTCCAAGTATGTGGCCCATCCTGCTGCTTGGGTACGTGTYGGGGAGGGGACCAGACCTCGGCACTTGCAGACCATCGGGGCTCTCACTGAGGCCCGGTGAAGTGAAGATTAACCTGTAGGTCACGGGAGATGCTTAGCATCTTTGATGGCTGAGCCTTTGCTGAGCAGCTACTAAACTAAAGTGTAAAATGCAACTAGCAATTATTTTAATGAAGCAGAATTCAGCAATTTAACATAGACAAGAAGCCAAGTAAGAGGAAAAAAATAYGTCTGGGATTTGACACAAAAAGGAGACAGCAGTCCTTTCAAACCTCCTGTATGAGCCACTGGAGTTTCCATCTTGCTCTTTGCCTTTRTCTACCAAAACCAGCACTTTGCACAGTTGGGAGAGAAGGTAAAGGCTATGAACTACCTTTTTTTAATARTTTTGAATAGAAAGTTTAGTTTTGTCCGGTACCTGTGGTTTCACACAATGTTAACGCGCTCTGCCCAGCAGAGAGTGCAATTTGTGTATCATCTAACGTGCAGACATTCACCACCACCACCAGCATGCACGAGCCAGCACTCCCATGCATGCCGTCAACAACTTACCTGAACACCCGGGCAGGATTTATCCCATAGGGAGCTTTGCGGCTGCAGCGACGRGGCAGAGGAAGCATGTGGGGAGCTTCTGGTATGGCAGCACAGGCTCCCAGTTTTGCCACGTCACTGCAGACCAAAGTGCTTTCACGCTGACTGTTCCCCTCCACGCTCTCCACCCACCAGCTTAGGACTTTGTCTGCTCCACTTCTTGCTTTCTACCCCTCTTTTGTGCTCAGGGCTGTCCTCTTCCCAGCCTGTTGCCCAATCTGTTCCAGCCAGAAGCATCACCTTCCTGGATGAAGGAGAAGCCATCTCCTGGGGAGCAGCGTTGCCCCATCCTTCTGTAAGACCCCCAGCAAAGGACTGGAACTGGTCTGCATCTCCACTGGAGATGAGCAAACCCTACTTCCATCAGCTTGAATCCAAGATTTTCACATGGTGACAGGCACTGCTCAGATTTCCTACCTTTTAGCTAAAGTACTACAAGAATTTTGGCAGCGGGCAGACAATGTCCTGCCACCAAACTTTATTTCTGAAGAAGGAGATTGCCAGGGCCCTAGCCCTGCCAGCACTGTTTGGTTTTCRATGTTATATTACACTGCAGATCTTGGGGAAATTTTATTTTTGTGTCATTTAAAAAATATTCTTTTTATTAGTTTTTTTTCATGAAAAGATACATTGCAAACATAAGATAAAGTAACATAAATTAACAAAGTTAAATACGAAACAGAGTTAAAAACAYAATAAAGGAAAATAACTTAGTTCAACACAAAATAAACACAGACACGTAAACTATGAACATATATAACATAAATTACCACAGAAAATGTGGACAATGCCACCAGTTACACGCYGACAGACTGAAAACAGGAGCTGGAAAGTGGCTGTAGAGGGTAAGTAGGGGAGCGGCTGCTCCCGGCGTGCAGGACGCTCACCCATTCTCACCGGCACGGTCTCACGAGTTACCCCTGAACTCCTGCAGAGTGGGCCCCACTCCCCTCGTAAGGCTCGACTGACAAGTTCCCCGAGCCTCTCGCCGTTACTGCTGACCGCAGTGAAGCTGAGCAACCATGGGTTAGGTTCCTACCTTTGATATTGCTTTTTTTCTYTTCCAGCTTATATCACTATGGGAACAGTTCAGAGCTGCAGTCCAGTTAAAATCGGTATCGTCCGTACCCATTTTATTTTGTGAGGATTTCCTACGSTTCCCAAGTGAGGCATTGCACTTTGCTTTGAGAAATACCATCACACCACTGCGTACAGCACAAACCAGGAGCTGACACAAGCCCTGTACTCACCCACTCCTAGAACAGCTTYGTAACGGTTGGAGCTCTTTACCATCCCACCAGCACCAGGAGGAAGATCCTCTTCTGCTGTGGAGCAGTCTGGGCTCCTTGTATCTGAGAATGTGTTCGAGCCCGTTTTGGCATTAGTTGAAGCAGCCTACGGACTGCCTAAACTTACCACRCTGAAGGAGGGCACTTCCGCACAGCCCTGCCAGGTGGGCGGCCTCGGGCTATGGATCCAGGGCCCGTTCCTCCCTCCGACAAAAAAAATGGGAAGAGGCAGGCGCAGATGGATCCCTGCAGCCAGTATACAATGGTGCAGYAGAGTGTTTTTTCAAGCCGCCTCAGAAAATGCCTTTACTGCACGTTGCTGGTCTAGCKCTCGGGCAGGGTGCGATTCTGTTCTTTCCTTTGTGTGCAGTGGACTCAGTTTGTTTAACTGCCTTCAGCAGGACTGGGAACCAGRTATGTAAATATCTTGCACAGTCAGAGGAAAACAGAAACACCACTGAAATACCAACCCCTCTGAAGTATCAGGATAAGCTTGGCTGAAATCACAGCAGGGTCTAAGCCYGCCCTCCCCCCCAGGCACCTTGCTAAGGTCCTGATTCGGTATCTGCAGCTAGCAGCTAGACCTGTCTGTAGTGGGAAGGTACCGAGTTTTATCTTCCAGGGTTTGTGTGTGGCTGGAATAAAAGACAGTAAATTAATAGTAAGTAACTCCTGAGCTCCACAGAGTGCCCTTCATCCAGAAGGATCCCAAAGCACTTCACGAACACAGGGATCACTCACCCACCGCTGCAAGGTAGCGACCTCGGGGGCGAAAGGCAGCTGCCATTCTGCGCCAGCAGCACTACACAGCGGTGTTTTTAGAAAGGGAAGTGAAGAATAACTTATCCACTAGAAACGATGAATACTTATCCTTTAAAGGAGCCCCTGTATACAGAACAGACTACACACATGCAATACATGCAGCCCACTACTTACCAAACGGACGAGCATGCAGCGTAAACCTACACAGCGCAGACATTTTCCAGGTGAGGTACTACGCCGGTACGAGGAAGAGATGCGACATATTAAGCAAGCAGCAACCAGTCAATACATGCACCGTGCAGGCCACGCACCCGGTCCTCCCCAGCGTTAGGTACTGACACTGACTGATTATCGCACATAAGAGAACAATCAGACRACAGGTTGCGAATGTTGACTGGATCCCCTCATGCTTCGGGTACATTCTGATGCTTTTCATCACCTATGTAATGCAAGTACCTTTTCCCAGGAAAAGCCAGTATTTGTTAATGACTGGAGTAGTGGAGCGAGTACATTTTCTTTTAAAGTAAAATATCTTCCAAGGATAAAAATAACCCTTTTCCCAGATGTCTTTTCTTGGTGCCAAATCTAAGCAACTTTGGCATCCATTCCTATATCCTTCCCTTCTAGATGTCTGTTCTGATACCCACTTTACCAGCATCTCAGTGTATCACCTTTTTATACTTKACAGTTTTTCTACCACTATTCTCTATCCATAATGGCTTAAACCTTTGTCTTTACTATATTGCAGGTCGTGAATACTTTCCATGCCTTCAAATGCTGTTATCTATTTATGCAAGCTGGTAGAGCTGGGAAAGTGAAAAAGTGGGAAAGCTGGTAACTATATGACAGTTCTCTGAGATTATCAAGGAACCACTTCTTAAAAAGAGAGCCCTGATGATATCAGGCAGTGATTCTTTCTCCAGCCYTACGCCTTCTTCACTGTGTTCATGGTTAGTATTTGTAATACATCACAGTGACACACAGCTGTGCAAAATATCACAGAGTTCACCTGAGAAAGATCCCATCAACACATTTCGTGTGTGTGACACCATACTCAAGAATAGGACCAGGATAGTTTGCRTGTGACTTGGACTCTGATCCAAGAGCAGACAAACCGAGAGGACRTAAAAACCAGCACAAGGCAGTAGCAGTGGCCAAGGGATGAAGCTAAGGATCGGGAAGATGGTAAAGTGGCAGCAGAGAAGAACAAGGGTGACAACACAGAGCTGGAAGAGAAGACTGCTGAGAGCATCTAGGAAGGGCAGGCAGGGTAGACACTAAGGCTTTCATAGCTGTATAATGCAAATGAACAGATACACATGGCACTGAAACTAAACATGCGACTTCGATTTCCCTGGGTATTGAATTGAGATGCACTTACAGTCCCGAGTCRAGGATAGTTTAATAAGAAATAGCCAGAAGATACCAGAAAACTAAAGCAGAGGAAATGCTACAATGAAAATGCCAGTTTGCACCACTGCAAGGAGGAGGAGGGCGTTTTAGGCTCCAGACAGAAAGCATCCTGGCCACTGAGCATGACAACTGTATCAAATACAAGATCTCCAGTCCTATTCTTGTTCCTGGAAAAGTCATCCTTGCATGAGAAACCCAGGTGGGACACTGGCTCCACAGTCATTAAGGACGTAATGTGGGACTTTGCCTACAATGCTTCTGGATGAGAATACCAAACCACCCTGCTGCTGCTAACGCAAGAACTACAGCAGCTCYTGCCTTCTGCGGCTCTGTCTCCTATGGTTAATGAAGCTGGGCCAGTCTGTCGATTTAGTTATTCACCTATGCCTGGGAACTGAGACAATCTTCAGTCTTCATTGACTCGCTGTCCTGTACAAAATGTTCCATCCGTAACGTCCAGGATTCTTAAAGAAAGCTCATTAGAAAACTTTCATTCTTTTATTCTTAATCTACAGTCTACTTCCTGCACAGCTTGAACACACACCACCTCTTCCTTCACCTTATTCTCTTTCTGCACTGAGTTGAATTTACCACTTGGAAAAGCTCCCTGCTTCATACCTGACTCCTTGATACATTTCACACCACATCTCTTCTCTGCATTTGATGTCTTGTACTATGCTGACTTTAAAATAAATCTCCTGAGTCTTTTARTCTCACTACATATTCACATTTCCTCTAGGACTTAACAGGAGGGCTCTTTTTCCCATTAAGTATTACACTCTTTACAGACAGTAATGACGAAAGATGAAGTACAGCCTGTAGCTTACCAGGTGCAAGCGTCGGCTGTAGGCAGCCACGGCAGGCCTGTGCACATCACACCTCCGCATACACCGCGCTGGACCGCTACGGCTGGAGGAAGGAGGCAGGGAAAAGACAGGGAAAGGGATTGTCCACAGACTCCAGCATCCAGCCAAAAGCCTGGCATTTGCATCTTCGCCCCCCCCAGTCCTGTGCAGCACTCTCTGGCTGAGGCTGTTGGTTTTGCCTGGAGCTGCCAGGTCCTGCCATTGCTTGGGCTGAGTTTCACAAGGGGCTCTGGTCAGCAAACGCCTCTYGCTTCTCCCAGGTTGCGCAACTCTTCTCCCTGTCCTCAGGCAGTGGAAGTGATGCACAAGAGCTTCTTTATCTTCTTCAGGTAAAGAGCTTTTTCAGTCCAGGAAGGTAACGGCTAACAGCGTGCCATGTCAGTCGGTTCAGACAGAAGTTGTAAAAATTCTGAATAAACAGCATATCACTCTCTTGTCCTTTAAAGCACGAAGATTAAGAACTCTGATCCTCTCAAAAGCTGTACGTGTGTGTACGCCTTTTGTTCTTAAAGAAATGTCGGCTGGGAATAAAATGCAGAGATCTTCTCAGCCTTGGGTCACCACCTCAATATTGAGTCAGAAACTTTAACACCAGTTTTCTGATAGGGGAAATTCCTTCCTTGGAATATAGCAATTTTAGGAAAGTTTGAATTCAAGTTTGAGTATCACAGCCCAGGCTTATCTAAGTTACCTGCCAAGGCTGGTATCCATAGGTCTAATCCCTGTTATTGTTGGAGTAACCATTGCTGCTTTTAGAGATAATACTCAAGATGCTGCAAGATGCAACAAAGGAACCCCCTCCTGTTTCCTCCTTTATTAAATGTAAATGGCCACCAGMACAAGTTAGGCAGAGACTTGGTGGCTTCCTTTGCAAGACAAAAGCAGCAGTGGTTTCCCTAAATGTACTCATTAAAATATATTTTCCTTCTACTCTTGGCCCTGAAGGATCATCTCAGCTTATGAGAACTAAGCTTCTGTCTATCTGATTATTAAATCATTTCTAAAGCAGATGGGAAACTACAGTGCTTTAAACAGCTAGGCTGAGACTACATGGCTAAAAATAGTATAGCAGGCTCCTTTTAATTAGCAAGATGATCAAATATGACAGAAGAGAGAGATGTAGATATATGGATTTGTGTGTATGTGTGTCTTTAAAATTAAGTTATTACCTCAATACCAGGTATTATTTATAACATATATGATACATGATGTCTGATTTTTATGATGCCATTTATCTTCACTTGGGAGAGAAGACAGGCTAACTCTGCTTTCATAATGTCAATCTTTGCTGTATTCAAAAGGAAAATTGTAATAAGATAAACCTGCCACCATGCACAGTGCCATCATTTTTAAAATGAGGTGGATTAGTAAGTGCTCCGATGCAATAGACTGTCAGATCTGCAACTCCCCACCCTTCCCCAGGGCCCCCGTGGAGAGCGTGGAAGAGCCAGTCTAGCTTTATACCTGCAATTTCATAGAATCATAGAATAGTTTGGGTTGGAAGGGACCTTTAAAGGTCATCTAGTCCAACCCCCCTGCCATGGGCAGAGACATCTTCAGCTAGATCAGGTTGCTCAGAGCCCCGTCCAGCCTGACCTTGAATGTTTCCAGGGATGGGGGCATCTACCACCTCTCTGGGCAACCTGTGCCAGTGTCTCACCACCCTCAWGGTAAAGAATTTCTTCCTTATAGCTAGTCTAAATCTACCCTCTTTCAGTTTAAAACCATTCCCCCTTGTCCTGTCACAACAGGCCCTGCTAAAAAGTTTGTCCGCATCTTTCTCATAAGCCCTCTTTAAGTACTGAAAGGCCGCAATAAGGTCTCCCCGAAGCCTTCTCTTCTCCAGGCTGAATAACCCCAACTCTCTCAGCCTTTCCTCATAGGAGAGGCATTCCACCCCCCTGATCATTTTTGTGGCCCTCCTCTGGACCTGCTCCAACAGGTCCATGTCTTTCCTGTGCTGAGTGCTCCAGAGCTGGACACAGCACTGCAGGTGGGGTCTCCCAGAGCAGAGCAGAGGGGCAGAATCACCTCCCTCGACCTGCTGGCCACGCTGCTTTTGATGCAGCCCAGGATACAGTTGGCCTTGTGGGCTGGGCTGTGAGCACACGTTGTTGGCTCATGTCCAACTTTTCATCCACCAGTACCCCCAAGTCCTTCTTGGCAGGGCTGCTCTCAATCCCTTCATCCCCCAGCCTGTATTGATACCGGGGTTGCCCTGGCCCTTGGTGGGGTGCAGGACCTTGCGCTTGGCCTTCTTGAACCTCATGAGGTTCACACGGGCCCACTTCTCGAGCTTGTCCAGGACCCTCTGGATGGCATCCCGTCCCTCAGGCGTGTTGACCGCACCACTCAGCTTGGTGTCGTCTSCAAACTTGCTGAGGGTGCACTCGATCCCACTGTCTATGTCATTGATGAAGATATTAAACAGTACTGGTCCCAATACAGACCCCTGTGGGACACCACTCATCACAGATCTCCATCTGGACATTGAGCTGTTGACCACTACCCTCTGGATGCAACCACCCAACCAATTCCTCACCCACCGGACAGTCCACCCATCAAATCCATCTCCAGTTTAGAGAGAAGGATATTGTGGGGGACCCTGTCAAAGGCCTTACAGAGGTCCAGATAGATGACATCTGTAGCTCTTCCCATGTCCACTGATGTTGTCACTCCATCATAGAAGGCCACTAAGTTGGTCAGGCATGACTTGCCCTTGGTGAAGCCATGCTGGCTGTCTCAAATCACCTCCCCGCCCACCATGTGCCTTAGCATAGCTTCCAGGAGGACCTGTTCCATGATCTTCCCAGGCACAGAGGTGAGACTGACTGGCCTGTCGTTCCCTGGGTCTTCCTTTTTTCCCTTTTTAAAAATGGGGGTTATGTTTCCCCTTTTCCAGTCAGCGGGAACTTCACCAGACTGCCACGACTTCTCAAATATGATGGATAGTGGCTTAGCAACTTCATCTGCCAGTTCCTTCAGGACCCACGGATGGATTTCATCGGGTTCCATGGACTTGTGCACCTTCAGGTTCCTTAGATGGTCTTGAACCTGATCTTCTCCTACAGTGGGTGGCTCTTCATTCTCCCAGTCCTTGCCTTTGCCTTCTGTGGCTTGGGCGGTGAGGCTCGAGCACTTGCCAGTGAAGACTGAGGCAAAAAAGTCATTGAGTACCTCCGCCTTCTCCATATCCTGGGTAACCAGGTCTCCCATTTCATTCTGGAGAGGGCCCACATTTTCCCTAGTCTTCCTTTTATCCCTGATGTACCTACAGAAGCTTTTCTTGTTGCCCTTGAAGTCCCTGGCCAGATTTAATTCGATCAGGGCTTTAGCTTTCCTAACCTATCCCTGGCTGCTTGGACAATTTCTCTGTATTCCTCCCAGGCTACCTGTCCTTGCTTCCACCCTCTGTAGGCTTCCTTTTTGTGTTTGAGTGTGTCCAGGAGCTCCTTGTTCATCTACGCAGGCCTCCTGGCATTTCTGCCTGACTTCCTCTTTGTTGGGATGCATCGCTCCTGAGCTTGGAGGAGGTGATTCTTGAATATTAACCAGCTTTCTTGGGCCCCTCTTCCCTCCAGGGCTTTGTCCCATGGCACTCTACCAAGCAGATCCCTGAAGAGGCCAAAGTCTGCTCTCCTGAAGTCCAGGGTAGTGAGCTTGCTATGTGTCCTCCTCGCCCTAAGGATCTTGAACTCCACCATTTCATGGTCACTGCAGCCAAGGCTGCCCTTGAGTTTCACATTCCCCACCAGCCCCTCCTTGTTGGTGAGAACAAGGTCCAGCATAGCACCTCTCCTCGTTGGCTCCTCCACCACTTGGTGAAGGAAGTTATCATCAACGCATTCCAGGAACCTCCCGGATTGCTTATGCCCTGCCGTGCTGTCCCTCCAACAGATATCGGGGTGGTTGAAGTTCCCCATGAGGACCAGGGCTTGTGAGCGTGAGGCTGCTCCAATCTATCTATAGAGGGCCTCATCCGCTTGGTCTTCCTGGTTGGGTGGCCTGTAGCAGACCCCCACCGTAATTTCACGTGTCCCTGCCCTCCCTTTAATGCTGACCCATAAGCTCTCGGTCGGCTCCTCATCCATCCCCAGGCGGAGCTCCATGCACTCCAGCTGGTCATTGACATAGAGGGCGACACCCCCTCCTTGTCTCCCCTACCTTCCTTCCTAAAGGGCTTGTATCCCTCCATCCCAACACTCCAGTCATAGGAGCCATCCCACAACGTCTCCGTGATGCCAATAAGATCATAGCCCTGCAAGTGTGCGCACGTCTCCAACTCCTCTTGTTTATTGCCCATGCTACGTGCGTTTGCACAGAGGCATTGAAGTTGGGCCCCCGATGAAGCTGTCTTACTGGCTGGGGTTCCTTTGTGCTGCTCTTCAGGTGCTCTCCTGCCGACCTGTGATCCTTCTCCAGGCTCTGGGCATCTATTGCTGGCACTGGCATCAAACTGGTAAGAGCAAGATGAATTGAGGTTCCCCTCCCCTGGCAACTTTAGTTTAAAGCCTTCTTCAGCAGCTTGGCAAGCCTATGACCGAAGATGCTCTTCCCCTTCTCTGACAGATGGACCCCACCAGCCCCCAGCAGACCAGGTTTCTCAAAGTGAGTCCCATGGTCTAAGTAGCCGAACCCCTGGCTGTGGCAGGACTGGTTCCTGTAACCATTTGTTGACTTGCCAGATTTGACTGGCCCTTTCAAACCCTCCCCTTTGACCGGCAGGATTGATGAAAAAATGACCTGTGCTCTAGAGTCCCTTACCGCTGCTCCCAGGGCTCTGTAATCCTTCTTAATACTCCTTAGACTGCTCCTGGCTCTATCACTGGTGCCCATGTGAAACAGCACCAGCGGATAAGCCAGTGGATTGTACGAGGCTTGGCAGCCTCTTGGTGACATTCCTGATGTCTCCCTGGTGACTCTTCAAAACCTGAACAGGGGAGAAAAGAAATCTGCCGCCCCTCTGCTCCAGGAGTGCCAGGCGACRCGCGCCCTGTAGTGATTTGCTCCATCACGTGGATGTGGCCCTTTGGCGTTCACCAGATGACTGATGACCGTGACGTTTGGTCCTGGGACCACACAGCTGCTGCCCAGGCTGTGGTGGGGGGCTGCCACGAAACACACACTGACGCCGCAGCTGCAGACTTCAGGCAGGTAAGCTGAGGAGGCTGAGGATGTCTGGCACGTTGGGTGCTGCGTCAGACAGATGTCCCCTTGCTCCAAGAGGAACCCAGACAGGGAAGCACTGCAAACTATGCCCTTCGCCCTTCAGGAGGACCTGACCAGCGGTGGGCACAACCTCCTTCTTGGCCATTGCACAAACGTATCAGCTGATACTTTGAAAGGACCTGGAAGCAACAGATGAACCATCACCACAGTGAAAATTCTCCTGGCAAAATCTTGCTGTCAGTGTCCTGCTTAATGTGGACCAGATAGCACCTGGCTTCCAGAAAGATTTGGTGCAAAAACTTGGTGCATTCATTAGTCGTGAGCTGCCTTCTCCTGGTCAAAACTACCAAGCCAAGGAAGATGAGACAGCGGGTCTTGTAGGAATTGAAGAGTAAAAGAGAAAAAAAGTAGCTGTAAAACCCTGTTCTTTCTTATCCCTCATTGATCCCTTTGAAGGTGGCAAGCCTCTGGCTGAGTAGCAAGGCTCCACAGTGTCCTTCTAAAGGATGTCAAATGGTCTGGGGTTAAACTCTCTCCTGGGTTGTGACTCTGAGATGAGCAGGAGCTCTGCTCCTGTGGGTAAGATGACTTCCACTTGCTCCAAGTCTGCGCTCCCAAAGCCAAGCTGTACAGCTTCCCACTCAGCACGGGAGAACAATTCGGAAACACTGAAAGATTCTTCTGGGGAGGGGCTTAACCCAAGAAAGAGACAAAAAGTCTGCAATATTGTTTGCAGTTTGTCGACAAAGCTTTACTGTTTCTTTTTCTGAAGTGTTGTATTTTTTTCCTGTCTTTCTCAAACAAGAGATGGTGAGATCCAAGCAGCTAGAACAGGCAAACCTAGAGAGTCTGATTTTTTTCACTCAAGTGGAGACTCACTGTCTAAGAAGTCAGGCACGTCTGGCATTCTGGCTACAAACAGGCCTCCTCTGGTATGGAAAGCACCCCTGCAAGTACAGCACCATGAGCAAGGAAGGGGTCATGAACCTCCACCTCCACGCTCCTGCTCTGGCCCTATGCCACCTACACCATTAGTGGAACCAAGTTCCCCAAATTTGAGTACAGTCATGCAAAAGAAAATCGTAACATCATTAGATGTTATAACAACATTTTCCCTGTGTTGCTTATCACAGCTGAAAAGTTATAACAAATTTAATCAACAGTAACTGCTTTATGTGAAGAAACAATGAGGTAAAAATTATTCGGGGGAGGTTCTCAGTAGGCCTGAAGTGCCAGAGTACTATTGGGAACAATAACTGATTGATGCTGGGAGAGAATTTGCTCCGTATTTTAAAACACATTTTAAATATTCTTATGACCTTACTAATAATCATGGTGATGCAGAAAGAACAAACACAGCCAGGCCACTTTATTCCCCACTGTAAGAGTCTTTGAGCTATTCTTCGACTAGCAATTTTCCTGATGTTTTTGCTAAATGACATACGCCTTCAGTCACCAAATTGTGTTCTTGAAATCCGTATTTAAATCTTGAAATTCAAATGCAATTTACCTTAAAACTCATGTTTTTATCCAAAACCAAAGTTCTGGAGTTCTGCCCCGAGTTTTGCATTACGTTTCCACTTCCCGTAACCTCGGYGGGGTTTCCCGGCGAGTGCGAAAGCTGCGGGGCACGTCTGGCTGGGCAGCACCCGCCGGGCTGGCTCAGACCTCCGGGAGCTGCCCCCGCCGGCCGCGCGTCCGCCGCAGCGCCCAGCACCGCGAGGCGCGTGGCCCGGAGCACTGCTGCCGCGGGAAGGCCACGCCTTCAAGGACCTCAATTCAATCATTTCCCAAAATGCTGGGTCACATGCCACAGCCAAATCTGAAAATTTGGCCCTCCCAGTGCCAAACAGAGCAGCACAGGCGGGAGGTGGCCCAGGTCCACAGGCAGTATGGCCAGTCTGGGAGCCACTGCTTCACCTCAGCGATGGCTCCTCAAGGCAAATAAACTTCTAGCCCTGGTTGTTTTGGATGTTCCTCTTACAGCCATCACTGGAAATGTGACCTCGTATTATTCTGTTTGCAAAATAGGCTTAGGGCTCCCCCCGAAGAGAGCTGAGTATCGGGGCTCTGTTCCAGCCAAACCTTAAGCATATGCTTAACTTCAGCGTGCCTCTGCAGGGTCAGCTTGAATATGCGATCCTGTAAGGAGCAATCACTAAAGCATAGTGGAGCTCTGGGAACAAGGGCCACTGTATTGCTCCACTCCTACTCAGTCAGAGAACTGCAGTGCATTTTGGAGAACTAGAGCATGCAGAATTAACTTCATCTTAATTTAGTCCCCTGAGTACACCATAAAGCTACCGCTTTGGTAACACTGTCCTCCAAGGACATTATGACATGTCAACACAGTGACTATTTTCTCATCTGATGGTAGTGACAAACTGCCATAATGCAAAGTATAAAAAATTCAGATCCCTCCTAGTTCTGGTAGCTACCATGCCATCAGAGCACGACACTTTAAATCTGTATTAAGAAAAATGAAAGCAAATGTTTACAGTATGCTAGCCAGTAAGACAAAAATGAACTAAAGTGCCGACCAATCCACAACAATTTTCTTTACAGGTAATTATATTATAATTCTACCACCCCAAACTGAGCTTGTCAAGTTATCCTTCAAATCAAATGCAAGAGAAAAATCCGTCCTTGGCTTTGCTACTATAAACCCAACCAGTCTAGTAAAGTGAGAGTTACTCTTCTATGTATCTGGCAAACCTGAGAGAAGAATTTACCACTCGGTGTAAATATTTCTGCATAGTTTGTTCAAAAAAAATATCTTGCCTATTCCTCTTTCTGGCAGACTCTTAGAAAGTAGTAAATATGCAGATGGGCACAGTGATATATTTTGTATCAACATATTTTAAATGTGTGCATATGCATTAGCTATATAAATACATTCCCCAGGAATTCTGCCAGTGGATATACTACAAAGCTCTGCGTGTTACATTTGGGTTTGCTTGTGCAGTAGCATGGCAGCATCAGAAAGAACCCCTCTAGGCTTATTTGCTCTACGACAGCTCACATTTACCTGTGCAGTTTCCCCTTTTCGATCTGTATGTACAAATGTTTTATATTTATATGCCATGTGTACGTATATAGTGTATATATAAACATACACACATACACACACAAATGCAAGCATATGTACTGTATATACACATAGTCCAATGCCTTCATCAGAAAGCTGTTATAAAGCCATAACGAGGTCTATGAATTTTCTATGAAATATTGTTCTGTGCAGTAGCTTCTGCGGGAATCAACCGCTTGATGACTCTCTGCTGTCCCAGTATCACCTTAAAACTGATGATGGGTGATACATGAAGACCACGGCAGTATGCCAAAACCATATGACATATCAAGTCAAAGTGTACTTGATACTGAGCAACACAAGAGTAATTCCCCACCGACCCAGTTGCTGCACCTTCAGCTCTAGCCCCGTGTTTGCTCTGTGCCGCCCCACGCACACGGCCCGTCCCACCCCCTGCTGCCCAGCATCCCTGCTCCCCCACCCCGCTCGCAGCATCTGCCTCTGGTCCTGCCCCCTCTCCCTGCTCTTCCCTTTCTCTAGAAAATCTGCTGCACATGCAGATCCCTGAAAGCAAGTGGGACGAGTGGGTCTTGGCCAAGCTCTGGGGTCCTGCCCTGGGGGCTGGAGAGAAGCAGCCCCGGCCAGTGCCCACCGCCGCCCTATGCTGCAGCATCCCTTCACAGATGGACCAACTTCCCCCACCTGGAAGGACTGCCTGGAGGTCGGAGGCTGGTGAAGGACAAGAGAGGAGAGGACATCTGTCTGCTGCCCTCGAGATCCCACCGTCACCTTATCTAAATGGTTTAACAGTGTCGTGTTCTTGCTGTTACTGYGCTCCTTTTCCGGTATCGGTATCATGAACGAGTCAAAGGGTATCGCCCGTCACTATTTACACGAACACTGACAGACAGGGGCAACGGAGGAAGCGGCTGCTGTGCTGTGGGTGGATATGTATGTGTATATACATATGGTATCATTAACCATGCACTATATAACCATACGGATACTGTTGCAATGGCACTATGAGAACCATGCTCTTCTACTTCATTGCGCAAGGAAAAGCCACAACAAATACTGTAGTGGGAACGCAGCAAAAAGACAACCTTGCGTTTAATTGTAGACAAAAATCAATTTGCTTTTGCAGTGATGATAAGCTAGAATGAGCATTATGGAAGTCTGCTTCTAGCCCCCACCCCGCTTCTTTAGAGCTGCTATTTAGATGAGCTACAGTATTTAAAGAGAAGCTGCAAAGATGCTAGCTGCAAAAATAAAGGATGAAATAAAAAGTCAAGCATCCACATTCCCCCCAAACTAAAAATGAAGTTCTGAGGAAAGGGAGGAGGGAAAAGAAAAGGAACTTACCACACTGCGAGTGAACTTTTCTAGAGAAGTTCTACGACCTTGCTCATTCTCTGGCTTAACAGGGAAAAAAGTAGGGAGAAAAAAATACAGAAAAAAACCCTTCAGCTTAAATGCAGTTTTTCAAAACAGCAGCAAAATATAAGGAAGCAGCAAGGGGAGAAAGTTGTAAAAAAATGTAAAAAGCAGAAATCAATGTTTGCAACAGCAAACATAAGAAACCAAAACCCCTTGAAGAATGAGAGACATCACTACTTTTACTCTCGGAGAATGTCACCTTTTCTCCTGTGAGTTTTTTGAACGGTTCAAACAGGTCTGCGCATTGCAGCTATTGGTATTGATTTCTTGTTCATTGAATTTTCCTTCTGTGGCTGTTTGAGCTGGGACCTCTGATTCTGGTTAACATCTGCCAAACAGCTGATCGGAGGCTCCCATCTACTTACTTAGAGGGATGAAAAAAACCAGTAACTTTTACAAAAGCAATGTGTGAGTGAATATAGTGCTGGAAGAAAACCACCACTGAACTCATCGCCAGGGAACCTACACTCCTCTATTTATCCAGAGGGTAGAAGCACATTTCCAATAAGTTTGGCTACATCAAAACACAAGACAGCATATGCACGTCTGTGCAAGGCCACGGAAAGATACAGCAGATTTGGGGCACTGATATTTTTCTATCTGGAGTACAGGACTATTCATATGCAAGGACACATTCAACTTCACTGCGAGAAGACAAGCGTGTGCATCATGGCTCTATTAACGTATCCCTGAGAAGGCTGCTCACTGCAGTGCTTCATTCATTTGGCACAAGGGAGAGCTAATTGTCACTAACAAGGAAGAACTAAATAATTTATTGTCATATTTGCTGGAATATCTAAGAGAAAAAACTGTTATGGAGAAGAGAAGATACTCAATAATATGAAGGAAACCTCACTGCAGTCAGAAAGCTGTGGGCACTGCTGATTTCCAGGAGAGAAACTTATTTTCATGTGGTGAGCCAGTGAAATGGAGGTGATAAGATGGAAGTAAAACTGCAGCGAAGGGGATAAGGAGCTACATGTAAGGGAAAGCCACAGTAATGATGGTGCATGACAGTGCACTGGAAATAAGCATTGCACCGGAGGTGCTCATCAGAGGCGCCTATCTGCCATATCATCTGCCAGGGATTCAGCTGCAGTAACAACTCCCAGGACAAAGCACCAGTGCAAAAACCAGACAGAGAAGTTGTAAGGAAGCCAAAAGCGTATCAGATAAATTGGATGAGAACTTGTATAGGTGAGTCTAGGCAAAGCCTTTTGATTCTTCTGCATGTTCATCACAGCTGCCACGGCTTTCTGATGTCTACAAGGCTAGTCTGAAGCATCCCAGGCAGAGATGGGGCTGATTCCCCCTGCCACATCGCCAGAGATGAGACCAGAACATAAGGCCCTTTTAAGACAAGCAATATTCTTTGTCCAGAAGAAAGAGTCAAGCAACCTCCCCACTTATAACTATTTGAGGAAGCCACACTATCAGCTCTGATGTCCCAAAAGAGGGATCAAAAGTGAAAGCGTCGTTTTAGCCAACACTGAGGATGGAGCCAAGGTCTCAGAGCATGTACCAGGTGACAAAGCAGGCTTCCTGGCTGGCAGGGAGGCAGTAATGTACCCAGTCCAATGCTCCCCAAAGGAGTATTTAATATGCACTAACCCAAGGGTTAGTTGCCTCTCCCTACATGTGAGAGAGAAAAGGGAAAAGAAATGTCAGCCTCACTCTTCTGCCGAGCATAGCAGTGCAAGTGCTTAGGGCATCGCAGATCCCCTCCTTGAAGGAGCCTCAGAGGTATCCCCGCACCCCGAGACAGCAGAGGTGACGGAGGGGGGCTGCAGTCCTGCCGCCTTGGCTGAATGCGTCATGACGAGCGGGACCGAGGACAGCAGCGCGCAGCCGTGCACTGGGCCTCCGCACTGGTCTCCTGCAGGGGCAGCAAGACCCATCAGCAGCCAAATTAAAGGCACAATTTCACCCAGGAGAAGAAATACCTAGACAAAAGACAGAATGTTCTGCAAGGCTCCCTAGGGGAGCAAGGCACTTGGAGTGCCTCGCATTGCTGCGGGCTGGAAAATCAGCGTCTGGCCCAACTGCATTTCAAAGTGGAGCTTTGGTGTGCACTGGGGGTAAAGGAGAGTGAGCTCCTGAAAACAGGCCACACTGCCCCTGCACTTGCAGTCAAAATCTAGTGTCTCTGGTTTTGCTACCAAACAAAAGGTGATGCAGCTTCCACCCAGCAGGAAGGCAGGACGGTGGTCTCCAAAGATGATGAGCACCTTGATGGGGTGCTAAGAGCTCGTCTAGCACAGGGGCTACACACAAGGCTGTTTCCCTACCACGGCTGAAGACATGCCTGAGGAAGCAGGCACAGAAAGCACCAACGGTGTCCCACAGAAGCGCCTTGCAAGCACAGGCTGCAGCAACCCTGCACATTTGGCATGGGGACAGCAGGCTGGGACCAGCTGGATGCGTGGAAAGCTCATCCCCATAGCATCCAGCTCTGAGTCAAAGCATGACATTTTCTAGTAAAATAAAAAGCAGCTGAGGCAGGCTGGCTGCAGAGTGATGAGCCGGCTTGAGCAGTTTTAATGGCAGTGGGTGTGGGTGCTGGCTGGACGGCTCTCCGGCTCTTCCTGCCTGCTTGCCTGCAGACCCTGTGCCTGGCAGCCTGCTGCGGAGGTAACCGCCTGCCTGCATCCCTCCCGCGTGGCGCGGAGGTGTGGAGGCTGCCTCACACAGCAGAGGAAGGAAATTTAAAAATAACAAAGTAAGGAAAAAAAAGAGAAAAGAGATCGAGTCAGACCTTCCTCGGTCCTGTGAACAGATCTGGCGTCCTGCGCAGGGAATGTCTGACAAGGCTGCGGACCCCAGACCCGTGCCTGCTGCAGCACCACAGCAGCGTTTGCACAGAGACACACTGCGAGTGCAAAGGGCAAAGGCAGAGAAACACATGTGCATGCCAGGTCAAGCAGTCCTCCTAGGTGCAAAAAAGACCATCTTWGCCAGTAAATACACCAACAGACTCTACCAGCTAATGGCAAAGGACATGTGCATTTTGATGAAATATGAAACAACCACCCCCGCTGCAGATGAAAACCTTGCAGCCCAGGTAGGTGCACAAAAATAGATCTCACCRCTTAGGAGCTGTTCACTAATTATTGACTGCCTCCTCCAAATTTTCCTTTTTTTCATGATTAATTATTTACCCAGCCATCCCAAGTTTAAGTTCCTTTGTGTAGATTCTGCTGGCACAGAGCTGTGTAAGTAGAAAAAACTTATGAAAACCAGCTGACACTGATTATTAAAAGTAATTATGAGAAAATTGCTCAGCATCTTTACAACATTCARGCCAAGTCCTGCCACCGAATCAAACTGGTCATGTGTGCTCTGATGGGACTGAGAAGGGAAGAGAATCTGCAGGAGGAACCATCCTGGACAATACAGAGCAGTCGGGACAGAGGRTCTGGGTAAAAGCAATGCTTCAAAAGGTGTGCACTGAAAATGGAGCCTGCCCCTGAGGACATGAAGCTCCTAGCCACTGCCTTGCTGACGCTTTTTGCCAGGGATCTGAAAAAGGGCAGGGAAATGTATCCAAAAGCTTGGTCTTCTGAACTGCAGGTCTGCAAAGATCTCTCCCTCCCTCTCTCCCTCCATCCCAGGATTAATTTTGTTGGCTATTGAATCCTTTTCTTGGTATGAGACTTCGTGGCTTCGGGTGGGGTTTTTTTGAACTTTAACTTGGTGAAGACCATGCGTTCCAGAGGGAATGGTGTCAGACGAAAATAAAGGATAATCACTGCCCTGACCCTGGCTGAGGAAAAGGCCAGGATCAGGTCCTTGGCTTCTCAGGCAGTCATGTACACCTGTCCAAAGCAAGAAAGCAAAGGGCATGTACAGTGCTACCAAATGGCTGGAACAGTATTTTGCATCTGTTTTGTGTCCATTTGCGCAGGACCACAGAGATCTCGCCCTTCTCTGAACTAGCTGGAGAGGAAAACAATGCTCTAAGCCAAGCAAATACCAACCTGCTCTTCCCCCAGTACGACAGGGCTCACTCCTGTGGCTTCGCAGCCCGCCTGCACGGCAGCTGCGGCTGCCTTTCCGGGATGCTCCCCTGCCGGCGGGCAGGGCCGGACAGCGGGAAGCCAGCCCATGCCAGGCTGCATGAACACCGGAGCCATGACAGCTCAGCTGCTGCTTCAGCTGGCAGTCAGGTGCCTGCTAACGTGGAGATGCCCACCAATGTCATTGTTTCACCTTTATGGGGAGTAACAGAAAGTGCCCTCAAGGTCTTTTCTGTTCCTTTCTCTCCCTTCTCAAAAATAACTAGCAGAGCATGTGTCTGGCTGCTCCTTCACGGTTAACAAAGCTCCTGTGCACCCCTACCCCCTTCCATGGTGCACTAACTACTCTACGCTGCTCTTTCCCCAGGGAATAAACCCCTGCTCTGCAGCCAAGTCACCCAGCCCAAACTCCTCCTTGCCTCGAGCGAGGTTTGTCATGGCACTCGTTCTGACATGAGGCTCGCTGCCGTCTAAGGACATCCAGCCACCATTTTGGCTACCATGGAGGAGGGCTCGGGGGCGGTGCAGCGGTGATTACCTGCTGTAAAGTAGCCTGCAGTAACGTGCGTATCAGCAGGAAAAGGAGCAGGTCGGCACTTGACTCTGCGCAGCACGAGCCAGACATGTTGTGTAGATACGCAAATAAAATGTGGTGAATCGATCGGGGATCTCGGTACCATCCAGCCCTTTGCCACTGAGCCGGCCGCTTTCAGCGGCCCTGTGATTTCTATCTGCTGCAGGGGGAAGGCTGGGCATGGAGGCACAGAGCTCGAACCGGGCCGAGTGTGCAGCCATTCCTCCTGAGGACAGGGCTCTGCCCTTGTCCCTCCTCTCCTCCAGCCTGGCAGGGGAGGAGGACTTCTGTGCAAGGCAGGGAGCTACACCCAGCTTTTCCCCTCTGCAGCACACTGCTTCCAATCACACCCTTGCTAGAGGCCAACCTCATGTTCCCTGCTGAGCACCATGAATCTGCAGGATCGAGGCCAATAATACTGTGGTTATTTGTAATAATGACACTGGGAAGAACAGAGGAAAAAAAAAATCTAAAATGGATTAACAAAGTATGTATGCCTGGTCTGTACGCAGCCTATGTCCACTGTCTTGCATCAGTTAGTGGTGTGAACAGTATGTTCCTTTTATCCTCCCTGGTGCCCCTCATAATTCTGTCATTGTATCTCAGTCCCGACCCATAACTTCTCCTCCCTCCCCTCCATTACTGCACTCCCAGAGCAAGGAGGGGAAGCTCCCACATCTGTGGTTATTGTACGGTGTGGAAAAAAAGTAACTCTTCAAACATACAGTATCTTACAAATCTCAAAAATGTCAAGCATTTAAGGCTTGACATTAATTGCAAGGCACTAATCAAGCCTTGCCACCTCTCCACTGAGCAGGTCGCTATTATTATTCCCATTCGACAGAGAAGAGGATATGAGGCAGACAAAGTTGAGCCTTCTTTTCCCCAAGGTCACACAAGAAAGTAAGTGGGGGAACCAGGGGAAGCGCGTGGATTTTGTGGCTCCCAGTCCTGTGCTTTAGCCACACAGCCAACCTCTTCCCTTCTCCTGCCCACTCAGCTTGCCACAACCCAGTGCTGGAGGGCAAAAGATCCCAAATGACATAAACTTACCCACAAAATACTCATGTGTGAATCTCAAGCCATAGAGATGTTCATTTGCTTTGTGCAATCAACTCTTTTAGCCCAAGCCCATCATGCTGTGCTTCCGACAGAACTTATTTTCAGTAATAAAAGTAAGGCTATGTCATATTGGTGTGGTATACAGACAATGTTAGGATAATATCTTTGGGGCAAGACATACTCATGCCCCAGAGAGATGTACTCATCAAGTCTTAAACAACTACAGTGTATTTCTACTCACATCAGCGAATCCAGGACTTTGTATGCAGGCTCTAAACCAAATCCTCCATCCACGCAGGCTCTGATATGCCACTGGGTTTCTCTTTTCCTTCCCTCTGCTTTCCAGCTATTTAGAGGAATTTTAAAGGGATGCTTTCTCAAAGCTGCACCAAAGGTACTAAAGATCTTACCGTGTAGCTCAGTGTACAGAAACGCTTCATGTTCTTTCTGTCAGCGTCTCCGTACCTACACTGCTTCAGAAATGTTCACTTGCCCAACACAATGCAACATGATTGCAAAGAGCTTTACAGATTCTGGAGTAACATCAACTCCCCTCCCGCATCGTGTGAAGCTGGTGAACAACTGATCTACACAGATCCACTCCTGCCTTTTTTGTGCCTCGCTATGTTTACTCGTGCACCCACAGCTCTTTCTAAAAGAAACTTGATTCTTACTTTCACGGCTGTGTTAACATGACACCAAAACCTGCTCCTCTGGCAGCTTGCGGGGGGATGAGGATGTCATACTGACACATCCAGGGCTTGATCTGACAGCAAGCAAGGATTGCAAAAAAACAAAACCAACCCACCTCCAGTTTGAATGGGCTCATCTGGGAGGAGAAAACTCTCCTGCTTTGAAGCACATGAACCCTCACATGTTCAATGGAGACTTGGGGGTGGGGGACACACACCGTTAGCTGATAGGGGTAGGAAGATGGCAAAGGTTTTTATGCTTTATACCATCAAAAGACTTTGCCTTGCACCTCCTTCTTTCCCCACAGCCTCTGAACTCTTAAGTCAGGTCTAACCTTTTCAAATGTAAGCAGCACTGGTTTATGCTGTCTCAAACCAGACATTCTGAAACACAGGGCTGACTGCTGCCCTCCATTACCTTCCCCTAATCCACCTGCCAGTAGTCCCAGGCACAGCAGACAGAGGGGTTTGTCTCCTTTTGTCACCATATGCATGCTTTTAGGGCACACAATGACAATCAGGACAAAAATACCACTGGGATTTCATTGTATTGTGCCAATGCAATGTAATTTGGCAGCACACAGAGAATGCAGCAGAAAAACAGCAGGGAAGATGGTGATGGGAAACCACACACTCAGGCTGCAGGAGTCAGGAGTCAGTTTATGTACGGTCCTGGAAGCTAAATATAAGTGGGACACGTACACATGTACATGCATGTACATGCACACAGACGGACACGTAGACTTCTGGGAATAAGTCAGGAGGTGCAGGAAGCATGTGAACACAGCCACAAACACAGAGATCAGTAGCTTACCTCCCAGTTCCCTCAGAAAGAAGGGAGCTGCCATAACTCTATGTAACCACTCCTTTGCTACCCTGAACTGGGGCTCCTGGCAGAAACATGGTGCTGGCAGAGCACATGCAGACACCAAAAAGGCTAAGAAGAGCTCAAACCCAGTTCTCCTGTGAGAAAATGTGGCTGGAATTCTTGATTACTGCATGGGTTGCAATTATGTCTCATCTCCAAGGAAAAGGAAACATCTCTGGGGAGCCAAAAGCAAGGGAAAGGGAGAAAAGAAGCATGGGAATCACTGCAGGGGGGGTCTATAAGTAAGGCATCCAAAGGGAAGATCACATGGTGAGGTTAGGGAGGTGAAAACCAGAATGGGTGAAATTTGCACCAGTAATGAATAGATTGATGGGTTCTGCTTCTCATACCAGACAACATCTTTGTCAGGAGGAAGAGGTGATACAATTTTAATTGCCTGCACTGAGTTTGGGAGACAGCTGTGCAAGACAAACACTCTTCCATATTATTTTTACCTTGGGTCACCATGTTTTCCCCAAAACACACAGTGAGGCTGTGTATATGGATGCCCGTACCCTGCGCCCCCAGTGAAGAAAACAAAAGTGCTCATTCCTTTCTTAAATAAAGGGAAAAAAAAAAGAAACAATATTTTCATTTTCACACTAGCAGCAAGCAGCAGGCGAGAATCAGGAGATGCTAAGAGATGCAAGCACGTCCTTTCCAACAGATACCTTCTTCTTCGCCAGCAGTAAGTCCTGGTAAGCATTCGAACGGAGGAAGCGCGCATAGCTGTCACTCTTCATCAGCTTGTAAATGTGCTCCTGTGGGACAGGAGGAAATGAGAGACAGAGAATTGTTATCAAACCCCATTTAGACATCAGAGGGATTTAAAACACAGTGAATTAGAAGGAAGAGAGACTGATCAAAGTTCTAATTAAGTCTGCTATTATTGATTATCTGTGTTGTGGTAGTGTACAGGAGGTCCATCCTGGGGCAGGACCCTGCTGTGCCTGGGGCTGTACAAACACAAAACAAGGAGATGGCCCTCACCCCAAAGGCTGGCACACATTATGCAGTAATCAGTGTTATTCTGCAAAGACTGCAACTCTCTGAAATCCCCAGATTATAAGCCCGTGTCCAGCCAGGCTGAAACTACTGGGACGCCTCAGGAAGGAAGAAATAAACACCAGAAATTGTCCCATAGATTAGGCTTCATTTTACCACTCATAGATACTTGAACTATCGTCCAGCACACCCCTCCTGTTGAAGGAGGGGAACTGATACTTGGACACATTTCATCTCCACTTAAGACAAATACTTAAAGCAAGCCAACCTGTTAACGCCCTGAAAAAGCCCGTATCTCTGGTGACTATGCAGGGAGGTTATACGACTAGGTCAGATGTGGCTGGCTACATCATATGTATAAAGTTATGTCAGATGAGTCCCTCCCGTAAGGTCTTTCTTCTCCTAGCAAGTCAAAGTACTGTTACCAGTTTGCTCTGAGAGCGCTTACTATGTGCATCTTCAAACTTACAAAGTGGTGTTTCATTGCAGCAGAACTTCATGCCTACCCTTTTCCRATTTCCTTGCTTAGTTTTACCTTCCTGCTGAGAATCCCTTATCACAGTCAGCTCTTCTTCTAATTATCCCTGGATTTGTAATAGATATTATCCCAAACGCCAAGAAAATAAAATCAAAATTCTTTGACCAAATAAAGACTGAGAACACACTAAAGGAACTCAAGAGAAAAACGGGCACCCTGAACATTTCTCTTAGACTTTGCCCAAGGAAGCACTTTTATAGAGTTAATGAGCAATTTTATCTATACTGATTTATACAACGTGAAATATTCTTTCCTGCCCTAAAGCTATTGTACATGAAACGTTAGAAGAGCCAAACCAGACTGAAGTCGCATAGCTTACTTCACAGTGTTAACAAGCCAAGCAGAATTCCCTTATCTTCACCATCATGGGTAATTAGTGATGACCTGTCTATGCACAGAAGAACTGCTTAATTCAGCTTTCTTGCACTATTCGGTGTAGTCCTAAGAGAGGCATAACTGCCACTGGTTTTCCTACGACACAGCAGAAACGTATCCTTTGAGCTACAACCTGGTGTGGAACAATTTTTACTGGTTAATTTCCATACTTGCTTTTAGACCTGACAAGTCCTCATTTGTGTAGCACTATCTATCTGAAGGATAGCACAGGATTTTGCAATAGAAATGCTCATATAAAGCCATTTAGCAACTGTCACCTTTCCTTGCTGCAGAAAAACACAAGGGAGGGCACAGCTTCATACTTCTCACCTAGAGCACTGCCATGAGATTTCACATGCGGCTGTGGGACATTTGTTCTATTTATTCAGGACAGAATGAGCCAAGTACGCACTAAGACAAGAAGAAGGAAAATAATGCACGTCATGGATATGGTCRTCAAAAGGTTTCTATTTCTCTGGTGTGAATAAGGATTTTCAACGTCAGTTCTCTTTCAAATACTTCAACTAGCAGAAACTCAGGATTCAATTGATTTAAACCCAACCATATTGCAACCAGTTCACCTGTCTTGTTACCTCTTAAGGTTTCTCARGGAGACTCCATGTCCTCCTAATGAGTTCTTCATAATTACCTGGGAAAAAAACCCACCTAACTATATACCTAAAAGTCTTTTTCCTTCCTCTTCCAGGACCATGAGGAAACTGAGGAGTAAGTGGGGCAGCCACCTTGTAGCCCATCAACAGCAAAGGGYCTGAGGGGTCCCCAGAGCCTCCCTCCTCTTAGCGGTCCTCCCTTGCAGCACCCAGTACCTGCAGGGTGCTGGTGGGAGGGGGTGCTGAGGCRGGCAGGAAGGTGCTGTGGGGCTAAGGTAAGGTGGTGGGTGACAGGGGTATTTTGATTAACATCTTGATAGACATGTGATTAATTTTTTTTTACTACCTTTGGACTCCAGATGGTTTCTTTACCTGTGGTCAGACAACTGGGTCTGCTCTGAAAAACAATGATAACATTTTTGGAAAATAACATTCAGTTCTCATTGCTGTGCAGACAGATCACATGAGCTGTTTGCAGACAAAGGAGAACACACCAGGCTGGCCATACAACCCGCCCGCATGCCAGTGACAACTATCATTCTTGCTCATGTCAAGACGGCTTCATGTATTTGACCTTAAAACAGTATAAACTCAATATCTGGCTGTGGAAAGGGGGAAAAATTACTTCGATCCTGAAATGAAATAAACCAGAAGCCGACTTCTTAACCGAAGCCCTTCCCTGAAAAACAGGACTATTGCACACCCACAGCCCAACTGCCACCGCAGTTAGCTAATTGGTATGAAGCATTTTCTCTGCTCTTCACATCTTGGAATCACTGAACAGCAACACCGCTACCTTTCAGCTGTTCACCAAAGATATAATCAAACGGGGAATAACTGTTCCTAGGCTTTGAATGCTAATGAAGAAAGAAGGCTGGGCATAGGGGAAGGGAAGGACATGCATAGCTTCAGAAGCAAACTTTACCGCTTAATTGCAAGAATTCAGAAGGCTTGCTTTGAAGAAGCTCTGGACTGGAGGCACGAAAGAAACACTAATCATTTATTTTACAGCACTACATTTCTGAAACACCTACTGGAAGCCTGAGCCAGTTGCTCAGGTCAGCAAAGACTGCCTTCCAATTTGCAGCAGTACAGGACAGCTTACACTGCTGCAGCCAAAATCCCCGCTGAGACTGCACCATGAAGGTTCCTGCTAAAATTGTGGCTGCAGTGTGTGTTCAGCCCAGTTACACAACAAACTTAGCTGCAGGACAGGAAACGCCAGTGGCTGGGACATTTGTTTTGATCTTTAGCCTATTCTGTTCTTTGCCACAAGCTATTTTCTGTTATACTTTCTGAAATCTGCAACTTGCTAGGGAGAATTTACAGCCAGTGTTTAGCAGCTCCTCATTTCTTAAATACATTGAAAGCTACTGAAGGTCTAGCAACTGAGCATATTCTTCTGAGGAAGCCTGAGCAACGGGCCTATCAACAGAGGTGTCTGCGTGGATTTAGCTGCTCTGTGCAACTTGTGCGAATTGGCTTGTCCCCTTCTATCASGGATTTTTAACTCACTTTGGATCATTGAAACCCACCGGTTTCTCACTTCTGATTTTACTGAGCAGCTGCTTTTGTTCCTCCTCTTTATCACATGGGGAGAGGGAGCATAASAGGGAGGACACCAATGACTGAAATCTCCAACTGCAGCCAGCTTCTCTAGTGATGCACATTATACACATGCACGCTCCCTGACATACCTGATGCTGCTGRCAAGAAATTTGAGCCTTCCCATCCTTATGCTGAGAGAACTCTGCATTTTGTAAAGTTGTTTATTATAGGGTAACACGCTCATTATTACTGGCTCCCTGAATACACAAAGCAAATCCACTACTTGTGTAATTTTTAACAATGCAGCTGCAGCTCTGGACATTACAGTCTCCTGCGCTGCGAGCAGTCTGGCCAGAATTATCACTGTGACATTTCTTTGCAAGTGCCATGGGAAGTTCCTGTGCCACATCTGCACAACAGCAGGAGCAACATTTCATCTAGGCAGTGTAGCATCTCCCAGCCATTGATGGGTACCAGGTCCCAGGCAGGGCTCAGACTCCCAGCTCCCTGGTCTAGACTTAAGACAGAAATCCTTTAGGGCGTCACATTGCAAAAACAAAAATTCAAACAATCTTCTAACAAAGATTGCCCAACAACTCATCTATCAAACCATTAAACAAGGTAGCACYCTGCTTTTAAAAACAGATAGAAAGCAGAAAAAAAAAGCCTTTCAAGATTTGGCGAGGAGTTGACAGGCATCACACATCCCACTGGTCTCCCCTGCAGCCTTGGCAGCTACCTCTGAGCCACCAAGCTGCTGTCTCAGGCCACTGCGGTGGCAGCTGCGAGTGGAGACAGGGACTGACTTGACATGTGCGAGCAAGCCCTGGCGAGCTGGCTTTTTGAGCTGACCAGTCACTTAGTCCCTCACGCAGCRTGCCGTTGATGAGTGCTGGCTGTACTGATGCTCCCCTGCAAGGATGGATGCACATTTGGAAATGTCAGTCTAACATGGAGGGTGACACAATAACCTGCTTTTGTTATTACGGTGGATTTCATCTCCAGGAAGCAAATGATTCCCTTACAGGACTCCTGCAAGCAGAGCAGGTTTGCTATCAAACATCCCCAGAAACTGCTGTTCCCCAGATCCTGAACCAAGGCAACAGAGGCAACGGGGTCTGCGTGCATCTCTTCCTGAGAAAAAGGCAGACTCCCTTTTGTGTTTTGGGCACCTAAATCACATCCCCTCTGTGGTGGGAAGAACTACGCAGTGGGCCTGGGCTATCCAGCTCCACTGAGCATCTTCTCTATACCTAGGCTTGTATCATGAGTTACGCTTCAGAAAGCCTAACCATTCCACTTGCCATCACCATTGTATGAGATAAAGGAGAACAAACAGTAAATTTTAAAGGGGGAAACGTTGTCACTTCTGTGAATTAGAAAATGAAGGAACCAGCCAGGTAAATCACAAAAAAATTATTTTCTACAGTTACATGAAACCAAGAGGAAATCCCGCCCCAGCTACAGCKGACAGCTTAAGTGCAGAGAAATAAACTCTGGTAAGATTCAGCATCTCTCGGCTGTTTTCCTTCCACAAGCTCTATCTTTGGAAGGAGATGAAGGACAAGCTCTATAAATTTTCTTGACAAGAGGGGAAAGGGGGAGGAAAAAAAACCCAAAAAAGTTTGCAATCCAGACGGGAATGTGGGAGGTGGCTGAGATAGCAGAAACTGTCTCAGAGCTGCACCTGCTTCAAATCAATGTGCTGCAACGTGATCTCAGGTCTCTCTCCCCCTTCGCAGTCAAAGCGCAGTGACCCTGAGGAGAGCACAGGTGGCAGCCAAGCAGGACCTTGGGAACACCCGAGAAATAATGTGGGAAAAAACCTGAATGATAAAAAAATAATAACAAAGCACCTGGTAGACCTCAGGAATTGTGYTCTCTGTTAAGAACATTTCTTTTTAGCAGAAAGTCTTAGTTCTTTCCTCCGAAATGTGTATATGAGACAAAACCAGCATTGCTGGTTAGACATATCCATTTCTAATCCCACCTGTATCTTACCCACTGCGACATTTTCTGACAGGCTTGAGACTTTTTGGGGGCTGTCAAGGCCAAGCACAATGTTCTCATGACCTTTGAACACCAGTTAGATTCCAGAAAGCCCTTAAATTTTAACTTGCTGATAGAAAGTTTTCCCTGTTTGTGCCTAAACACAGCTGTAAGCTTTAGATGATGAGGGGGAATAGGGGGAAACTGCAAATTATTTGCTCATTTCAAGAACAGATTTCCCATTTAGCATGTTTCTAGCCCATTCCAGAGGGCTTACACTAAGGCTAGATAGCTGTTCACTTGAGCCCCAAGGGCCCACTTTGCCGTTCATAAACTGGTCAGAAACCTCCTTGCTCTAGCTATCCCACTCACATCTTTTGGATTGTTTTGGAGCACCCCTTCACCCTGTCACCAGGACCTGGCATTAAACTAGTGAGAGCTGATTTGGAAACCCCTTTGTATTGCAATCATGCGAACACCAGCAGCCGCCCCTCTGGCCAACTGCAAGAGAGATTTGCAGAATGTCAGACAAATCCATTAGAAGAAAAGCCCACAAGCAACGTAAAGCAGCAGATTAAATAACTAAATAAATAACAGCAAACTGCAATGAATGTTAATGTTTGCTCTACCTGTATGCTGGGCACTGGGGAGGAATTTATTGCAGATTTGCGCATGAGAGAGCAGAGCCTCAGTGAACGCCTTGTGGCCTCCACTGGAAGGATGACAACAGATGCCAGCTGAGGACCTGCCCAGGGTTTGCTTTCTGAAGAGCTGTCTCCATAGCACAAAGAGGATGTGGGAAGGAGAAAGCAGGGAGATGCTTTTCTGAGCATACGGTGTGCGACTGCTGCACCTTCCAATTAGACTTGGCAGCAGCCTAATGCCTTTCTGACGGCACCTCTACTCTGCACAGACATCTGTGGCAGAGGGGGTGAGGTTAACCCCTGTGCCAGCACGCACGCGTACTGCAGCCAGCAAAACCTGCTAGCCAGGGGTTGTTGGAGACATATCCTATTCACTCTGTTGTACTTTTCCCAGCCCAGCCTCAGGAATCCTGCCTGAATGGCAGGACCCTCTACCACACCACCACCAGGGTCTTCCAAAAAGCTGAAGAAAGGAAAGGAGACCTACTCCTCTTCAGCAGTTACTTGTGCCACGACTGATTGCAACAGTTTTTAGGAGCAATTGCGAACAACTGCGATTCAGTCTAACTGACGGCGATGAAATGTGCTTTTGAGAAAGCAGGAGAAAATGCTGCATCGGCTCTGGAAGCTGAAGTAGTTGGTAGCACACACAGCTGAGGTGGGGCAAGCAGTGAAGAAGCTGCACAAGAAAAGACCTTCACATGGGGGGGGGTGGGGAGGAGGCTGGTTAACAGGTGTTTTATTCCAATTCCCCTTAATGTGTCCAAATGTCCACTAAGAAYGCCCCTGGATCTGCTTGTTCTGGTACTTGCATTTAGGATTTTACGCTTCTCAGAAACGCTGTACTGCGGGGTTTGAGCTGTCTGCAGGCGTTAGCCAGGGAGAGCCCCCTTCCTGAAGCCTCACCGGCGCTTGGCAGCGCGGCCCTCTAGCAGGGCGAGGGGTAAACGAGGGCTCTGGCTGCTGCAGGAGTGCTAGGCTTTCCTTGAGTTATAGTTTAGAAAATAAATGTTTCAGGTTATGGTAAATGGCACATAAGGGTCTTGGCCTGAGCGTGAATTGCTCCGGAAAATCTGAGCAATATCTTTTTGGCCACTCTCAAGTTATTTAAGTGACACAATAATTTACACCCACAGTTTTAGCTGGTGCATTTTCTTCACACTCAACTAAGTTGTTTTTGTTACTAAGGAAAAAAAAAAAAGAATAATTATACTGTAATATATACTAACCTCCCTGCTAAACTAAAAAGCATAAAACCTCTTTTCAGGCCACAAATGAAATTACACTAGGCTGAAGGCACAGGAACGTAAGAGCGAGCTTTAGCAGGAGGGATAACTGTAAGCAATGAGAGCTCATTTTGAGTAATACACAGAAACCCTTTGTTTAGCCCTGTAGATACATAGTTGGAAACACAATGTAAATCTTTTGGGGGAAAGTGCGTTGATAAAAGTAACACATAAATTTAGCTTTGGCTCCTCTGTAAATTGATGAGRCAACTGGTTTGCTTCATACCTTTGAACATACAAATGGGAAGGCAGAGCTGCCGGGGGGTCCGTGGCAGACGCGGTGCGGAGGACTACAGAGGCGAAGGGTTGTCGAGCGCTGCGCAGTTAAGGGGTCAGCCTGGTACTGCAGGAGGATTTAGTCCTAAATATAGCAAAGGCTATCCTGGGAGACAAGAGTGGGCTGCCAGGAGTCTAATGCCATATGAGCAGCTTTAGGTTCTGAGAACAATGATCGTGGCTAAGAGGCTGATTCTCTCAATATGGGCCAAATCCTGGCTACTGGCAAAAGCCCAAGTGAACAGGTTTTGCTTGGGAGGAGGGGACAACCTAGTGTAGCATTTGGGAGACTGGCATCTCTTTTCCAAACAATACAATATCTAGGAGTTGCAGCAATGAAGATGGGTTTTTGCACTCCTATATATGCTGTGGTACAGCCATGAGATGAAACTACTCAACTTTTTGGCCAACACCCTGACATTTGCAAGGCTGTCTGCAGCTTCCTCTTTCTGTTTTCTCCGGGGAAAATCCTGCCAGAGAACTGAGTTGTGCCATGGAGCAGAACACGCAGAATCCCTCACACAGCAGAAATGAAATTCTGTTGCACCCGGGCAGTCTATGCCCCATAGGAGATGGTGACAGAGCAGGATGCAGCCTTACAGAAAGAGGCAGCATACAGCTTCTGCATAAAGGTGGCTATGCTGAGATAGGGACCACCAGCCCTGCCTGGATGCCTACCTAGAGAATATATGCTGAATACATAAACAGCCTTCCACATCTCATCAACATTTTGGCTGCAGGATATCTACTGCTATATCAACTTGGACCTGCCTTTAAGCAATTGAGCTCAAGCTCTTGGAGCCCATGCTATAAATGTATATCACAATCTTGCATCTGTTTGCTGATGAACCCCATCGAGACAGCACATGACTTTCATACCTACTGTGGTGTGAGAAGGGGAGACRTGAAATGCATTGTTGATAAGTCTCCCCAGGGATATATATATTTTTTTTTAAATAAGAAAGGTGAACACTTTAAGAGATAACAAACCCTTAGAAAAATTAGACTGCAGTGCTCCTGCAGCATGTGGGTTTGGCAGGGGTGGAACCGAGTCATCCACAAGAACATTCACCCATCGTCCACTTCTCGTGGACTCCTGGAGTCCTGGCTTCTCAGGTAGAAAGGGACGCATTTGCAGGCACTTTCACTCCCTGCTTAGGAGAAACAGAACAGCTTCAGCTGCCTCCTGATTTTCACACGACAAGGAAATACTCCTGCTCTGGATTTGACATGCAGTTGTAGAAGCACAGTGCACGCTACTGGCACAAGGGTCCCAGAGTCCGAGTGCCGAATTCAATTTTTAAGCAAGCTAGAGACTTTCCCATGTAATCCATTTAAAGGTATTTTTTGGAGTTAGGAAATGTCTGGCACACGAGGCAATGTTATCGCTCGTGCATGTGATTCTAGCCAGGTTGGCAGGATCAACACACTGAATAACAGGCAGGCTATTGTGCTGGGGGAATATGCTGACTGTTCTTGTCACCCCATTCTCATGATCTTTCATTTGGAGAGATCTGCTGTCTTCTGYCACTGTATGTGCAAGGAGAGGGCTCACTCGTGACTTTCCCTAGCCCTTCTCCTGCCCGTGTGTAACAGGGGCGTTAGCTTAGACAGTTGTTTGATCCCTGACACCTTCAGAGACAGAAAGGCAACAGCAAGACAAAGGCTGGATGTTAGATGTTTTTCATATAACATGACTACTAGACCACAAATTAAAATGAAAGGCAAAGGATAAAAGAAGTACTTTCTGATGTGTGGCGTGTATGTACGTTTTGGAAAAAAAAATTCCAGGAAAGTAATAACACTGAATATCTGCTCCTATGTAGACCTCTGCTTCAAGCCTTTTGTTTCCTGCTTTGCGCAGCATCAGGCACGCCAGCATAAGCCTCCACCATCACTTTCCTGTTTTTGCTCCAGACACCTAATTGCTCTTCTGGGTGTATTTGTGGGGCTCTTGGTTTTAGATTCTGTTTGGTTGTAGGTTGTTTTGTGAAATCCAGAAGGGAAGGAGCTTGCATTTTTGTTTGTGTGCATAACAAATACACAGCAACAGTAAAGCTTCACATGAAGGCTGTTTTTACAGTCACCATAACCCACATACAGGGAAGGCAACTGGAGCGCAGTGTAAGAAAGGATATTCTCCTCCAGTCCCACAGMATCAGAGCCAAAGGAGGAGAAAAGAATAAAGGTCAAGTCCTCATGCAGTCCCTAACCTCCAGAGGAAGGTCCAGGCTGTCAAAAGCCTCCAGGAGGCTCRGGCACCGTCCATGTATACATATGGATGCAGCACTGCAGTGCTTTCAATTCCCCRCACTGCAAGCACCAGGCCTCTGAGCAGCACAGGCTCAGGTGGACTTGGGCCCCCCTTCAAGGCAGCCTGGGTCTGCCCCACATCCCCTTGCTGACTGCCCGCACTGCCAACCAGAGCTGCTTTGCCGTTACCTCGATTCTTCATCCTTAGTCACCGTCCTTTACAGGCATGCATGGAACTGGGGTGACTGGGTGAAACTTTAAGAAAATAGGAATAATGTTTCTTCAAKTTCTTATATGAAAGGTGATACAGACGCACAATGAATGATTATTTTCATGTTTTCCTTCCATGCTGTGATTTTGCTCAAGACCTACAAAAGGAGTTCTGTATGCCTACTGAATAGGCACCAGGCATACATTACTCTATATGCTTGCCTTCACATCCTGTGCATGCTTGAAAAGACAAAGTCAGTGGAAGAAAGGTCACCCCTCATTTTCCCTACGTGGTAGGAAATGACATTCACCTACCAAGAGATCCTTGTTCACACTTGGAGTTTGCTTTTGAATTCAACAGGATCATCKCAAGTTTTGTCAACGCTCCCAGCTTCCTGATGGGACCAAAATGCAAACTGAGGACTGATCACTGATGAATCCTGCAAGGGCTCGTATCTCTATCACAGTCCAGAACAAACCGAACCAACACTTGGGGCAGCTGAGAGCATGAATTGGGTCCAAATCCAAGCCAGGTGCATTTCTGGTTTGAGCAGCCTGGAGTTTGGCATCATAGTCTAAATCTGCTCTGGAATTAGCCAAGGATCTGCACAGCACAGCTAAAATCCCTAACTGAGCCAGGATTAGAACTGMATTTCCCCGAATCATCTTCATAGAAACAACAGCCGATTAGTTCAGGTAAAGGAACGTCAATCTAAAACTCTATTTTATTTATTAAAGAAGAAAAATAAACAAAGCAAACAGGAAAGTAATTCCAAAGATAACTATGTGGCTTACCTTACTTTAGTATACCTGGCTCTGAACCCTACCAGTAAATGCCCCTATAAGCAAACATTACTATCAGGAGATACAACGTATTTTTGTGATACTAGTTCCCAATGCCAAGGGACTGAGGCAGGGATTAAAGGCTTGCTGAAGGCAGGAAGACATTTCAGGGGAGGCAAGGAGATGCTTAAAGGTGGGGGGAAAAAAAAATGTTCAAAAACTAATTACGTGTTGTACAGATAAGCCATAATTGTCACACTCACAGCTCTAGGTTCCCATGCTGAAGATGAATTACTTTGGATGTCAGCAGCTTCATTAGCCAAAAGAGGCCATTCGGATGGACCCAAACCTATTTACTTTCCAGAGCCGGCTGTCCCTGCTTCATATTGCAGGGCCCCACACTGGTTGTTCAATGATGCTGATAACTCCTGTGGGAGCTTACATCCTGCTAAGTAGTTCACTGTTTAATTGAACTGACCTTTCCYGACAGTGCCCCTTGTATTAAAAGCTGCTTTACTCCCCAGTGAAAATGGTTTGATAATCATAATATTTTACTCAGTGGACAGTCGTTTAAGAGCAGAAAATAATCAGCTAAATTGGTAGGCTCGCCTCTGGAGGGGCCCAGCACGAAAATGACAAAAGGTGCTGCAGATCAAGATAGYTGGCAGAGCTGACAATCAGGACAGGGCTAGGAGCAGGGGCTGTGCGGCTCGGGGATGGGGCATGCCAGCAAACTGGACGGCTGGGGCAGGCGAGCGCAGGCTGAGCTCTGCTCGGAGCCGAGGCGAGCYGGCACAGCCTGAGCGGGGCACGGGGCGGGCGAGGGCACACGCAGGAGATGCAGCAAGAGGAGGCGGCTGTGTGCAAGCAGAGCGGTGCAGGACTGCAGAGCGCAGCAGCAGCGAGGGACACACAACAAGGCAAATATCTTAAGCTGAGATGGGGAAATGGCAAAACGCTTGCTTCTGTAATACAGGAACCCATCTTAGAGAGCTCTGTCCGAAATAATAAATGCACACCAAATTCAGTTTTGGATTAGGAGCCCTTTGAGGACATTTGGAGCTGAGATTTTCAGTGTCACTTTTTTTAAACAGAGGAACCATTTGCCTTCAGAGCGTGAGTGGCCTTGGGACGAAGAGGTCTTAYGCGAGAGGCATGTTTGTCGGGAGCCCCCTTTTCTCCCTGTTTTCTTCTAGGCCAGTCGTCTTACCAGATGGTCGTGCAGCATCTGAGAGAGCTCTTTGAGGCTGGGAGCCAAGGCTGTGCAAAGCAGCACATCCATGTAGACTGTTAAGCACCTGATAACAGACGATGCTTTRCTTTCAACTTACGGTTATAATGCATTCACTAGCCTGAAGTATACTGTGCTCTGCTACACCTTCCCTTTCCCAAGAAGAGCAATGTGTTCATTCCCAGCACTTTTTATACAGAATTGCATTTTGCAGGTCTCCCAGGTCAGCATAGGGGCTAGAGTGCCACATCACCTTCTCCTATTTTTCCACTGCAGGAGCAGCAATTTCATTTTCTCAGTTCAGCCAAACCTTTTCTTTCCTCTGAGTCTTAGTGTCTCAGAGCTGCAGGCATTCAAAGAATGTGCTGTTCAGTAAACTAAATTTTTTCTTGTTCTTTATTCACAAGGACATTTCAGTTGTTTTCCTCTTTGTGCTAAAGCTACACAGGACAGGACACTCATTTTCCCTCCCACAGTGGRGTGTTTTGACTGGTTGTGTCTGCTTGTGTCCCTAGGAATGCGGGATGTGTGGGAGCTCTCAGGGCTCCTGGTGCCAGGGTGCCGAGATAAGGCAGCTGGGCTAYGACCTGCTGCAGATTTGTGGACAACAGAGCCCCCGAGGTGGCAGGGCTGACCTGGGAGAGACACCAGGGCAGTACCTGGGAGATTCAGAGAGCAGTGAGGGGACCTACATTGGCTCCCGTGAAGTGGATGTACAAACAAAAATGTCCCCTCTCCAGGATGAGCCAGTAAAAGCCACCATTGCTCCAGCTCCGCCAGGGCATTACGCCCTTCAGCAGTGTCCTGTTTCTCCCTGCTTTTGTTAGACAGCCTCCTTAGCTATCTGGTCAAGCAGTCGGGAAGAGCTTGCTTGGCCTTTGGAGAGCTACCAGAAGTCCACTGCGCAAGAAGGTAACTGGGTTCACCTTCCACATTGCCCTATCCTCTCTTGGCACAGATTCAGTCTCCAAGAGGACCACAGCTGGGCCTGAAGGTATACCTTTGCCTCATACTTCTGTGTCCGTGAACCAAAACAGATGAATTGAGGACATCTGTCAGCATAAAGATCCTCTGAAATAAAATTAACCCAAGGAGCTAAAATTGCAGTCTAGCTGCAAGAGCACCAGCTTGATTTCATCAGCTCCCCTTTGAATGGCAATTATATTGTGAACTGATCAGCCCAAGCCTAAAGCGTCCATATCTTTTTCTGATTAAATACTCATTGTCAAAACATCCATCTTATTCTCAGTACTTATCAATTTAATCAATTCCCCCATTATTCACCTATCTGCTTTAGCCTGCATTTTGCCATCATCATTTTTTTCAGGTGATGCAAATTTGCAGAAGTTCTTGTTCACTATAACTACAAAGCAAAAAATACATCTTAGCCAGAATGTCTTCATACTCCTGTGTTTCTCAGCTTTAAAAAGAACATTTAAGTTGCCTGATATTCACAGGGGATTGCCTTGAAACTTTGCGTACATTCCTTCTATGCTGGCCCCAAGGAGCAAGATTGCATTCAGGAAAATACAGTGTTTGATGCTGGTTTGAAAAATTCATTGCCTAACCTTGTATAAGCGGTCCACAACATCTCCCCTGAGATGGAAATATTTTGTTAGCAGAGTATTTTGAAGAACTGCCTTTGAACACCAATTTAAAGAAAATATAAGAACAGGGATTCTTTTCACTTGCTGTTGGTTTTACTACATGCTTTTGATAACAATGATTATGAGGAGGACATTTTTTAATTGTGTCCCTGGTACTATTTGCCAAATGATCCCTTCTTCCTTTTTCTTTTTTAGCCTTCACTTTCTCAGAAGGTTATGCAGCTTTATCCTTGCTTGTAGCAGTTTTTCTCAAATTATATGTTTTCCTAAAGGCATTTTCTGTGTACAGTTTATCTGTAAAATTTCCCTGATAAATCTGGGGCCCTTAGGAGGGCAGGATTGAGCTCACTACATTGCCTGCTGTCCTATCATTATTCTAAGGTATTGTCTGGTGGACAAGTTTCTAGCTGTGTTAGAGGGAGCTGCTGCATTTGGGGTTTGGCGGGAGGGGGATATAATTAGCTATAAATAAATAAATGATAAAAAAAAGTGTATTAACCAGGATTTTGATATGGTATCAGCCATTCTATAAATACACCAGACTTTGGTGACAGGGAGTACAGAGAGCCAAACTGAACTTTATAGCACTCTTTCATCTTTGCTTTCTCCGAGACACAGCTCCAGCTCGCTGCGCCTTTCAGACTTGTAAATTTTGGAACATTTGTTCCCAGAGGARCATTAGCCTGTTATAATTGATAGATTCAAAGAAAACATCATTTACCCAGCTTGAACAGATATCCTCAAAGTCACTTCAAACTGTGCATCTCCTTTTTCTTACAAGTGAGCAGTGACAATGTGATAGTAGAATATCACAGTAAAACTGAGAGTTTTATTAGCAGTAGTTTGATAAAATAAAGAACAAACCTGTGCATCTTCATATGTATATCTCCCTGGGTCTTTGACATTCTGGCTTGTTTTCTCATAGCTGTGGGAATCCAGGTTGATAGCACTTTGGGCCCCAGGAGCTAGAAACTCTTGCCAGATTTCTTCCACTCTGGTGGTTACGTCCTGTAGAGGTTGTTTCTTGAGATCTTGGACAGCCAACCAAAACCTATACTAGGCAAAAATTAAAAGAGGAGATAAAAGAAAAAGAGAGAAATCTAGATAAGACTTCGTGGATAAGTCTGGGCAGAGTCCCAAAACACAGACAGAGAGCCTAACCCCRCCATCTAGCTGAATTCACAGAAGACTCTCCATTTAGCGTGATTTCAGGGGAAGGTGCGATATACTTTACACCAAACTCTTACACTGTGGCTAAGACCAGAACAGCGACTTTAAGAAGCGWTATGTTCTTATTCAGACCACCCCTGCAGAAGTGTGACATCAGGTATGCAAACAGGAAACCTCCAGAGCCGTGCAGCTGGAGGAGGGGAGGAGGCTCTGCCTCCCACAGCCCTGCTGCAATCCGCTGCTCATTCCTGCCGGCAGGATTGGTTGTCCAGAGGGGATGCAAAATGCAGAACAAACTTAATATTCGTATGATTTCCAGGGTGAAGTTGTAGCAATGGTACTTAGAGAAATCTTTTTTTGTTTTGACTTGTAAACTGACCAGCATTCAGATGGGTGCCATGGGAAGAGATGAATCTTGTCGTGGCCATACTCCAACTTTACAGGGATATTTTCTTGACTGGACCACACTTATGAACTCAAAAAAGTTTATAAACACTGAGAAGATAATCTCTTTGATGGCTAAGGGCATAATCCACATCTCAATCTGTGAAACAAAGGCCACAGAATGTTTTTGCAAGAGTGACATGCAATGTCTTTTACCCTAGAAAAAAAAAGGGTATTTTGTTGGTGGTGCTGGTTTTATTTGTTGTTGACAGAGACATGCTCTCTCAGGTGATTAATTCAGAAGATGCATGGCCTCCGGTAGTCTTTTGTTTTGGTCAACTCTACCTTCTAGCAAGAAGATACACCCTGAGGCCTCTGCCCTGGGTACCCAGGTGCTGCAACCCGGCCGAATAGGTACAATAGTGCTCTGTAGGGATTGCCGAGGGCTACAGGGCAAATAGGTACAGACAGGACCTTTGCAGCCACCTGCAAGAACCAGCTCTTTCCTACCCCATGGCAAAGCAGCCCATTGCCCAGGGATGACAAGGAGGGCAGGGCTCGCCTCAGCTCTCGCAGACTCGCCTCTGCTTAGCAGACTGTGCAGTGGGGACAAGGTTTGTCTGGGTCACTGCTTGTTCAGGGTATCTGCAAGAGCTGCACAACTTAGAAAATCCTGCATCCCCCCTTGTCAGTATGGGAGACTACTAAATAAGCTGGCTGAACTTTAACTGAAAGCCTGATTTCCCATCCCGAACTGTTCAATGGTGCCAGTGTGCWGCCACTAAGGCAAACGTTCCCCCATGGTGGAAGGAGGAAGATACAGTCTCTCCCAAACCAAAATCCTGCTGGCAGCGAGGGTGGGTGGAGGAGCCAGCAGCCCGGTGACTCCTGTGCTGTTTCTGACCCTCACTTCCCTTCCGGCTGCAGGCAGCACCTAACCACCCCAGAAACACTGGGGTTATCGTAATCAAATGAGGCCACTAACCCATTTAGCCTGGTCCCCTACCTGAAATACAGGGAAATGGCCAATTTGTGGAAAAAAAAAAAAAAAGCCATCTACACTGTATGCAAGGCCAGGCTAAATCCTCCTTGCCTGTCCCCCACTCCTCCCCTGCCAGGAGGKGGCCTAATGCCACAGCCCTGACTCACCCAAGCCACTTGGTCATATTCCTTCATATGGTTTTCCCTACTCCCCCTYCCCTGGCAGGCTGTAAGTAAAATGGACTGGGCTACGCTCAGACGCTATGTCAGTACCTGTGGAGTCACATACTGGTGGTGCTCAYGCAGTGACATTTGGTTTTATAAACTGAAATAGAGTATTTGGGGAGTTGGCGGAGGGGTGTGCGTGGCTGGTCCTCTTCCATCTTTGAGATGTTAAGTGCACCTGATGTCCCGCCTTGTTATTTGAACCAGAAGTGACACCCCCACTTATCACATGCATACAGAGAGTAAAGGGTGGAACTCACAGCGCAAGAACCTGATGCCATATGTGGCTTTCTTTACTTCGAAAATATTTTATCATTCAATTTCAGATGTGATGGGAACATGTGAATGCAGAAAAGGCATAGAGAGAAAAGATGCTAATCATTCCAGAGTAGCTGGGACACTTCAGACAAACACTTGGCTAGGGAGAACGTTTTTTGCTGGCTTATCTTCTGCCCCTGGAGCCGGGGAGGCGGGCTGGGAAAGCACGCCTCTGAGAGAACCGCGCGCGCTGTGAAGTGACAGCTTGCCAGAACAGGAGCACCATCCATTTTAATAACCATTTGGCTCAATCTGAAAACCAACCAACCAGACCAACCTGACACTAACAAGAACAAGCTCTTTTTACTGCAAGCGATTGTGAATTCATGCCCAAGGCTGGATGTCCTCTTCAAGGCAAAGGGGAGTTTTGTCTTGGTAAAAAATTTCAAAGCTATTCACTATAGCTGGTATCTGAAAATCGAGGAACATCAAAGCGGGATACCCAGCCCCACAGCCTTGACTCCAAGGCAAATTCTCTGCCACAGGGAATCATCCTGAAGCCAATGTATAAGCAGGGCTTACTATGGGATTTATACAGCATTTACGGGAGAGAAGCAGGTATTTCTGCCCAGGAAAGGAGCAGACACACCATGGCTGCGCTGGAATTTGTGCTCAATAATAAAATGGAAATGCACTCCCTGAGTCAGTCCTGCAATTTCTGAAGCACAAGCCCAGCCCCCAGTTCATAAGGAGTCAGGAGAAGATCCCACATTGCCTCCTCCCTTTCTCTGGGAGGCAGATCTTGAGCGGACACCTCTTGCACAGGGCCGGGGAGGAGGGAGATGTCCTCGTGTGTCCTCTCCGCAGGTGCCCTATAAGCAGGGAAGAACTGGCACAGGGAGTGTCTGCACAGAAGGAACAGCAGCACTGATCACAGTTCTTTGCCCTTTATAAAACAGCATGTGAGATCTGGAGAAGGTTGATAATATGGTGTCCCAAACTGTTGTCAAGGCATAAACTATTCCAGCCTCACCCAGCTTGTAATTAAGCCGCTGTCACTTGCAGGAGATATCCCACAATGGCGCTTTATCCTGTGCAGCCCCGTCAAGGCACAGAGAGCTCCTGGGCCTCAGCATGCCCGCTCTGCCTCCCCGCAGGGCATCGCGGAGGTGCTCGGTCACTGTGGGCTGCTGTTTGCAGATGCCCCTTGGTGAAAAGACTGCTGGGGAAGGACAGGGGGTTGCTTCTGAGGTACGTTGTAAAACAAAAATTAATTTTAGAACCTGATCAAGAGGCAAAATATGGATGACTCCAGAGACTGAGGAATGACTGTGAGCATAAGAACAGCATTGTATCCCCATCTTGGGAGAGGACATGATGCTCCTGGCTTGACCGTGAAATCACTGAGTGACTATCCGAGTTTGGAATATGAGCACGCTCCTCTCCTTGCCCCAGTAGCTCTACGTATCTGGTGCACCTCCCGCCTCCCATCTCTCACCATTCACGATCTTGTCCTCACTTCCTTTCACCGAGAGAMGAAACATCATTTGAACATCACAGTTGGGAGGGGAAATAAATGAAAGTAATAGGTATGAATCAATATGCCCTTCAGAGGGGGAAATATTTACATCTTTGTGTTGCTTAACAGCCAGATCCTTGCTACGGTAAGCTTGGTGTGGCTGAGACCAGCAGAAATCTGTCCTCCGTGAGGCACGCTGSGGCCAGATGCCTGCAGCGAGGCTGTGTGCTAAGGGCAGAGTCCTTCACTAACGCAGCATCGCCAAGGAGGCCACAGCGTCGGTGTGAACGAGGGCAAGCTTCCCCCTGCCCCGCCGGCCTCCCCCTCACCGTACCTCCTCCCCTCTCCTCTCCCAAGCTGCGCACCCCATGTCCAAACTCTAAGTCCCTCTTTCTGCCGCCTTTTAGTTTCCCGGGGCAGGAAACGTCTCTCTGTAGCTAGGCAGCACCCAAGACGTTCGCCAGCGAGTAAACAAGATGCCGGTTTGCTCAGGACTGCCAGCCGGCATGCAGGGAGAGGCGCCGGCATCCCGCCCCGGCCTCCCGGAGGAGGCAGGCGGGCCGGCCCCTGAGGCAGGCCGCGGCAGCCCGCCCGCCGCTCGGCCCGCCCGCAGCCAGCCCAGGCGCGGAGCTGCGGCGCCCCCTGCTGGCCAGGCGGGGGACAGGCCTGCCCCCCGGCTCCGGGCAGGGCAGYCCCCGGGGGGACCCCGCGCCCGACACACCGCGCCTGCCGCTTCGGGAGCGGTTAGGTAATCCCTGTGTAAATGCTTTCTATTTAGAAAACAAGGGGCTGGGGTGGGTTTTACTTAATATATGTGCTCTCCTCAGTGCCCAAACTTTCCCCTTTCCTGATGAAAACTGGGGAAAAAAAAAAAAAAAAAAAAAAAAAAAAAAAAAAAAAAAAAAAAAAGGGCAACAAGTTTCAGCCATTAGGGGTCATATAAGATATAAACACTTTCTGCAGGTAGAATTCTCTTCTGCATAACTCGATTTTCAACATACGTTCACAATAACGCACAAAACACCTGCATTCGTGCACTGCAAGCCTCACAGTGCTTTCCTATAACGCGTCATGGGTTCTCTATTTAGGTCTATAAACAGGTGTGCAGCCTCCTTTCCCTTCGGGTAAAATTCCCGCATCCCATATTCCCACTTAGTTGTTTCTCCTTCCAGCTGACACTCTTTGAAGTTGTGTGTGTGTGTGTGTGTAATGAATCCACCAGTTAGACAAACRTCTCAGCAATCTCAAGCTGTCTCGGGAGATTTCCAGGTCACAAAAAATGTATAACTCCTCTCTGTTGGCCTTTTTTTTTTTTTTTTTAATTGAAGCTTGGCATTTTGTCTGCTATATTTTGGGTACTTCAAAAATCAACAGAGTAAAAACAAATTGTAGATGAAAGATAGCTACAGAGAGGAGAAAAAAAAGAGAGCAAGAAAAAAAGTTAAAATAAAAACAGAAAGAAAAATACCCAACTGACTGGCTTTCCTGCTCTCACATAAATAATGGACAGCCAGTAAATAAGTAAGCTACAGGGCTCAGCCGAGCCCAGGAGACTGGTGGACATGATCCTGCAAGTTTATTAGAATACCGAAACACAGCTGGAAGGAGACCCGGGAGGTCATTGAGTCTAGTCTGCTGCTATCTCTGGCAGTGCCTCACTCGAGACCCCCACTGGGACCAATTTTTCTCAGCTAGGAAGATATGGAAATACCCCATCACAACCAACCCTGTGATTTGGGACTTGCACCACTTGGTATAAGAGCAGAATTTGGCCCCCTTGCTATACCACTGAATTACATTCATTTCGAGGCATTCTCAAGTGCACGCTTCATGAAATCTTTTCGAGCACTACCAGGAATTTCTACGTTTTCCACCAGTCRCTTTCTCAGCTCTGCCTTGAGGACACACAGGGGCTTACAGGACTCCTGCCCAGTGTTAATGAAGATCCTACTGACATTCCCAAGAGAGAACACAGCCCCACTGCAACAGTTCCCACATCTCCAGATAGTTACCGGAAGGAGCGTCCTTAAAAGATACCCACAAATCTAATTTTTCTAGCAAGGTGCTAGAAGCTGTGCCTTCAGAAAGTTCCTTACAGCTTCCCAGGGTTTGGGTGGGATGCACCTCACTTAACTATAGATGTCTACCGTGCAGACACTGTCATTTGAATCAGTCTCTCCAGGCTTATAGATGGTAGAGAGAGATGGGTGCTTTACAGTGTAATTTAGGTGCTTTTAGTTTTGTTTCCACTTAAAGCTGAAAGAAATCCTTCCCGTGTGATTCACTGCCTCCTTCTCAGCCTCTGTTCTCTCACTCTACAGGGAGCCTGGATGATACAGAAGAAAGCACGTGCTTCCAAGCTGCCAACTCAGGTGAGACAGATCCCAACCTTGCTGTTGGGTATAACTTAAATTTTGCTTGCATGCTTAAGCATCCAGCAGTTGCTTTCCTTTCTGCCAYACACTCCTAATGAAGATTCAGGAGCTTTCTCTGCCACACCTGAACCCTAGAGAGCCACCTTCTGCTCTCTAGCACCACTGCTAACAATCCATCCTATTCCAGTTTTCTTCATTAATATTTCTGTCTTTGCATCCTGTTGTTATTTAAACCTTTAAGCAGGCTTGCTAATACCGATCCAATATTAGATAATAATGATACCACATAAGCCAATACCATGATAACGATACCATAAGAATGATAGCAATATTCCCATATTAACTAATAATGATACCAGTGTCTTCCAAAAAGAATGCRGGATTTAACCTCTCTATCCCAGCCCACTGATTTGCAGCCTCCCTTTGCTACAAGCCGTCTCAAAACCAGCGAGAACGTACATCAGCAGGAGGAGCAGCTCTGACTGACCGAGGAAGGTACACGCTTGCCTTCTCATAATGAAACTTTCTTAATTTCTTTGAGTAGGATGAATGTGGGGGACACCCTCTAGTTATAAAATTTGCTGGATTTTATTAGTGCAACCCCAGATATATTTCAGAAAACCCATTTGAGGAGTATTTCAATRCAGTATATTAATTTTGCACTTCATCACTACAATTTAATTGCGAATAAGCACCACTGTACATAAGTACAGTAAGCAAATACAAGTTCAGTACCTGTTCAGCAATAAAATATCAAGCTCATTTATGTAATTTAGTAACACTCCCTTGTCTTACAATTAACTTTCATGTTTTTAAAAATAATAAACGTAAAAGTGCATTGATTTTTCACTGGTTTGGTGCTGGCATGCTTTCTGTATTTCTCCTTGGACAGGAAAATATGATAAATACGATGGTCAGTTCCAATGTCATTTAAAGCCACTTTCTGGGGAATTTCCCTTTCAGATCTCGCAGGCTAGCAGACTACACTGAAGTGACAATTGTTCTAATGTCTTTGCTAACGTATTTGATTTTCCAAATGAAAAAAAGTTAACGAAACACTAACTTAAAGGCTGTGCAATCAAGTTCTTAGCTGGTGTAAACTGACAACATCAAACCTGCTCACTACCAGCAAAGGTACAAAACCCAACTGACTGCATGTTCAGTTGACGGCAGATTTCCTCATCCCTGGAGCAGACATAGATCTGCCACTGAAACTGCGAACTCTCCGTCCATCTCTGCCAATGATTCCTGGGCCTACTGGAACAGGATTGCCCCCAAAGAAAGCTCGTGAACAGGTCCCCGTGCCCATCCACGTGCTGAGACGGCACCAGAGCACCACTACGTAGCCTCTGCAGCATAACTCAGAGCATAAAAAAAGTTATTTTTACTGGATACCGCCATATTTAGGGCGGTCAAATTACATTACTGATGGATCCTTCTGTCTTCAGGACTAATCAGGGAAAGGAGCAGGTGAGGATCATTGCAGGTATCCGTGAAGTGCCTCTGACCTGCTGTACCTCAGTTAAGGAGCAAGGGTAAGGATCCCACACACGAGAGTACAAGAGCGCACACCGGCACCCCAACACCGACTCAAACCCTTGCCTTCAGCACAGGCCGGTGGCTGCGGCCTGCCCTGCTGCCAACCACAAGTCATCCGCCCTGCTGCTAACCACCACTTTCCTGCTTCTGCACAAATGGASAACTGTGGCAGTAAATTTGGCTGTTTGTCACGTGCAGGCAGGAGTCTGAACCATAACCTCAGCCAACGAGTATCAACCTCTACCTGTTCAGGCTGCCTCTCCGGCTGGCGTGAGCCCTCTCCCGTTTTCTTTGGACTTTGGAGCACCAAGCAATGAAGCTAGCATTTAAATGCCTGCAATCCTGAACACTAATCCCAATGTTTGCTCCAGCCCTGTTTCAAGCATAATCCTGGSAACCCCAGTTTCTCAGAGCTCACTGTAGTACATTTGCTTCTATTGTTATGGGACCTGTTGTGGTTTGGTTGTATCTGCAGGATACAACAATACACTAACTCCTCCATGGACCTCACCCTTTCCACAGCAGGAGAGCTGTTTTCCCTAAAATGAACTTCAGGGTTAGGGTTGGAATTAGRGTTAAGATTCAAGAAAAGGACGATAAAACCTGTGGCTATATCCTGATTAATGCTAGGACAAGCAGGGGACTCAGATCCTTGCTATGAGGCAGGGCTGTGGGTTTAGCTTAGGGTCTATGGGGGATACCCAGCTAGATCTCTCTTTTTCTGTCAGTGTGAGAAGATACCTGGTATTAGTAAGAGAAAATGGCTTAATGCATTAGTTCTGGGGCACATAGGGGTGACTAACGAATCCTAAGGCGCTGGTTAGGTGTGAGTTTAGCACTTAGTTTTGCAGCTGGAAGGGCTGAAGAGATAGGCATACTCTTTGAAGGATTGCTACCCCAGAATGAAGCATGCTGTGGGCACTTCCAATGTCTTTTCATCAATTCTGCAATGGGACCGTATCTTGGAGCCATGTGCTAAGGCCAGAGATTGGGTTTAGAACAGTGTTATGGACAAGGCCTGAGGGGCTGGATCTTCTAGGGAAGGTTTTGTCTTCATCTAGTGTTGGTTCACCAAAAAATGGCAACTTATTCCTGCTGCCTATTCCTGCTGTAGTTGAAGTAGCAGAATTGCACTCAATAGATCTACAGACTCTCAGTCTGATGTAGGATCACGTGGGTGTCTACAWAATGTTTCATAACAGAATTTTTGTCTTCTTCACAAGATGAGAAGTCAGGTACTCAGAATCCCCACACAAAKAGAGTGCTATTAAGGTAGGAGTCAAGCTCTTGAATAGTTAGGAGGTGCCAGAATTAAAAGTAGCAAACACGATTCGGTGAGTGCCAGTACTGCAACAGTTTTAACCACATGATCACCATACCACATTTCCCTCACACAACCCCTGCCACAAATACACATGTAAATCCTATATACTCTTAGAGGGCGTAATAGCGGTATGCCATGTCTCATCTCATTATCACGACTTCGAAAGCCTTTGCATAAGATACTTGACAACTGGTTCTACTAAACACTGCTCCTGAGATTACTTACATAGTTCTAGTGTAGGCATCTGTAGCAGTGCTATGGGCCAAATCCTGCCATTCTCAACTTTATTCAAATGGGTGTTTTTAGCAGTTCAAGACAGACCAAGCATTGCATTTCACCTATGCAGGAGTAGGATTAGCCCCATTCATTCAGTTCAAGTCAAAAAAGGTTTCACCTGAGGTTTTCTGAGCTGAATTCTGATTCCAGGAAACGAAGGAACTGGTCTCGTCCTACTGGGTCCTTCAGCACCTCATCCATGGAGAAACCCCATCTTTTCACACGCTGCTGACTAGGTTCTTTGCTGTTCGGAGAGAGAAGGGAAAAAAACAGATGGAATGTGCATTTCTGCCTGCTGTCCAAGCAGCTGCTGCTGTTTCTGCTAAGCAGCAAAGGGAGGAGGATTATCAGACGAGAAGATGGTGTTTTTTTCCCTCAAGGTTTTGCAGAAATACAAGTTAGCAAATAACATACAAAAAGAAGCTATAAAGACCAGGGTCATCATTAAAGCAACTGTATTATCTGGGTGCTACGTACACGGCAAAATGAGACAGACAGTGAATGATGTGATTTTCAGAGTAATTTCTGGTAGGTTTCATGTAAAGAACAAGGTACTATACTTGAATGATTATTCATTATACACTACTTAGATATCTCCTCAAACATACCTTGGGAATTTCTTATATGTCAAGGCAGAAACTTGCCAGCAGTATTCCCGGTGCCGCTGGTGAGCTCCAGAGCATCTCCTTGTGTCCCACACAGTGCTGCCTGGTCACTTGGAACTGGCTTCAGATTTTCAGTTCCACATTTGCATTAAAAAAGCAGTTTCACCAAGAAGCAGTGCAGACAAGATTTCTAAAAATGATTACCGGTTTGTGGTCTTTTATTTTTTCAGTGCCTCTGATTTTTGTATGCCTAAGTCTTGGAAGACTAAAAAGCATCTCCCTCCTCCCCTCCATGATAATCAGACTCTTATTTTGTGTCTCAGCTGGGACACTGAGATGCAGAAGCACTGAAAATCACTAACAACCTTTCTCCTGAATTATTTCTTAATACAACCCCACTTACATAAGCTGTTGTTTGAATTGCCAGCCATATTGCAGAGATGCCTATGGGGAGAGGCAGTGCCTGGGAATCACAACGAGGATCCTACGAGACAGTCTGCATCAGAGCATAATCTGGGCTCACAAAGTGTTTGAAAGCTTCTGGTGTGATGGCGTCATACTATGAGACAACCATTAAAATACAGCTCAGCTGCTCACATTTGTGACAGTAGAGCCATTGTTAACAGTACATATCTATTAAACTACAYGTCTTGTCATGTCCACAGTGATTCCTAATTCTGGAGCCTTAGGGGACAGTGGCGATCTGTGCTGAAGACAAATAAGCCAAAGGGGTAAATAAAATGCCCGCTTTGATTTCCTCTTGGTGTAAAGACTAAGCAAAATTGATGGGCGCGTCCTCACTTGAAGTGCAGAGCACTCGGGATGGCTCCTCCCGTGCTCACGCAGGAGCCAGCAGCGCTGCGGACAAGGGCGCAGACGCCAGCCTACCTGTTAAGTGAGCCAGCCCGGACACGGGGACAGGAGAGCCATGTTTGTGCACAGCTATGCACGAGCCGAGCTTGGGAATTTCCCGCTGAACCCAGAGACCTGTAGCTGCTCTTCTTGCTGCTGCACAATGTTCTAGCACGAATGAAAAGGCCAAAGYGCTGTCTAAAATGGAAGGCTTTCCGTGGCATTTCCCGAGTCCTGAGTGCCATGAAAGATGAATTGTAGTGGCACAGAGCTGTCCATACTCAGCAGCTGGCCTTACCATTAGAAGTGAGAGGCTCTTTGTTTTCCTGAGCAAGGGCTCTGCTCTCCTAACTGAGGAGACGGCTTTGCAGGCAAGACCACGGCTACCGCAGCTCTCGGGAATCATTTAATTATTCATGCAAGTTGCAACTAGATGCAGATGCAGTGAGTTCTCTTACAACAGAGAATAAAACGGAAATACAGAACTGTTTGTTCTTCCATCTCCCAACAATACAACTTTCTCTTTTCATCAGCAGGAGAATCACCTTCCTTAACTCTGAAATCATAGCAGAAGCCAAGCATTTATTTTAAAATTCCTTAGGTTAATTGTATTCTTCAGGGTCACAGATGTCTTTTCTGGGATTTGCAGCTACCTCAACAGATGCAGAAATAACGGATGCCTGGATTACCTTGTGGGTGGGGGTTCCTCCAAAGAAATATTTTGCAGGGGCTGTATCTGGTTCTAGCCCTGCTAGGGACGATGAAGGAAACAAGGGAAACTGACTAAAAGCGAAATCCAAAATATTGAAATTACGCGAAGAGGGGCAGAGATTAGGAAACTAATGGATTTCTGCGACTACCAGAGAAGCAGGTGAGAACATCTTTCACATCCCAGACCACACGGGTTTTAAACGGGGAAATAACTTGCCCTCTTCCTGATTCACTATGAATTGGCTTTATTAGGCTGGTAGCATCTTAAACTTTACATTATTATTCAAGAACAGACAGGATTAGATTTGGCATTCTCTTTCCAAAGATTTGTTAAAGTGAACTCTCCTTTCAGATTTGGTGCCGACCAGCAGCAGCTAAACACTAGGAGAAGCTGCTGAGCACTTGCAGTAGTTGGCCAGAGGATGCGAGTGAGTAGCGAAGGTGGTAGATGGCATGGTGATTTCATTCAAACCTGCTGCGATAGCTGCTAGGCATAGAGGCAGGCAGGACAATTCTAGCCCCACCACGAGAGCTGTGGATAGCCTGTGATGGCAAGAGCTATAGACACTGGCCAGACTTCCCTTGCACCACCATCACATTGGCAAAAGACAATCTAAACTGCGGTGCTGTGCTTGTTTTTTTGGAGAAACTCTCTTGAGGTGCAAGGCATTGGAGGTCCTACAGTCATTCCTCCTCCTTTTAATGTACTAGACACCATAAAAGAGACAAGCCAGCTTGTTCACTAACAGGTGAGGCCCAAACTCACTTTGTCAATCTATTATAATTCTGACCTGCCAAGTCTCAGACACGATGTGTGAGCTACACCCCTCTGGCTCCTGTGCCAAATCCACCTCTGCACAGCAGGAACAGCCGCTGCCCTATAACCCATCCTATTCTGCCAGTGGCATCTTTCATGGGATCCCCAGGACAGGAGCAGGGCTGGAGCACTGCAGCTTGGGGAGCACCAGAGAGCAGGCTCTCAGGGGTCAAAGGAGATATGCTGGAACAAGTATCTCTTAGCAGTATCCTATTTCTGTGGACTCTTAGACCTGAATCCGTGCGTGTCTTTGGCAGGCATGAGAACATCCGTTACCCGACTTACAGAGTACCGCACATCAAGTCATATGGAAGTGGAAGGGCTGAATAATTCACAGAAGAAGTGATAAAGCATAAGCTCCTGTTTAAACTTCAGCTATGTACTTGTATCTTGTAAAGTTACAGACATCCAACTTCCTATCCAAACAGGGCAGTGGGAAGAGCATACAAACAAAATGGCAAGACAACTCTAACATTACTTAAAAGCTACCAATTCTTACCTCATTTCAATGTCCCACAACGCTGCATCATCACTTATCCAGGGATTGGAAGGCTCAGCAGGAGTTATAAAGGGGTCATATTCCACATATTGCTCTGTGTAGGCTATTAAACTGACAGATATAAAAAAAAACAAAAAAAAAAAAGAAGAAAAAAAAGAATCAGGGCCTGAATGCTCAGTCACATGTCACAGAGGTACAGCTTTTTTTTTTTTTTTTTTTGGTGTGCTGCTTTTTATTTTTGTAAGGATCAGTCAGTTTCTCAGCAACCACAGGCGTCCCTTTTSCCATGGATGGTGCATGCAAGGATTTCTCTGCAAACACCCACCAGCTCACTGCAGTATTTTTCTCAAGCTCGTCTCTGTCGAGATGCCCACAAAAAGCCCGATGAATCAACAGCTGGATTGCTATGGGAGGACTTCCCCCAGARAGCCATGGGATCAAGCACGTGTCCTCCTCTTCATTTGTGGCACATTGCTCTTGCCTCTTGCCTTTTTGGTTTTTGCAAACTTTTGCACCCACTTAACTTTATGCATTATGAGCAACTCATCTAAATAGGGTCATGTGCTGTAGCTAAGAATATACTTCAGTCTTTGGAGGATCACAGTCCTGAGCATCAAAGCTTCAGGCTATCAATCTTTTTGTTTTGTTACGTTGGTATACAATTTAGTCTAGTGGCACTATTGTAAAATACTTCAACAGTAGTTTATAATAATTAACTTAGAATGTAGTAAATTATATGCATGTTGGAAAAACACCTGGCCTTTATACTGGCTTGCTTCATGACGAGTCAGATAAGACATACAGCCTCTAATCCTCACTAAGATGACATTCAAAGAGCTTCCTGGGAAAAGGGCTGTGTCTGCTTGCATAAGTGATTCAGGAATTCCACTGGGGTTGGGGCTCGGGGCACATTTTTACAAAGGAAAGACAGCATGTATGAAATAAATCAAAAGAAATTTGTCCTAGTCTATATTGGAAATACTCTAAGGCACTTTTTAATTTTTTTGCCTAGGTCTGCCAAGTAATTAACTAAGTTAATTGAGTCTCATCATACTGAACAACTAATCTACTTGCACTGTGATTGTCCATGCTAAACTTTACTTCTGGTCTTCCACATGTCAGAAAGGTAGAAGAATGAAGAGACCTTGTGAAACAAAGGGTCACAAAAGGCAGAAAGTTTTACTGACCTGCTCTACAGTAATTATTTCTTTTTGTTTGTCCTAGCTCTTATCATGAGGCATTAAAATCATACACTTTTGTAACCACAGCAGGTTCCCATTGCCCCTCAGGGCACTCAGGGCTGTCTCATCTCATTTCATTAATTACATTTCATGACTGCTGTGGGTCAAGGGTTGGAGGAGGGAGCAGCGTCCAATTTCAGAGAGCAGCAGCAATCCTTAAGACATCAATGAGAGAGAGGGTTGGTTAAAAAAAAACCAACAAAGCAACAAAAAGGATCAATCAGGAGATATCTGCTGTGAAACTTGAATTGCTCCTAATAAAATAGTAAGAAGGCATCAGATGTGCTAGTACAAGTACTAGCAAAAATAAAAGGGGAAAAAACTAAATTAAATGAAACAAGGGGGAATTGCTAAGCACATTTTGCTGATTCAGTATAATGAGAGCAGTGGAATCGTTGCCTCATTGTCTAAAGGAGGCTACAGGTGGGGGACTCCTAAGGGAAAGCATTTCTGTCAAAATGCAAACCTGGACTTTTGGCCTTTCAGGTGATGTACTGTAATTCTGGTAGAAGAGGTGGTGGGAAGAGTTCACTGAAGGGTGCAGAGCTTGCCTTGAGAACCCAACTSTCTTGCAGTCAGGGGGCCCTGCTAAGCCTTCACAGTAACTTCGAGGAGCTGAGAGGATAGCACAGATTTTCACCTAGGGAGCTGAGATTGCTGCTGGCAGGAAGATGCTCYGGTTCTCCCCAGCCATTTCTGTGATGCCACATGTAGTAGGATTGCATTAACACTGCACGATGCAGTCAGGAAAAACAGTAGGTAGAATATATTGATAGTTTTTCTCAACAGTTCTCAAATTTCATTGCCAAATCCTAAACCTGACAGTGTGCAGGTCCCGAGTGGGGAGAATGGATGTGGAAGAAAGGATAAGAAAACTGCTTCCATGGTGCCTGGAGCAGCTGAGGGATGCCTGCTCCCACAGTTGGTGCAGATCTACTCCTGGAAGGGGAGCAGGGGGCAGAAAATCTGTAGCAGTGGGCATTTATTTCATGGGAGCTGGGGATAACCTTTTGAGAGCCTTTCCCTTCCCCTTCTGCTGGACAAAGGCTATCCCATAGAATAGCATGCATTCATGGAAAATGTATGTAATTGGTCTATCACTATTAAAATAATTTATATCTTATTCCTATAACAGATTAGACAGCAGCTGTTTCCCCCACCACCCCCTGCCTTATTTGCTCCTCRTTACTTCCCTCGTCCTGCCAAAAAGTGCCTTTGTGCTGTACTGATAAAATGGCAGGTGGTGCCGCTGTCAGGCTTGGCTGTCGAAAGGAGTGTGCCAACAAGTCATCTCCTGCACCCCGATCTGCCACACTGTCACCTAAACCAGTCCCGAAAGCGGGGCCCAGCCTGAAAAGTGACTTACTAATAACGGCACCTCCTTATGCAGCAGATTTGCTCCTGGCGTTTGTATTTAGCATTTCACACCGGGCTTTCAGGCCGCACAGATTTTTATTTCAAGCAATCGTTCAACTCAGGTCATCCCCATTCATTCCTCCTCACCTATCCCCRCCCCTGCCAAGCCACTGGACTCGTCAGCCCCTCTGCTTTCCTCCCTCCTGCTCYGTGACCCTCCCCATCCAGGCTGCACTTCCCACCGCTCTCCGCACCAAGCCCTGGGACCCTCCAGCAACGCTGCCACCCAACGTCATCACATAATCAAACACTTCTTCACAAGATACAAATATCACAACCACAGTTTTCATTCATTGTAATTTCAAAATGAGACTTTCAAAACAGGAGAAAAGAACTTTTTGATTGTTCTCATTTTATTTACTTTTCTCCTGGTTATCAATTTGCAGAGGGTTTGATAGCAACATTTTCTTCTCCAATTTGCGACCAATAAAAAAAAAAAGCCCAAAGCCTTTGCAAACCAGGAAAATTTTCTGTCCAGTTTTACTGAAAACTAATAGGGTTTTTTGGCATTGACAATGTTACATTTATGATGTCAGTAGCTCCTTATGACTTGAACAACAGATGTGTTATGGGGACAGGATTCGATGTTCAAGTGAATGARTTTTACAGGGTCCATCTTATTGAAGAAATACCTACCTAGAAAAAAATCAAGCAAAACAAATCTGCTTGCTTGTAAATTACTAGCCTGTAAATCACTACTGTCTCAGTATATTACGGTCATTGTAAGTAAATTCAGTACAAAATGACATTTTTTGGTAAAAGCGCAAATGTATCTTCTTAATAAAAAAGAACCAGAAAGCCCAAAACATAAATATGAATGTGCTAATTTCAATCGTACAATATAGTGTATGKCGTATTTCAGGGAGCCTCTGAATATTTTCTATTTAATTGGATAAATTTTCATTTTAATTGTTAAACTTGATGAGCCAATAGGAATTTACTTTGGGGATCTTGCCATTTAATTTGCCTAGTTTAGTACACACATGCTAGTTACAGGTGCAGGCACTGCAAAGCACATTTCATAGGGTAATCTCTTTTCAATTTGCTTAAATAAAATTTCCTCTATTATTTCTGTACAAGGCACCAGCCCTTATCATGGCCTTCACGTTCAACAGAGTTTTGCTCTAAAAGTGATGTTACTGAAGAACACGCCAGACCCTACATTTGTCTCAGTGACTCCCCTGCAAATATGCATAACTTACAAGTATCTAAATAAAGGAGCTGTCATTCTCAAATTTGAGCTTATTCTTTATCTGTTCATATTTTCCTACCAGAACTAAATATTCTGCAAGTCAAATTGTGCCTTGATTTGCCTCTGTGAGAAATCCACCTCTTAAAACACCGCCTTCAGTAGTCCAGGTACGACGCCAGTACTTCCCATAGGGTTTCATATGTATAAGTGGGAGCAGAAACTGGCCCTACAACCCCAGTACTAACACGGACATGAACACCACGTGCAACAAGACGCAAACGCAGCTCCTTCCCCAGAGCTGTGCCAGACTAGCAAGAGATGAGCACTGAGAGTTCACCCACAAAAGAAAAAAGGGTATTTTCAAATTGAAAACGGGAAAGATTTTTCTGTAAATAAACTCTAGGGTTGTGAAGGGCTGGGAAACAAAAGTACTGCAAGGGTTCTTTCTTTTGTGAATWATATTTCTGCTGCTTTTACAGTATCACAGCATCCTCATTTTTCACCTACTTTTTGCCAGTGGCAGAAGAGCGAGTGCAGAAGTGTCAGTGGTCAGCAGACAGGCAGCACAGCCGGTCAAGGAGGGGGAAGGATTGATGAACAGAAGGGGGACCAGCCTTTGTGCGTTCCTGCCTGCTCTCTGCTTCTGGAAATGCCAAACTGGAGATGAGGTAAGAATGGGAAATCATGCAACACAGGGACACTCACCTTTCTGCTACTTTGGACATCTTTAAACAATGTCTCTCTATCTGCACGTTCAGAAAAGTTATCTGAGGAGAGAGATGACAAGGACATTAACAATCCAGGAGCTCCACAGCATGCATTGATCATATCCCAACACGCTATTGATTTCTCTTTCCAAATAGCTTGAAAGTAACTCAGAAGGAAATGGGACCCTTCCCTAGGTATTAGAAGCAGCTTATTAACTGCTTCCAACAGGAGTCTCCATTTCCTATGGCAAAGACCCAGGGGAAGCTTCAGAAGATGTAATTAAAAGTAGGAAAGGCACATATTTGGGGCCGAGGTTCTTAGACTACTCAGGATGCAATGTGATCCCCTTTTTACACCGCACTCCTCTCTTCCATTTCTCTGACTGATATCACAAGACCAATAACGGCTTTACAGCACATTTGCACTCTGCTATGAACTAGTTCTTCACAGTACTCTAGAGCCTATGTTGCCTATGATGGAAAAAGCTCAAAAAATTTAGCCTTCAGGTTTAGTTCAGAAGACCACCCTAAAACTGGCTGCCTAAGAAACACRTTTAAAGCTGCCTTTACTAAAATCCTGACCTAGCGATTCCTGCCTGTACACCAGTGAGTGCTGCTTGTTGCAGGAAAGTAATTTCGAGGGAGAGCTCCCTGTGCCAGGGCAAGGATGTGCGAGTTGGCTGGCCATTCCTCGGAGTGATTGTGCAAATAACTTTTTCCTAGCTCCCTAAAAGGTCTGAATGTGCAGTCTAACTAACAGTTCATGCACYGAACGATGCCTTTCCTCACCGCCCGTCCCCAGCCTGTGCCCCAGTATGCTGGCTTCTTCCCTAGCCTTTGTCACTGCCCACTTTTCAGACATCCTCAGTGAACTGGAAATTAATCTGTCTACTGGTCTACAGACAGAATAATAGTAGATTCAAAGGTCAGTATTACCCATAATACATATCATCATACCACTGCACTGCTCAATGAAAAAAATATATATACACATACATCTATCTCTTTAAATACTTACTACTTTACATAAAGTATGTGAGGATCAAGGACAGGTAAAGCATACAATTGGTTTTGCTGATATCTCAATAATTTTATAAGCCTTTTTTTTTTTTTTTTGTGGATAACAGTTCTCAGAAGAGTTGCCATATAACCATCTACTTACTTGTTTCCGGAAATCCTCTTTTGTAGTTTTGCGTACAGGTTGGGAGGGCACATGTACAGGGCTTTGGGATTGAGACTCCTCTGTAACCCCATACACTGACTGTGAGGAACCAATAAAAACAGAAGAGATTACGGCATTTTTCTGTTATGCAATGAGGAAAAGTGCAGTATGCAAAGAAGTAACGTAACAAGCCAGCAATTTCCTACCGTTTATATCCACACAGGTCAATAATCATTTGGCCTGGAGCAAAATTTACAGATCAGACCATGCTTGCAGAYGCCTGCACTTGGAAAGTTTGCAGGCACGTTAAAAAAAGAGTTTATTTTAAATGTTAACATGCAGCTGATAATTTTTAGGAGCTCTGAAGGCCGTGTGTGTCAATGCTTGCAGGATGAACACTGGGAGTGGTCATTGTGATGAACCAAGTGGAGAAAGAAAAGACTAGAACCTAATCCTATGCCATTTTCTTTCTCTTGGTTTACTTTTGTAAAACTACACATTGAAGAAAGAGCTTAACCAGCTGTCAATGGGTCAAGTTCACATGAATCCCTAAACAGAAACCTGCAGATTGACTTGTAGCCAGAGACAGAGACCTGCACTCAATGTAGTATCAGCTACCCCTTCATTTTGTGCTTTTGCTTTTCATTTAACATTCGTAAGAGGCATGTGAATAGCTCTGCTGCAATTTAACTACCAATGAAACTTCAGGAGTCTGGTGTCACCTCCAAARCGGGGAACAAGYGATAGCACAAGAGGAAACGGTCTCAAGTTGCACCAGGGGAGGTTTAGATCGGGTATTAGGAAAAATTTCTTCACTGAAAGGATTATCAAGCACTTTGAACAGGCTGCCCAGGGAAGTGGCTGAGTCACCACCCCTGAAGGTATTTAAAAGACTTGTAGATATGGTGCTTAGGGACACGGTTTAGTGGTGGACTTGGCCRTGTTTACGGTTGGACTTTATGATCTTAAGGATTTTTTCCAACCTAAATGATTCTATGATTATAGAATCATAGAATGGTTTGGCTTGGGAGGGACCTTTAAAGGTCATCTAGTCCAACCCCACTGCAATGAGCAGGGACATCTTCAACTAAATCAGGTTGCTCAGAGCCCCCTCCAACCTGACCTTGAATGTTTCCAGGGATGGGGCATCTACTACCTCTCTGGGCAACCTGTGCCAGTGTTTCACCACCCTCATTGTAAAACATTTCTTACTTATATCTAGTCTAAACCTACCCTCTTTTAGTTTAAAACCATTCCTCCTTGTCCTATTGCAACAGGCCCTGCTAAAAAGTCTGTCGCCATCTATTTTATAAGCCCCCTTTAAATATTGAAAAGCTGCAATAAGGTCTCCCTGGAGCCTTCTCTTCTCCAGGCTGAATAACCCCAACTCTCTCAGCCTTTCTTCATAGGAGAGGCGTTCCATCCCTYTGATCATTTTTGTGGCCCTCCTCTGGACCTGTTCCAACAGGTCCAGGTTCTATATACACAGAAGAGCTAAAACTTGCTGGAAGTCAAAGGCATCCAAGTTGCTAATGATCCAGCCTTTGAAATGAATAAAGTGGGTAAACAGCTCTGAAAAATCTGTGCCCAAATAATTTCTGACAATGGGACCTAGGTACATTTCCCAATTGCTTTCAATTCTGTGGGAGTGCAGAGCAGGCAGATATCTGGGACACAGAGCTTCTAAATGCCCTTCTCAGCTCTACCCATCACCCAGTCTGTACTGCTCTGCTGGTAAAACAGGAATAGTAAATTCACCAATTCGAACAAAACAGAAGTGGTATTTGCAAAATGCTTTTTTTGGTTCCTGTTGGGTAAGTCTTGACACTGTGGGTGTCAGGCATGACTTGCATTAAAACCAAAACAAACAAAAAAACCACAACCAAAACCAGAAACTCAAACTGACCTTTTTCACCTTCTGTGGGTTTTTCATACGACGACACTTTCTAATGTCCATTTCTGTGGTGTTCACACAGCCCGGCTGAAAAGAGGTGGTAATCATATTATTCCTCTGTTTACAATCCACATGCTACCTTACCTTTCTAAAATACACAATTAGATCTTGTCCAAAATTCTTTCCTGAAGTTTGTGTCCCATAAATTATTCTTGCTAAACAAGAGACTGCATATATCCAAAGTTGGCATCTCAGCATCCAGTCTATTTACTCATAACTTTGGCACCAAAAGGAAATATTTCTGCTTAGGGGAGCTTTTTCTAGGAAGTCTGAGCCAAACTGGGTAAGCTGCTTTTCTTTCGTACACACAATAAATAATCTTCAAAACTTAACATTTATCATATATTTCCAAATCAATGGTTCCATGCATGCACAAGCCTAGAATGTCTAAAATAATCTTGTAGACACTTGGTGTGTTTTGAGCTGCGAGGAAAATCCACATGGTGACTTTAAAGGCAATGWATTTATGCAATACACGGCACAGTGTTTACTAGTATTAAAACTTTCCTGTCAAAACTTGGAAAGTCTCATCATTCAAAAAGAGCTTTACCACAGGCCTGTGCACATCCCAGAATGCTCTTTCCTGGCTGTCCAAAATCTTTCTTTCTGTTTTATCCTTTTTTCTGTCGATTCTGAAAATAAGAGGATAAACATATAAGTCATTGTACAAGCAGTGCATTCTTCTTTGTTACAGTTCCTAGCTGGGGTTTTTAACCCCATGATAAGATTAAAAAAAAAAAAAAAAAAAAATCCACTTTTTTTGTACAGCAGTGTCACAATCCCGCTTGCAAGACCATGTGCCATGAACAAAATATCACTGATGTTTACTTCAATATGTGTCAAAAGAGATTTTCCTATTAGGGTGGAAAATGTACTTTAACATCTGGTTTTTTATTTGGAGAAGAAAACATCCCTTCCCAATACTCTGCTCCCAGACCCTGAACTGGCAGGCTGGGGAAGTTCATATTTGGCTTCGGCTTTGTCAGGAGATCCACCAGGACCCTCTTTACTCCAGGTGAAGCTCTCGGCTGGTGCTGGACGGAGGTCMATGTCGGGAGGCCCCGTTGCACCCCGGTGCCCCAGCGGCACTGCTGGCATGGCCGCAGGTTGCGAAGGGGCAGCTATCCCAGGCGTTCCCAGCAGCAACAGCATGGGCAGCACTTGGGGCCACCCTCCTTAGGGCTTTCAGCAGACCGGCTCTGCCCCCCGCCCCAGTGTTGGCTGAGCGAGGGGTGGCAGCACGGGCAACCGGAGCTGCACGGCCCTCTGCAAGCCAGCGCTCACCCAAGAGACACGCGATGGGCCAGCACAACCGTAACTCAGTAACTCCAGCCCTGACGCAGCCAGGGATGGACTCACTCAAAGCACACACATCAAAGGCGACCGGGGGTGTTGGAAACAACTGTTCCCCTGTCTCTCGGCAGCATTAAGCAATTCGCTYCTGGTGCCTCACTCCTGTGCTCAGCTCTACACGTAAGCACAGCAAAGTCACCACCGGCTTGCAAGATCTACCTGCGGAGAGACTGGGTGAGGCACAGGGAAGGAGGAATTGCCTTTGCCTCCAGAGCAGGCTTGAAAAGCCGACAGCATCACTGTGCTGGGTTTCTTTTTTCACCTGGGAAAATCAGTGAGAGAAAAAAAACCCCACACCATCTGGGATTTCTGACCATCAGGTTCTCCCCCCTTCTGGTTTTTCTTCTGGAGGGGCAGTGATCCTCGGCTAAGTCTGTGCCAGAAAAGGCCTTAGGAAACGGGGGACTGAAACTGAAGTTTCTGAACACCCCTCCCCACAAAAAGCCCGAGTCCTCCACAATTCGGTATCACTCTCTGAATATCCTCCCCGCAAGGCTGAGATGAGAAACCAACTCTGCACCAGCTCTGTCCCCACACAAAGACGGAGCAGCCGCCAGACAGCAGTCGCTGTGCTGCCCTGGGAAGCAAACAGACACCCAGCCCAAAACTACTTCTTCTGAGTGAGCCCTTCGTGCCTGGCCAAAGGTGAAGATGAGGTCTTTGGCCAACCTCACACCACACAAGAATTGGAGGGACTCTTCAGAGGCTCCATGAATTGTCTTCACGGGTGCTTTGTGCTGAACTGAGGTTCTTGGTTCATATCCCCAAACTTACTGATAACTCATTATTTCACATTTTAAACTATGAAGACACTACATAATTAGATGCTCTGTGGCTGCAGTTTTTGAGCAATGTAGGTACAGCAATGGAATTCCTGTGTGCTAATGAAGACGTGGAAGACAGAGCAGAACTTGATAAGCAGGAGGAATATTTTCAGGTATTTTTGGTTTGTTTTCCTTTTTAGTTAATTCAGGGCTGTGAATTACACTGTGAATTCCAGCCCTGCCTTGTTGGAAAGCTAAAGACTGAACCATCACATGAACTGGGAACCAAGAAGATAAAACTAGCCAGCAAAAAAAGTTGATAGTGGCCAGTCCATGCTAATGTTTCAGAGAAAACTGAATGGAGAAAAGATGAATAACCAACAGTGATCGTGTCAAGAATCTGATATTTACATTTCTTTCTTAGGTAATAATTGTATGCTGTGGACAGAATGCAGAATTTTGTTTTGACTTAGTTTGGTTTTTTTTTTTTCTCATCTTGGCAATAAACCTTTAAGTAGCTGAAAGCAGAATTGCTATCTTAACTTCTAATTTTCTCTTCCAGACAGAACACTGGTATTCTGGCCGGAAAAAATCCCTTAATGACCTTGTAAATTAAAGGATAATTACCACATACTTAAATAGTGCATAATTACAATGTTATTAAGCAAAGAATTATTAAGCAAAATTCCAAAGAGTTAATCAAAGATAGAGCCATATACCTCAGCCACACCCTCAAGAAATGATGTTCCTTAACTTTTTAGCATCTAATGCTGAAAGTGCAAATTCCTTCTAGTGGTACAGTGTCAGTACTGATGTTCCCATGCGCCATCTTCACCGACCTTTCCATTTTATAGGTGACATGCACAAAACGGACATGGAGGKGCTTAGGCACTAGTTTGCAGACACTAGTCTACAAACCCTAGACCATATCCATTTTGCAGCAACAATGAAAATACGCTTAAAACATTGAGAGGCTTCAAACTTTTTTCACAAGGGAAGATGAGGAAAAAAAATATGTAGATTTCAATTATGAGCAGAGGATAGGAAAAACCCAAATAGTAAATCCAAGTAAGTTTCATGTAAGTGGTACTCAGTTCTCCACACTAATCTAGTAGTGCAAGTCGGACCGCAGAGAGCAGAGGTACAATGGAGTCAACTGGAGATTAGTATAAACGAGAAAACCAAATCCAGTCTTGCTGTAAATATCACCCTTATAATCACTTTGAAGTGGCAGTATTTTTAAACTCGGAAATACTTTACAAGCATAGAGTAACACAGACAGATGACAAAGTTCTGTTCTTTCCATTTATACAAAACAAAAAYATTACACAAAAGTAGAAGCAGAATGGGCAAGTGAATTGCCCAAGCTCCCGTGGTGAATCCAGGCCCAGGAGCTCCTGACCAACAGTTCCATGTACAGATAATTAAACCCATCTTTCAGATTCTGGCACAAACCTTCAGAATTGGCTCTCTATTGTTTCTAGTCTGCCAGTGATTAAAATTCACCAGCACCTTCTAGGCTTAGTTGCAGTAAAGACTTTGACAGAGAAGTTTTATCTGTACAGAACCCCCTTCCCTTCACAGCTCTAAATACCGGTGCAGTTTAGTGCTCCAGGATTACTCACTTCACTTGGGCCTCAGCTTGCATGAAGATGAATTCCCACTTTCTTGCAAATGCTCTCTGAAGTCTTGCTAAGTTTTCCTGACAAAAGATGAAAATAGTAAGAACAATTCATCCCTGTAATTATAACAACTGCTTAAGAGCACAGTTAGCATGGCAGATATTTATTTTTTTCCTTTTTTTTTTTAAGCTGAAAAACTCAAGATATGGAAGTCAGCGTTGGTTTCAGGTGAACTATCTTGCAGGCAAAGCAAGGTTGTAACACATCCTTTCAGGCTGCAGCCCCATAGCTGCAGCCAAGAGGGCCCTGTCAGGGAGAAGTAATGGAGTGTGATGAAGACAGCCTGAGCTCTACTATGAAAATAACGATGGACTTGTTCCCAAAAGATAACACTGAGAAGCTTTGTGAAGCTGGCGACTTTCATTTCTGATAGCAGATGGCTGCCACCTGCACGTTTCCCTCTCATCCCCACTTTCCCTTCCTCCCCCCACGGCTCTCTTCTCTTCAGGCTTTTGCTAAGGTGCAAAGCCTGAGCATCCCTCGCTCTGCTCAGGCCTGAGCGCGTTACGCAGCCGCACAGCACTGACGGCTGGGGGCTGCCAGGATGATTCATAAAAGGAAATAGCTTGTTTGCCTGAACGTTGAACGTTGTCTGAACAATGAACACCGCTAACTGCAAAGACCAGGTCCAGATGCAGCCTTGCTCTACATCTGAAGTAAAAGTTCTGGTCCAGACCCATTACAGAGAGCGTCATGATTTGAACATTTGGAGGTGGATGTGGCTTCATCACAGCTCAAGGTCAAACTCGGGACTCGGGGTTTCAGGCTCAAATGGCACCCCACGTCACATATCCACACCCACCCTGACAAGGAGGCCTATGAGACCATTAACCTGACGCTCTTCTCAATWACAGCTGGTTCAACTGTTGCAAATTTTCATTGAAATGAGCACTATTCGTTCTACTGCTGTTCTTTTTATACCTATTCCCTTTATTTCAAGAAAGTGCTAAAGTGCATGCATTACAATGCTAGAATAAATCGTCCTGTTATTTACTGTAAACTCTTGTATAATATGAGGCATAAAGCTTGGCCCTGTTACCACCAAGTCCACTGAAGAGTTTCAGCCCGTATACATGGAAGAAAACAGTAAAGCAAATGATTTACAGCTGTCCTGAACTGTGCTGATTTCCTTAACTGTGGCTACAAGGAAGAACTACTTGTAATTATGTGCAAAAACAATTTTTTGTGGGTTTCTTATTATTTTTTATTTTATTTTAAATTATGTTCACATGTGCCCTCTGGAGTAAACATGCTGAAGCCAATGAAACATCACCAATTGATGCAATATTTGAATCATGCTTATGTTTGGCCAATTATAAACAAAACTGAATGCAATTATGCAAGCTTAATCATATCACCAAGACCTCAGTATAAATGGGGGGTGGGGGATTGTCTATATATACCGCAAGCAGAACCTAAAAATGAGAAGATGTCCCCTGAGATGCTTTGTAGAGATTCTCTTTGGAAACTCCAGGTCAGTGCTGATGCCTACGGAGAAGCATTCTCACACTGCATCTCCAAAAATGTGTACTAAATATACAGGGCTCCTTCCCACTCCTGTAAGCCTGTTTCTCTCACTTGTGCTCAGCTTACATCTCCATTGCTGGATCTGCTTCAGCTCCCATAATGACTAAGAAGAGTCGGTGCCATTCTTATCTGATTGTCTCTAATTAAGAGAGCAAAGTTTGAACGTAGAAGCAATCTCTAATTGTGCAATGCAATATTCACAAGAAAAATGAGAGACTGCCAAGATCTAATTATTTGCCATCACTGGAGCATTGCTACTCTCAGTAGACAACGATATGCAAAAGTACTTAGCCATAGCTTCGCTGCATGTGTGTGGGAGCGTGTGCGCTGCTGAACAGCCTTTTGTTGCTTTATAATAGATCTTTAGAGTACTTACAGTTAATTGGTTGGCTGTGAGCAATTTTAATGGTTTTAATAATGAAATCAACAATATGCAGAAAAGAAAACTCAGCAAAAGGATGTGTAAGTGCATGCAGATTATTATATTCCTTCCTTTATGCTTGCACTTCAAGATTAGAACTCTTGGCAACTCTGGATGCCTTTCCAGGGTGGACTAACAAAGTGGCAATTTTTGCTTGCTCTTCACTGAAAGGACTAAATGGCATGTATCTATATCCATGTGCACAAAAGTCCCAAAATGTAGAAAGTAAGGAAGAAGGAAAAAGTCCATTCTTGGAAAAAACCCTAAAATATATGCAATAAAAATGTTTTCATTGTAATAAACATGAACACAGAAGTCTACTAGAACCAGCTTTGTAAACAAACCCTCCAATGAAAACCTCCACATTTGAAATTCAGCTGTTACACTGTTGAGCTAGTAAACAAACAAACAAAAAAAGTCAATATGATAGAAAGAAAAGTTCAGCTGGTCAGAGCATTACACTGCTGGCATTCAAAGAAACCCACACCAGCCCTGCCTCTCTTGCCTCCATCTTCCCACTCCTCTCCACCCAAATCCTGCACAGTCTGAAGCCAAGGTTGGGGATATTTTCATGGATAATCATTTCGTAACAGAAAATATGCCCTGAATAAGCTTGAGTAATAGTTTTTATATGGCATATTGAAAACAGTCCAAGTGCAACATCTGAAAACTTTCCATTTAAGGTCTGTAACTAGATGGGTCATCAGCAATTTAATTGCCCAATAATGTACCTGAAAGCCATCATTTTTGTGTGTTAATATCTGCTATATAAACCGGGAACTGTTAACTGGAAAGAGGAAACTAATGTAAATTTCTGTGTAATTTCCCCAATCTTGGAGGGCTGGCTATACAGCAGATGCTTTAATCTGAGATGTTGCAAAGCCAGGGACATTCCCCAATCACGTTCCTGGTGTTGTCTGCAGATCAACCTCCACACAATTCTGACAACTGAAAAAAAAAGACACAGTAAAGGCTGACCCCAAAGCACAAAATGGCAGCAATCAGTTGGCAAGCAAAGCTCTCCCCGCACCCCCCYGCTTTAAACTCTAGCAGCAGTGTACCTACGGCTTCATAATCTGCCAGCTCCAGCCTAGCTTTGTTCTGCATGGTCCGTTTGCAAAGGTAGATGGCTAGAGGGAGAAACAGAATGGAAAACAATTACAGACAGATTATTAGCACTAGTTCTTAAAAAAGAAAAAAGTGGTCCGTGCACTGTTCATTCTCATCAGAAAGCAACATAAGGCAAGGAACGAGAGGGCTGAATACCCAGCTGACATTACCTACTAGTAATCTCGGAGGCCTTAAACATCTGGGACATCTCATTTAAAAGTGCTGAGAGTAGATGCCAGGCCCTAACAAGATGTCTGAGAAAGGCACAATTGCCTCTGGGGCTGGTAAAAGAGTTAGCATTAGCAACCTGTTCCCCTCAGCACTTTGGGAATATGCCTGCCAAAGTGAGCAGCCCTGCACTTCTTTTCCCTTTTTGTTTAAAAAAACCAATAAAACTCAGGATATTGAAATGAAAACAGAAATACGGGCCATACTGTTAAAGGTATGATCTGAGCATTTTTTCATATGCTTCATCCACTTATTCTACACATTTCAAATGGTTAAGAAAAGCCTTCTCACATTTCACCATAGGCAGACACTGCAGAAACTGATGTGGTTTGGGATTTTGAGGGTCACGACGAGTGCACGACACCAAACCAGTCCCAGGCTGCCTTCGGGGAAAGCCTCAGCTGGACTGCTAGCTCACCCCATTTCCAGTACAGGCTGAAAACAAGGTCCCCAGCACGCCCTGGGTATACAGTCAGGTCTGAACTACATAAGAGAGGTCCAGTGCTCTCATTTTGRGATGGATCTAGATGTGAATTTTACAGCTTGTGTTTTGCCCTTTCTCATGCTGCAGGGCCAGGTACTTTTTGTCCAACAGCGCACCAAACTGGAGTGGGGCAGAAGGCAAAGCATCATCTACATAAAAGTGCAATAAATCTGAGAAAATTTCAGCTTTTCTTTGAAAACCAYGGGGCTTTGGTTTCCTGATAAATACAATTTTCTGACACCTTCATAGATGTTTTCCATTAGAAACCTATTCTTCTATTTAAAAATATATGTAAAAAACAGTCCTAACTCATCTAATTCTATTCTATGCTATTCCTATAATACTAACCTTCATACAATGAGCCAATATTATGCATGGTAACCAGAGCTGATCAGTTCATGTATATTTATATTCATACATCTCAAGAGCAGTTTCATCTGTAAGCCATTTACAACACCAAATAAAGTGAGAGTCAGTCATCTCACAGTATTTCTTCATGCTAGGCAGTGACCTTGCCATTAGCAAGTTAGTTCCTGTCCTGTGAGTGGATCCATGCAAACAGAAAAAGTATGAAGAGCTGCTGGGATTTCAGTTTTATTTGGGTCTACTGCTAGTTTGGGATTAATTCCTGGGAAGACTCCATCTGTACAGACCTCTGATATGCAAAGACTGATTATAAGCATATGTTAGAGATTTCTGGGACAGATGAAAATCTGTCACTACAGGGCTCAGAGCTAATGCATTTGCAACTTGTCCAGCTGTGGGTCAGCTCWTATAGGGCTTTATTTTGAGGCGTACTGTTCCACTCAATGCCCTTGCAGCACAATAATCTGACTGCAAAACCAGTTATTTATCAGGTACTATAGGAAAAAACAGAACTTCCCTCTTCAGATTGTTATTCTGATATTTACAGAATACATACCTGGCACAGTTCAGACTGTAAAATCTGGAAATTATTTTGCATATAATGAACAGCATCATGTTTCCTCCTAAGCAGTTCCCTCACTGGGATCACATAAGCCYGTGCAAGCTTCCCTGCAGATGAGCACTGCAAATGAACTATCACATGACAGACACCATTGCAGGCTACTTCTCCACCCCARCAAATGATTTTTAGAATCCATAATGAGGAGTAATTATTGCCCGGGAAAGAAAAAACACCTGATTATTCAGGGAGGCGTTCTAAACTGATCTTAGATTATGAGATATTTCCAAAGAAGCACTTCCAGAAGCTCCTGTTTTATGAGCACACACACGGATTCACTTCCTCTTCCAATGCCACACCAGGATGGCATTGATTTTATCATTTAACTGCGAAAGAAGTGCAGTTCTGGAAGAGACAGCAACATTGCATGCAGACAGCTAAAGATAACAACACTGACATATTTTCTTTATGTATTATCACTGTCTGCAGGCACTCACATGTTTAACACACCATGTTGCAGTTTATTAGCTCATAAACCATGCTCAGCCTTCTCTTTTTTACCAGCTATCAGCTGGTAATCTTAAAAAAAAAAAAAGGGAAAAATAAGTCTGATGTCATACATCAGAGAACTTTAACTATGGGTTGCCATCAGTTATATACTGGTTTATTGATCAGCCAGATGAGGTAACTTTTTATTGATCAATATATCAGRTCCAGCTACAGATCAGAGTATGTTCTCCCACAAAAGCAATATTGGTATTATTTAAGATTGCCTAGCAGCAGTATTCTGCTTGCCATAAATCCTGCCAAAACTAACAGAGCTATGGGAGAATGAAGGTAACGGTAGGTAAAACCCTGGCCTTGCTGAACTTGACAGCTACAGCTCCGTGGGCTTGAGACACCCTGGGATTTCACTTCATGTATTTGAGACAGGCACAAATCTGCCTCTGATGCTGCAGTCAGATGAGGAACTCTGCTGATGAAGGGTTTAGATGGCCAACAGTAATTATTTTAAGGAACATTTTTTCCATCACAAAATTTCTGTACTAACTTTCTAMAATGAAAGAATTATACTCTCACCATAATCTGTGTTTTCTGGTTCCCAGCAGTTTGAAGGCCAAAAGTACGGTGCCTAAGAAACAACATACACATTTTTGTAGGTTAAGAGATGAAGAACAATTCAGATGCAGAAAAACATTAAAAGTACAAAAAGAAGAATCACAAAGTCTATGGCCCAGTCTCTGCCCTCAGGGGAAACACTGCCACAGATCTCAGTAAAAGAGAGGAAGTTTTCCAGGAAGGTATCACCTTTAACATTCCTCACTGCAGGTAAACAGAGATGCTGTAATACAAGCATCTCTTGAGGAGGATGTCCAGTATCCTGGTGACATTTTAGACACTGTTGCCATCTCATCTGAATGTGGATCTCTCACCGCTCTATCCCCAGAACCTCCTCTTTCCCCAGGAATTCACAAGCACCCTGAATATTTTTTTTTTTTTCTTTAAGGAGCACGAGAAACCTCACRGCCTTTTATATATGCTACACACCACTTGCTTTTTTGGAGCAGCTACCCGTGTGATTGGCAGCCTACAAAACAATTTACTTTTTAAACAGATGGCAGAGGTCAAAACTCAGATGATTAGAGGCGTTCTGAAAGCAGGAGTCCTACTAAGCTTACTGCTTTTGTTTTCTATCCAGGTCTGCATATTGCAGTTGCTACAACTAATTACAAGGTATTACCACATATGGCTGTATTTCAGTTTTAACATGAATGAAAAATAATGTCCCTGTGATCACACAAATTACAAAACACTGTTTTGCATTACYGATGTAATGCCACAAATGGGCATAAGACATTACACACACAAAGGCTATTCCTTGCACCAAAATACAGTGAGAAAACATGGAGGGATCAAACAATACAGGGTTCAATACTCCTCACTGATATATATCTCATGAACTTCACAAGGTGATGAGCTACTGTTAAAGGAAGGACTGATGGCTGAGGTAGAAAGTGGCAAGAGGAGAGTAATGGAAAAGAAAAATTATTCTATCAGGTTATTTTTGCAGAAAACGGCTGAGGAGAACTGTTGCAGGAAATGACAACAGGCAAAGAACAAGCAAAAGTTGTAGAAAAAGATAAGGGAAAGAAAGAAAAGTCAATAAGCAGTCAAGACAATTTGATGATGTGGTTTACACAGGCTTAAAATAAGGAAAATACATTAAATGATACTCTGCTTTCGAAATCTAGCTCCTGAGAGCTGCAGAGGACAACTTCTTATGGTGTCAYTCTTTTAAAATAGAGAGAAATACAACTAAATGGGCAATCAGTATTAGCCCTGCTTCTGTCAAGTCTTGCATGACAGGAGGAGCAGGACTTTCAGAAAAGGAAGGGAATTATCATGAAAAATCTTAGTCTGAATGATGCCAGGTAACCAGAAGGTGGGGTGAGATAAGGGGAGGTCTGTGATCTCCTGAGCTTCTTTGTTCACCGTGCCATTGGTCTCATGAGATAACACAATACCACATTAGCAGTAGGACAGTGAGCATGAGCAGCAGCAACATCAGATGCAAGGAGAACAGGCTTTTCAAATAAAAACTAAATAAGAGAAGACAAATGTAAAGGAGGAACGGAAAGGTGAAGAGAAGAGAGGTCACAGGAAAGATAAGGGAGCTGGCTGGGATCATGTAACAGAAAAACACAAATTCAGCCAGCAGGATTAGGCAGTAGGACTCCAGGTTTGAACGTATTGCTTCTTTTAAAGTCATGCAATCTGTCCAAAAGGAGTTGTTGCAGCACAAGCACTCAGTTATCTAGGAGGCTGACAGCAGCAGTCTTTGGAAGGGGCATGGAACTCAAGCGCAGGATACTTYAAAAATTCAACACATCTGGAGGCACAGGGACACTGAGGGATAGAGATGTCCCAGCTTAGGTGACTGCCAAGGTTACACGTCCTCTGTAAAAGAGACAAAGCCTGAAGCTTGCCTCCTCCCACACCAATCTGTAACCAAGAGAGGATAAAAATTTGAATTTGCTGCTGGTGCCAGAGCTTGAATGTCCAACTACAAAGTTTGCCCTGGTCCATTTTGCACAGGAGGGTGGCTACTCAATTCTGTGCCAGGGCTAGAACCTGAAAATAATTTTCTTTCTCCTGGTTTAGTTCAACTCTGACTACAACAGCATTGAAATCACATATCAAAAATAATCACAGGACATATCAGTTCATTTATGTAAAAACTGTGGGTCAGAAAGTAGAAAAGAGTGATTTGGGATTCTAAAGCAGATCTTTTTGAAGGGACTTCATAACCTCCTAAGGCCTCTACCAAGATAGGTCTATGAAGCCAGGGATTGAGGCTAACGGGTGCTTAGGGATAAAGAGTGGGTGATTTCAGCAGTATTATTGCAGAGACGGTAGAAGGGGCCACATGGAAGGCAGAGTGCTCACCAACCTGAAAACGATAGAACGTCCCATCATCTTTCAGGGTAAGGACATGGTCTGAGATCGGAAAAACATAACCCTGCGCAGCGATAAGACTTCCCAAGTGTATTGCTTCCCCTGTGAGAGAGAGAAAACAGCAGGGATGCGTGAGGAAGACGCGCACTGCACACTCCCCTGCTTTCAGCAGCGGCGATGGCGACGGCTCACGCGCAGACCTGGCGCACGCGTGCCTCTCTGCACCCACACCGCATCCTTACGCCTTCCGACCAAACYGTGCAAAGCAGGAGAGCAGAAATCAGCCTTACAATACTGATGAAACACTGCTCAAATGTTTAACCTGCTGGTTTTATGTTTACAAAATGTCACACACCAGTTCAGCTCGAGAGTCTGAAATTCAGTTCAAAGCACGTTATCTGCCACAGGTGACAGCTGACAAGAAGCCTGTTCCATCAGTGAACCCCATTTGCCTCTATCAAATCTGACAAACACCTGCAACACCAGGTCATTAGCAGCAAGTTTATTCATAAAGACAAATCTGACACTGTAGCATTGCCTTTGTTAGAGGAAACGGTGCTGAGGTAAAGGGGAGCACGTATCCAGCACCTGCCAGGACAACCTTCATCACCGCAGAGGTACATTTGCACAGATTTTCAACCAATGTCAGCTGTCAAAAGCTACATCAACTTTCTCAGAGTTGCAAAACACACATCAGCTGCTCACGTGGCCCCAGGCAGCTAATAAAGCTGCTGTCTGCAGCTGAAATTCAGMTCTGGGCCTTGACTGGACTCATGAGAAGGGATGTGTGTATAGGGATGCCCTGTGTGAGACAACACTGCCTCTTCTCTCTGCTTTTACATGGTGACAGTAGGCAGCAGAAACAAACTGGGAGGTGAGATGCTGGATTTTTTTCCCTTTCCAGAAAAGGAAAACAAACTTCTGAACCTGCAGATCTTTTCTTCCTCTTTTCCCAATAGTTCTCAACTGTGCCAAAACGATTTTGGTTTCTCTTCAGAGTGAACTATTTGGACTGGGCCCATACACTGATCACTGTTTATGGCTGATTATCCATTTATCTCTCTGCTGTGATAAATTAGCAGCCATCATCTGATCCCATGATGGTGTCTGTGTCATCCTTGGCCAGTATGTCCTGTCAGTCACGGCTACCTTTCTCCACGTCATGAAAACCTGTCACTGCCTTTGCCACTTAACCATACACATCCACCAACTTCCTTTCTAAGTCTGGGAASAACCTTAAAATCAATCAGGCTTTCTTAGGTAGCAACAATTTCACAGACAGGCTAAGACTCCTACAAAGTGCTTTCTGTGTGTTGCAGTGTAAGGCATTAGACTTAATTAAGATGTTGCTTCTTATCTCTTTCCCTCCTCCTTCCYTCCAATGCTTAAATCAACCTTGTTGTTCTACTGGTATTTTAGACTGCAGCAAAATAGTATCTACCGTCTAATGGCACACACAATACAGATGGAGTATCTGTTCCTCCCCAGCTGTGGTCACCTTACCTGGATCCTCAATGCTGAGGTTCTTTACAAGCCACTGCACAATATCAGCACCTTAAAAAAAAAAAGTGAAGAACGCATTAAACACTGAGACCACAGGGGTTTAGAGCCCTAGAGAGAGATAACATTGAGATAGATACAACAGAACTGACAGGAATTTTATTCCGTTTTCCTTTTTATCTCCATGGAGGTTTCAGAATGTTTCTCCTTCTTGTGCCACACTGTAACTATATAGTTATTGACAGGTACTAAGTCCCAAGAAGTATTCTGTGTGATAGGAGCCTTGATACACTTTAAGTCAGATGGTTCCATGCAACTTGTTCTCTCCCAGCTGCTTCTCTCTCACCTCAGCGTACAGGGAGTTACGTTTCTGCAAGCACTAGCTACCAAGGAGATGAAGGAGCTTCTACTGGCACCTTGCACCTGTAATGTCAGAGGCAATAATCTAGAAGTACAGAACTGCGTTATCAGTTAAAAAAAGACAGAGGAAAGTCTCGTTTATGTCAAAGACAAGCAATGTCTTGGAGAAGGAAGTGGGATTCAGCGTGCCTGTAACCAAGCCACTGTTGAGCTGTCACCTGCTAGTGATCGTGCCAACAGCACGGTGGCCAGGAGCAGGGAAGTGAGTCTTTGAGGCCCATCAGGTAGTTTRTTAGGTTTTCAGGGCCCATCAAGTAGTACAAAGCTTGTTGCTATCTTATAAACAGCTTAAAGATCTCTAGGATTGRTCCTCTGCATGTATACAACCTCTCTATTGCTCGCATGGAAATCACAGAAGTGGCAAACTTGTCGCTCTTCAATAGAAGCTAAAGCCTTTTATCAAAATACACCATGACAGGGCAGCAAAATTTAGTTAAACCCCATACGCAGAAAGTTAAGCTTAAAATGAAACATAATGGTGTGTACAAGTCAGCTAATATGACTTGTCCAAAGTCAAAGGCAATCAGCAAAGGCACTTAGAGGCAATCTAGCAAGTCTGTGCCAAGTTATGGCAGCTTGCAGCACAACCTCACAATGCCACGTCTGGATGCAGAAATAACAGCAAGCCCTTCTCGGCGTACAGTCAATTTGTTGAGAAATATTTCCTCTTGTCCTATCGCTAGTTACTTGGGAGAAGAGACCAACACCCGCCTCTCTACAGCCTCCTTTCAGGTAGTTGTAGAGAGCGATAAGGTCTCCCCTCAGCCTCCCCTTCTCCAGGCTAAACA
>JASVER010000013.1:15463878-15529924 GCA_030449065.1 Oceanodroma leucorhoa | reverse complement strand
TGGCCTTCTTGGCCACCTGGGCACACTGCCGGCTCATGTCCAGCCGGCTGTCGACCAGCACCCCCAGGTCCTTTTCCGCCGGGCAGCTTTCCAGCCACTCTTCCCCAAGCCGGTAGCGTTGCCTGGGGTTCTTGTGACCCAAGTGCAGGACCYGGCACTTGGTCTTGTTGAACCTCATACTTCGTGCTATGCTTTGTGATATATCAGCTGAAGATAGCACACAAAAAGGAACTGATCAACCATACAGTTCGGGCTTACTAAACAAACCCCGGATGATCTTATTTGCATGGAGCACTTCTGAGTTCAGACATGGTGGGTACTTCAAGAAACAGCATAATCCACACGATGCCTGTTCCAGAAAAGGTCTGAAGAACATTTTGCCTTCCACAGGCCCAGAGCATCCCCACACCCTCAACAAACCTTAAATACAAYGAAGGCCAAGAGTCACAAGTATGATGTGCCACAGAGAGAGAGACAATAGGCACTGCTAGTGTCCCAGGTCCCTGTGATATCTTCAGGTCTGAGTGACTCTCCCATACAGGTGAAATTCCCACTAGAAACGTGGGCTCTACTCCATGCAGAAGGAGACGGCAGCTCCCGCTCCCCCCAACAACGCAAGTTGACCCACGACTCCGCAAGGAGCAGTGGTAAACCCTCTTCAGTCAGGCTTCTGCGGCAAGCAGGAATATGGACCTGACCTCCCTCCTCCCCCACCCAAGGCAAGTGAAACAATTTACTTGTCCCTCACAGGCAATCAGCAGAGCTCCTTCCTGAAGATCAGGGAAGCATCTGCTTTCACTTAAATACTGGGCAAACAGAAACAGATGTGACTGTGCTGCAAACAAGCAGCAGCTGGKCACTGTCTCAGTCTGCCTTGTTGGTATCAACGAACTAGATACTAAAGGACCCCTCTCACAAGCTTGTATTCTCAGCTTTACAGTCACTCTCCATACCTCCCAACTCCACCTAGGAGCAATTTAAGTTGCCACTATGCTATTTGGAAAGTTATTCCAGAACCTTTTTTTTTTTTTTTTTTTTTTTTTGATAGATAGAACTCTTTTTGTAACTTCCCAGCCTAAGTTTATTAATATGCAATTTATATGCATTTGATATCATACCTGCATTATCATTTAACGGAAAGAATTATTCTTCTTCCTTGATAGTTCCTCCTGAGTGTTTCTACAGAGGGCTGACACATTGCCTCCCTACCTCCATTTCACTAAACCAACCAAAGCCTTTTAATCTCCTCTTAAGATGGTCTCTCCCTCTACCATTCAGCAACTTTTGAAATTTAAGTTCCATTTCTATGCCCTGGGGTCACCGGAACTGCAGGCGGTGTACCTTGCAGAATGTCTAACCAATACCTCTGGCAATGGTGCCAGCACTTTCCTGTCTCTACTGAAACCAGCTTGCCAGATGTATCCTAAAGTCACATMATTTTTTTTGTGAATAGTAAATTTATTCAGAAAAAGATGTCTGAGGGGTCCAAAACTACCTGCTACAAGAGAACACAACTAGTGAACAGTGCTAGCTGAATAACATATGGGGAAAATGTTCAGAGCCAGTAACTGTTGTTTTGACAAGTTTGTAAATGAAACATTCTATTTTATAAACATGGATGTTCCCTTTTGCCTTTAACAAAACAAAAATATCCTAAAGATAGAACAAAACATTTGAGGTTAGAAAACCATTTCAAGACGACTCAAACTGAAGTGCTTCTGCATTGTTAGAAACAAACCAAAACCTCACAAAATGCTGTCTTTGTTCAAGCTAAACCAGAATCTTTCCTGGTTTTTCTGTTCATCTCCCAAACTAAAAACTCCGCTATTTCTCCTGATTTTGGTCTCAGATTACAGGCTTGCAGTGATCTCTGAGGCATCTTATTGCCAAGTGACGTGACACTGGGATCTGACAATCACCTAGAGTACTGCATCGCTTTGCGCAGGGGAGGTGAAGTGCATTCTGCATGATCCCTTTCCAGATATACAGGAATACTTAATGCAGGATTAAGTCCCACTCCATTTTTACATAGAATGATTGTGTCCCCAGCTCTGTGCCTCTTTTGAGGAATATATTCAATTTTCATCAAACTACAATGAGAAATTCAAGTAATGCTGAAAGCTGGTTCCCCAGTCTTTCTTCCCCTGTTATTAAAATTAAAAAAGAAAGGTTTAAAGGGGCAAGTAAACCGAAGGCACCAACTCAACCAGAACTCCTGTGATCAGCCACTCCAGAATATAAGCAGCACTTGAGATCAGGGATTTTAATTTGTCTCTGTTAAAAACATGAAGTCATTCCTGAACGTTGCCAAGAGCCTAGAAGATTTTATAGCTGTTCTCCAGTTGTCCTGAGGCAGACAGATTATCTTTCTGCTGAGTTTGCTGAACCATTATTTATCACCTGCCAAGACTGATTACTCACCCTCGGGACAATGACAAGTCTTTCCTTCCTCTGTTAATTACTGTCATCATTAATAGCCATGTCACTAATTAATATTCAATCATAATGAAAACTCTTTACTGCCATCTCCCACAACACCTTCAATTTTTAGGGTAACCCTCACACATTGGCTTTGCCTCTGCTTGYGGCTGTTTCTATCGCTGCAAGCTACTTATGTCCACCTAGAAATACTACTTATGCCCTTCCTCAAATGAGAAAATTCAGATTTATCCTTATAAGACATGGGGAAGACTTGAGTGAATCCTTTACAAGACTCTCCTCTGTCAGACTAAGACACAGATTCCTTTATCTGTAAGTTCTCTAGAAAAGTTCATCTTAACCTCTYCTGTAGGTTAAGCCCGACAGACAGTCCTCAGATAACTCACCTTCCCAAAAAGATCTTTTCTGGCTGATTTTCAGATTCCACGTTYCACAAGCTCTTTCAGAGGACACCCAAGGGAAACCCTTGACCCTGACATGTTTCCACTAAACACTAACAGGGCATTTGAGATCTTCTGAAAACAAATAGTTGGCCGTGTTTTCGTAATAGAAAGCACTGGTGGATCCAGGTAGCGGAATGGCTCCCATCTCCTCTATGCTCCTCTCCATACATCTACATTTCCTCTGAGTCAGTATGCTCAGCTCAAGGATAGTCAACAGCCTGTGAACATCTATTTCCTCCTCACCTATAATGAAATATATCTTTTTGCTTTAGGCTCTTCTTTGAAGCTGAAGTAGATTAAATTGCTTAATACCAACAGAATAGCTGTATTTCTATGTGCAAACAGATTCACAATGACCATTTATCCAGCTACCTGGTTTAGAGACAGACTAGCAGCTTTATATTTCTTGCTATTTTCTCCATTTTCTGTTCGGCCTCAGTGATCCCATAATAGTAGCTAGTGTTCTCAGAAGGCCATTGCCTGTCAACATGACAAATGAGTGGCCAGCCATGAAAAGATAAATTAAAAAAAAGTTCACAAGGTGTGAGGCCATTGGCAAGATGCAGTTAATGAGGTGAGTCACCACCACTATATTTGATACCTTTTCTACTCAACCTAAGTTCTTCTACCTCTTCCAGAAAATCCAGGACTGACTTGGAAAAAGTAGAGCCATCTATAATCAGATTCACCCATCTTCCACGCACTGCGGGAAATGGCAAAGGCAGACAAAATGACGTACCCTCCTCCAGCAATTTCTAAAGATCTGCTGCCTGGAGGGGAGACTGTGCTGCCGGTTCTGGGCAAAGGAGCCAGGACCACCGGGGTCTGCTTGTTGTCCAGTGGACCGGGCACGTCCCTGACAGGGCATACATATGTACGTACACACACACATATATGTATACAAATAAAAAAATACAAGAGTATTTCTGAAACTTCAGCAAACATGTGCACCTTTGCGTTTCTGTTTATGCCTGATAAGATAACTGTATTTTTTGCTGAGCGTTCTGAGATGGCAGAGCTGGCAAGCACTGATGAGTAGAGGTCCACAGTGATTTGACATGGGACATCTCGTGTTACCCAGGTGYGGCATCAGTGACCAAAGACCGTCCAGCAACTACAGCCGATGAGGTGGGACGCTTTGGATCTCAGATTGTTCACAGCCTCACATTGCACTGACAAATACTAATACTGAAGAAAGTAAGGTCTTAAAAAAAAATTAAGAAATACCGTCTGATCATGTTAAGAAAGAATTTGTCATATATACATGTCTATAGGAGGAGATATAAGATTGCTTGGTTATTTCCAGTCTTTTTCCAGTGTTAGTGTAACCCTAACATTCTCTGAACATATTTTAATGATTTTTAAAAAAAAAAAAAATTTTTGCATAGTAGGGTTTTTTTTTAATTTTATTTTACAAAAGGAATACRAAAAATGTGAAATGTCCAGCTCCTTCCCAGACCTTATCTACACACTTCATGACACACTCTATGGGCAAACAAGCTACGTGCCTAGGCTCTGCTGTCAGTAACCTCCAAATTCAAGGTCCGGACAGTCTTTTGATGCAAGGGTGAAAATGTGTTCTCCTTCCTGTCACTTCATTCTTCAAAACACATGAACTCATTTTAGCACCAAATTTTCCACACAATTTGCTCCTGAACTCAGACCAATATTTAAATATTTCTATCAGAAAAGAAAGATTGGAAAAAAACCCAAACCACAAGCAGTCAAAGTGACATAAGAATACATGCACAGGTGTATGAGCAGCCACTCAAGCTGCTTTCTACCCTGCCAACCACAGCGATCATGCTATTAAATGGAAATAATGCATTTTGATCCCCCCCCAAATGGCACTGGGTCCTTGGTAAATCTAGGACAAAAAGTTTAATTAATTATCCCCACTTTTACCACCGGGCTTGCAAAAATAAACAAATGAACATCACCTACGATAAAGGGCAAAACAATTTCATGCAAAATTTCTCAAGGCCTCCAGCACTCCCTGCTACTATTTTTCTTACACAGAGCCCTCCACTGACTCCCACAGCGATTTCAGCTAGGTTGGAAGTATAGACTCCTGCTCACAGCAGGGATTTAATGCAAAGCGCCGATTTTTATGGTAGGGGAAAAAAAAATTAGAAAGAAATATCTAGGTCCCTCCTTAGTATTACGTTACAAATATTGGGAAAGCACTTTATAGAATTTGCCTACAGTAAGCACATAAATAAATAGCAATGCCAACTAAAAAAAAAAAAAAATCTCCGCAGCTGACTCAGAAAATGTGGTAATTGCAGCTCTCCTCCATCAGCATGTGGTAATTGCACCACTCAGTGTCAGCAAGGAGCATCATCAAAGCTACAACAGCTTAGAGCTTCTAGCAATAGCAATTTTCCTTTACATTATATTCACTTTAAATCTTGTTTGTGAATTATTAACAATCATTAGCAGCAGGAGCATTACCCCTTTTTGATCAAAGCAGCCCAAGTTTCTAAGGAGTCTTTTTGTTCATTTTAACTTTTGAGTGCTTGAATTTACAATTTACTTTTCTTGTAACACAAAATTTGAAAATATAATACTTTGTGCGAAGTAAGAACGATGCTTGTTGGGAAGGTGGAAAGCAGCACACAGAGCTAAGTTGCATGTGAACATTCCAKGATGATAAAACAATAATAAGGACAGAGTATTTGTAAATTTAATGGGTTCAAAATCTCTGATCTTCTGCCTTTTACTGACAACAGTGTGGGTTATTTATCACAGTGTTTGGGCTGATATGACATTCCAAACATTTCTTCATCCCTCCTCTGTCTCCTTTACTAAGTGTTATCTACAGAAAGCTGTTCAGCGTGCTTGCCCATTTATACCAAATGTCGCTATTTCAAGAGATGAGTATAAATATAAATACTCATATAAATATGAGTATAAATATAAATATAAATCCCATATAAATACTAATCACTGGGTTTTGTATGTTGCTTTTGAACTTAGGAAGCACGCTGTACCTCTGTTGCATGAGTGTCTGTATTTGTGTGAACAAAACCATATGGGAATCTGACCATAGATTTATCGAAAGCCTATTAAAATAAACAACTCTGATGTTTGACTCGTGCACATTCTCGTCCCTGACACCAGGCCCTGAAGCAAAATTAACAGCAAATCTATTAATAAATTCTTTCACAAAAGGGAGTAATGACCCAGAGCCGTGGCTGCACTGCAAGGTGTTGATAGAYGCTTGTGGTGTTGGGCGAGTGACAGAAGATAACCTTCCAAGGAGAAAGAAAATGCCACGGGCTCCTCTAGTCATGGTGGGGAAAGAAGATGAGCAGCTGAGGGAACCAGCTCAGGGAACAAGACCAGGCAGAGGGCAACACACCAGAGTCGCAGAGCTGCTTGTGTGCTGTAACAAGGAATTGAACAGGAATTTCTAGCAATCGAGTGTTGACACACTTTGAAATAGCTTACAAAGTAATGGGCTGCAAATTCACAACTTAACCATCAGCACTGCAGTGTAAATTTGATCTTTGTCTCCAATACGTATTTTACATGTAACACACACACCTGATTCTCTCCTGCCTGCATTTTAAATATAGATGGATATGAAAGATGAAAGACAGATTTGGATTTGCAAAATCCAAATTCCTTGTGTACTTTCATCCTGTTCCTAGCTCCTTCTTCTGAACTGCTATTTGGAGAGACTTTTGCCTTCTCATCGAATTGGCCAGGTTACCAAAGCGCACGTGCCCTCTACCATGCAGACCTGTAGAGGCAGATTTTCACTAGGCAGGAATCAATACATGATCAGACATGACATCACAGGGCTCTCTGTGGGCTAATTTACCCAGGTAACAAAGATAAATTAGATCGTAAGATCTCGGCGACATAACAGCCAGACTGCTTTCGTTACAACGCTGCCCATCTAAAAATAGTTCAGGTAGCTTTACAAGGYGTGAAAGCAGGTAGTAGAAGACATACCTGTAGACAGGCTTCTGGCTTGCAATACCCTTCCATCAACAACACTTAAAAGCAGGCAGCCAGCRCTGAGGAGCAGAAGGATGCCACTAGCTGAGAGCCCTGGATTTAAAATGATTGCTCTACAGTGGTATTAGTAAGGCTGAGTTAGCAAACCTCTTAATGGAGGCAGAGTTAATCCCAGTGAAAGAGGTCTGCCAGCACAGCTTAAACGGGGCCCTCAACTGGAAAAAAAGCAGTACCAGCAAAAGGTCTTTTTCCAGTTGACCTGCACCAATATAAAGCGTTTGGTGCTACGCCAGCCTCAGCCTTGTTCTCACTCTGCTTCGACAGAGCCGTGTCACGTYGGTGTCGGCCCAGCCCTCGCACCCGATGCTCAGCGCCTTCGACTGCTTACACTGACATTTGCTTGCACTGAGAGATGCCAAGCAGTGGTCTTACCACAGTGATTTATTTGTGCTAAACATTCCTCACCTGCCTTGGAAGACCTGAGCTGCTATCAGGTCTGTGCTATGTACAGACAGGCCTGGCATCAATAAGCACGCTGATAGACCCAAACACACACATGCACCCTCCAGAACTCAATATACCACAAACCCAGTGCAATCCCCCCAGCCGTTGCATCACTTGACTAGAATTTGATGTGCTCCAAATTAGAGACATATTGTGTGACCCGTGCCCAAATCTTGTTCTCCTCAAACGCAACCCCAAACAAGCTGCTGTTACTACAAGCACGGGAGGAAACTGCAAATCCAAAAAATTAACAATACCACATTTTGCATCATTCAAACCTGTACCCGCTTCTCCTATAACACCCACAGAAGACGAGCTCCTTGCCTTGAGAGCCATTATAAAGGTATACAAGAGGCAGGAAAATTGTACCTTGCAGTCCCAGCCTCCCAGCAGCAATAATATCAGCATTTCATAGTAGCATCACAAGTTACCTCCTTTTACAAATCGCTAAGAACTGCGGATGTCTCAAGACGTACCTTTACACCTACAATTGATCATAAATGTACAGTTGCTTTTCAGGCTGCTCTGCCTTTGCATTACTCAGGCTACTGAAGTGGCTCGTATAGCTTAGCAGTTTGGCTCTCTGCCATATAGTAGTGTTTAGATGCTGTTCCTCACGCTGTCAAAATGATTCAGCAACAAAACAGCAAGGGAAGCAACTCCGAGCACTGCTGTGGAATCGGGGCTTTTGAAGATTCCCGTGTCAGATGTTGTTAGGGCTGGAACATTTTTACTGCTACGCAATTCATGCACACAGTCTTTAAATCAAAGGCAATCTTCCTGTCATTTCAATCATATATTAGTATTTTTAATAGCAAATTTTCTTCTCCAGGAAAGAGGAAAATCGATAAAATGTAGAAGCGACTGGTGTATTTCAGCATGTGACTATCAGGTCACTTCACACTGTGCCCTCATTCACAAAGTGGGTTTCAAAGGCTGTCACATCAAGGTCCTCCTTGCCCTCACCAGTGTTCGAACAGTTTCCCTGCAAAGGTGTAAATGTCACCAACTGGAGCAAGACAGTAAAGTGCTCTGAAAGCTGCAGCATTTTAATGATTTTGGCACAATATTTATTTACTAGGAGATCTGACCCTGTAGTCCTCACCCGTGCCAGGTTCCTCTGAATTTCCACAGTAATTCTGTTTGCAGATGCACTCAAAATTTAAACCTCCTAAAGAGCTCTGGCCACAACAGATCTCTCTTTCACAAGATCACACACTTCCACGTTAACTGTGGCAACATTATTGTCTGCGCTCTCTATTATGGATAAGGATAATTAGCATCATCAAATTCTTTGAGAAACCAACTTCATCCTGACATGTTGCTACTCTTTTCCCTCTTATTCTTCAGGAAAGGCTGATAACCACATGCCSTGTTTGCAGTGATGCAGGAACAGTCACATTACCCGGAAAGTGAAATAACCTGACATCTGTAGCTCTTTTCCCTCCTGGAGTTCCTTGTCCTGAAAATGAAATAATCTGTATTGTACAGCTTTTTTCCCCCCTTTCCTTGCTAGGCCTTTCAATCACATATAATGGAGGGTGCACTGGAGTGCAGTTGGCCTCACTGGATCTCTGTACTGGTGCAGCAGTCAATCATGGACAATTCTCCAGTGGCATTAAGGTTGCACATACAATCTCTTTTAGCCAAGGGTAATGCCAGATGAATTATGATCATATAGCAACTGCTGACAATTTACTTACTGCCACGCTAAACAAAGAGATAGTATTGGCACTAACACTAGAGGCTGTATTTTAAACAGGGCTCCTTAAACCATGTGTTAAAGGGGCTTATACTGACAAGGAGCTGCTGATTTTGCTGGCAACAGCTTGTCCTGCATTTCAGATTTGGGCAGAGATCTGAATCAGTGTGAATTTTAAACATGCAGAACAATTTAATGGTAACACTGAAACAATCAACAAGCACAAATGTGTTAATATTTATAATTAAGTAACAAGTTCAAAATAGGTAAATTATTTGTTCTCTTCTACGTTTGATGGATTTCATGGAGCTGCACATAATAAGACAAGCAGCAAAAACAACAATCAACTTCTGTTAAATACCTAGATTTTAAAATTGCATTTCCTGTCTGGTAAAACCTTCAAGTTTATTTTACCAAATAACTTCTGAAAGTAAGAAGCATTTTAAAAAGTCAAAAGCAGCAGTAAACAAATACAATTAAGTTTAAATAATTAAATCTACTGCCAAAACATTGTGTAGCTTAGAACTGCAAAATATCTGTCTATATGAATTTTAGAAAGCATTTTTGTTTCCATACTAAGACAAGAAGGAATCTAGTAAAATATTTTCCTTTCTTTCTTTATCTCCCCCCCCCCCCYCCAAGAATTTGAAGACCAACGTTTTATTTAACTCCTTTCCATGTAAGTATGGGTTTGGACTTGGAAAATCCAACGGGCTGCTCCGAAGCAGCGATGATTTTAGACAGCAACAGGCCCTGAACGTGGGACGGGCTCAGAGCAGGCACGGCTGCGTATTTGGTTGTTACCCAGGCAGGAGCACAAAGCACAGCCCTCGTAAAGCCATTCATCGGGCAGCGAGGATCAGCCCTGCTCACAGCAGCTCCTCAGAGAGCTTCGTGGTGCAACACCCGACAGCCGTGGGACAAACCTGACAGTGCTGCTGCTTTCCTGTTCCCACCCAAGAACGCCGCAGTCGGAGGCCCAGCAGCTTCACTCGCCTCCTCCTGGAAACCTCACCAGGGTGAGGGTAAGCTGTCGGCTGTCACTGTTGACTCTTGACAAAACCCAGTCTGGTGGCTCTCTAGAAATAGGGCCACCGGGCGCATCACCCGCTTTSTGCGCTCTGAACTCGGCCGCGTCCTGGCCAGCGCGGCAGGGACGGCCTCGGACCTCACAACGTTTCTCAGCGGGCACAGTTTGCCTGGGCAAATTTGCACAAAACAGCCTTATAATGCAACAAAACACATTCTGGCGCTTTTAGTTTCCAAATAGGCAAAGCTCAAAATCCTCTGTGTGTAAAGCAAAAGCTTTTTTTAAAGCCTGCAACACTGTGTTCTGTAAGGTCTTGGGAAGTATTTTGATTAATCAGAAGTTTAGGGAGGGAAGTTTCAAAGATCTTCAGAGAACAGAGTTTCGCAAATGATTAGAGAAACTAGAACTATGTAAATACTTTAACAAAAAACCTTCCAGTAAATATGAAAATAAAAAAAAGGCAAATGCATTTCACTTGTGCTCACAAGACTTTTGCGTTTGCTTTCCAGTAATAACAACCGTTTCACGTTTATATTGTAATATCCTCCAGGTCCCACCAGCAAGCGCTGTGCAAACACAGTTAGCCCTGCCTCTGATTTCATTACAGCAGCGAGCTGGCTCACAGGGCTGTCAGAGCAACAGTTAACGTTTCAACAAGCAGTCACGGAAAGCAAATGCCGGTTTTCTGGATGTGAGCGTATCTGCTGGAAACCTACTTTAAAAAGTCACGGGCACCGACCACAGAACAGGGACCGTACCACATGGACTTTACGGTAAATCAATGCTTGTTAAAATTAAAAGAAATTTTCCTAGGATTACAAACATTCTTCAAATACTTCCAGATCGCGTTCTCCTTTAAAATACATATTGCTCCTTCCCTCGTTTCACCTTTTGCCCATTCTCCCCCCTCCTTGCCCCAAACCTCTGGTGCGCCGCTGGGAGGTTTGAGCCCACCGCGCCCCAGCCCTGACGCGGTCCCTGAGGGGACACAAGGCGGGGGCTGCCCGCCCGCCCCGGCGGCGGCTGGGGGGCAGTGGTGCCGCCCAGGGAACGGGAGGCAGCGCGGCGGCAGGCGGCCCCTGCCCGGCCCGAGGCAGGTGGCACCACCGCGGCCGGGCTCGGCAGCTCTTCGGCAGCCACGGCCACCGGCCCTCGTCTGGGTACAGCCCGTCCCAGGCTCGGAGGGCCGGACCCGACACCCGCCCGATGCCGGCTTATGGACGCTGCAAGTGGGAGGGAAGGCTGAAGGCAAAATGGGGTGGAGCCCACACCCACTTTGGAGGCGCCCCTCATGATCTTAAGATGTAACTATTGCAGATAACGACAGTAAACACAGACCCCAGGCGGAGAGGAGCCGGCGCCGTCCTCTCGCGGCCCGGGCAGAAACATGGGAGAGGGAGGGATGACATCTCCGCTGAAGTCACTCACAGGGTGCAAGAGAAGCGAGACAAGAGGTCCCAAGAAATCAACGTGCAGAATTACAACATCACAGTAAAATACAAGTCACACCATCGGGTTGCATCTGAGAAAGGCGGAGGGAGGAAAGGCCTTGTTTATCTTCTGTTTATTTTTCACTTTCACCTCAGGACCACGCATTCGCGAGGAACACGCTCAGATGTGCGATGCTCCTGGTTTTCCTCAATGAGTCATCAGCATCTCGCACCAACAAGATGGCGACAGGGCGGACGTGGCCCTCCCATCGCCGCGCCATCAGCCCGGGCAGAGCTGTGGAGGGGTGTCTGTCGCCCAGCCCAGCCCGCTCACCAGCCCACTCCCGCAGCAAAGTTAGGGACGTACGGAAATATTTGTAAGACCTAGTGGGAGTGCCGAGCTTTTTACTGTGCTATAAACCTTCCCTTTTATAAATGTGTTCACTTCTGTTTTACTGGGGAGGCAAAGGAAAACCTTTATTTCTGTGGATCTCAGAAATGCAATCAGATAAAAAAGCCTGGACTTAAGAGGAAAAGATGGATGAACATCTGTAATCTGAATTACTTCTGTCCTCCCAGAGGAAAACCACCCACCCAAAACCGAATGGGTTAAAGTTATGACCTTATGAATTAAACTGAATCACTTGAGAGAGGGGAAATGTAAGCAGCAAAAGATACAGAGTGTATTGAGAGGAACAAAAGTTTTAAGAAATGAATGTTTTGAAAGTACTACAGCAAATTCATCTAAAGAACAATACAACAGAAACAAGTAAAGAAAGTCAGTTCCAAAAGAGATCCTGTTAAACCCAGGGGGAAAAAAAAAATTTAGATAAAAGTCACTTCTGTCCAACAAAATGTTTTGTCATATAGAGAGGCAGGCACTAAAAATGAGATAAAAATACAAGAATCCATGGCTTTGTCTCCATGTCAGGAGCACAGGTCAGAGAGTAATTTGCTGGATTGCTCATGTATGATCCCAGAACAAGCATGAAAGTGATGTGTGGAAGAAGCGGGACCAGAAACCCGACTGTACAAAAGCAAGGTAACTCAGAGATGGTTAATCATGACACGTGATTAAGCATAATGATACTGAATACATGTATTAATGTTATAAATACTAAATACTATAAATACAGATCTCAATACAAAATACTCTTCCAAAGGCCATATTAAAAAAAAATTAAAAAATCACAAATCCAATGAACTCTGACATAGCAAAGGCCTCCCAAGTGGCCTCGTATTTTCTAAGAAAACACACAATTAGCAAGTCCCAAACCAAGAGTTGTATTGGAAAAGAACTGTCTTCAGTGGGCTACTGGGAAGCCTTTACTGGATCTGTCCTCTCAGGACTTGCCAGGCTAAATATCTCGACCACAAGAGATTCCAAAATGAAGTATAATCAAGAAACAAAGCAGGCTCTTGTGCTGCTTGAAAACTCAACTGGCATTGACCATTCTTCCTTTACTCTTTTCCCCATCAGGTGCGAATTTTATTATCAATATTTACTGACAAAAAGGGTGAGAGAGACAGAATATCTATGCTTCAGCTAAAAGCAAAGTACAGGCAGGAACCCTGTAAAGCTTCTCCCAGACTACCCCTTTGCCAAAACTCCCTGGAGGGACCTCACAGAGATTGGGAGGGTTACTCACTCCTCCTCCTCCTGGACACTCGACACGGTCAAGGAGGGTGCCAACAACAACTGCAATTTTTTGTGATGTAAAAGTTTTTCCATAAGGAGTTAAATTGCAAGCCATAGATCAGCACACAYGTAAGCAATTCTGAGAGAAAATTTGAGAAAACCAATTTTGAGATAAAATATTCTAGAAAGGCCAACTTCTTTTATTCTTTCTTTCCTCCTCCTCCCCCCAGTGATGGACGTAGAATAACCCTGTGGCCGTACCCCATATTGCTTGGTCAAAAACTGCAAACAAAGTTTCTTCAGCCAATCACACCGCCCGCCAGTGCTGGCTGAGCCTTCTCCTCTCTTGCTGTGGCCAGCATTTGGGGTTTTGTACCAACTGCACTGCTAGCGGCACTGTCACGACTCCGCTGCACCAGTCGAAAGCACGGCTGGTCACTATTTACAGCCGTGGTATCTCACRAGCTCAGCAGATTATGCCCAACACAGAGCTTTATTCTGAAATAAACTTTTCAGCCTGTTCACACTCTGATTAGCAGGAGCTTATGCTGCATGTACAGAGGCAAGTGCAGATGTGCAGAGCTGCACGCTCTCCTCCGCCAGCTCAGGTTTGTTCCTCCCTTGCAGTTAGAAGGGAGAAAGAGTAGAATTGAGTGGAGAAAATGTACAAGGAGCAAAAGGATAAGCCTGTAAAAACCAGTCCCAAGGAATAAGAACGTAGATGTTGAAAACAGTGATAGGTATGCAAAAATAAATTATCCTTACAAAACCTAAATGGTCCAAATGTTACTCTGAAATATGCGAACATACTTTCCACTGAAGTCTGTAAGAGTCTGCACATATACCTGAATATGAGTCAGAAATATAAAAGACGACAAGTCCTTTTCTGCTACTCATTATATCTGGACTGGAGCTTGGCATCAGGGATGTCCAAGCTTCAGTTCTGGTACGTTGCTGTACGGCTTTGGAAAGACCTTATAAAGTTCCTGCAGGTCCTGCAGGCTGAAAAAAGTGTAATAATAATATTCAGGTGTCTCTCAGCAGGGTTGTAAAGATTAATGAACTGATGTTTACCTAGCACTTTGAAAACATAAAACACCATACAACTTCATAGTGTGTTGAACATTAATACTAATTCCTGACAATAGAGTTCCCAACTTCTACTCTCCTGTGCAGTCTCTCTTCTGTAAATGCTCATTTCTGGTTTTACTTTCACAGACTGACACCTGTCGGTGCTTTGCAAATTTTGCTAGCATTATGCCCAGAGTATACCACAGCAGGTCTCAAGACAGGCAACTCAGAATATTGTTTCCAGCCCGAGAGAACAAATTGCAAGGGCAATATTTACATTCTCTTGCCAGCTTGCTCACAGACTGCCTTGTGCAAACACTATCAGTCTATGACAAGGCCATGCAAATTTGAAACCAAGATCCCGGTCAAGTAACTTTATCTTTACAAGATTTACTCAGCATTTGTTCGGTACTGTCTAGGACTGGCCCTTTTGTAGGGCCCACAGATACTAAGCTCATTCAGCCAAGGACCATGTCCTTTATTTGACACGTTCTTCTTCTAACATTGCACAGCTTCAATGCTCCAGCCTCACACAATGAGCTCACACAGCTTCCCTCCACGACTGTGACTACCTGTGCTGCAAACTTTAGGCAAAGGCTGCCAGATTATGGCTAAACCAGCAATTTACCAGGAGCTGGTCTGGTGAGAGGAGAAGAGATTAAAGCAAGAGTTGACACTTGTTTCTGAAAGTCATGAGGGTCTTCTATGTGTTTAAATTTGAAAACACACAGAGAGGCATGTCACAGATGTGGAGATGACAGCCTTATGATAAAGTGCAGTACAGCATGACAAATTATTGACCCACTTCTTAAAGAAGCATCTCTCACACCAGATAAATCTCATCTTCCTTCAACACACCCTTCCTGTATCTAACATTGCAATCCACAATCAGCATCTCCAGCTTTCCTTCTACGTCCCATTGAAAATAAAAACCTTTCTTCAAATTACATCTACAAAACACCAGAATGCTGGTCTAGCCAAATGATATTGCGACTAACTCTCCTTAGATTTAGACCTGGACCTCACAAATACCTGGCTTTACAGGAACAGCGAGTCTTGCGAGGCTCCCCTGGGGATATCACTTCCCAGTAAACAAGCAGCACTTAGATACATCAGTCAAAACCGGTATCACAGAAGCCTCCAGAAAAATACAGAAAAGGCCAACAGACTTGTGGCCTCATGAGAAGACCATAAGCAGATCAGAGAAGCACAAACAATTTAAACAGTACAAGATACTTAATCTAGCATGGTTAAACTGTTCTCCTGCTCTTCTTCCAGCCCACAGGAAACAAGTGTGGCCCCCAATCTAGACAGGTAAAGCCAAGGGAGAACAGATTTATCCCTTGTTTAAAACGTAAACACAAAAGGATAAGGATGTGTTTATTTCATGACCATTTCACAATAAGTTTGCAGAAAACTGGCTGATTCAGGATATGCAGTCAGGTCCAGGAAGCATAACAGTGACAGCAAAGCAGAAAAGCATACAGCAGGCTTACCATGGGCAACAAAAAAAGCAGTTTTCAAACAGCTGCAGATGCTCAGGAGCTAGACAGTTGTCGGTAACGCCCATCTGAAGCACTACTTGCAGGGATGGCCAGCTTATGCCTTTTGCGCCACACGGCATTCATGAGCGGTTCAAGTGAGGTTCCCACCCTGAGGGACTCCCTTGCACAGGAGCTTCTAGGTCATCCGAATCCCTGACTGCAGGAGAAAGAGTGCCTGCACTGCTGGACTGCCATCGGAGCCAGCATGGGGAGGTGGGCACCATGGGAGGCCRTGGGCATCTCCACCTGCTAATTGCTCTTCAACTCTCACACTTCTGAGGCTTATAAAATGGGGTCAGGAAGCTGGCTGCCTCCAGCCTTTTGGCATGRTTCTGTGACCCACTCCGTAGCACCAGAGTTGCCTAGCCAGCCCAGGGAACGCTTTGACCTCTCACCACATCAAGCTGTCCTGGCTGGGCAATAGCTGGTTGGGTTAAGTTCTGGTATTAAGGAAGAACATAATTGCCCATAAATACAGACCAGTTTGACCACTAATGAATTCCTCCCTGAGGAGACAGAGAGCTCCATACAAAACCCACAACACCCCTTGCCAAAGCACACACCAATGAAAACAGCCACACTGTTGATGGAGCTTAATTGCTTTCATAGTATTAAAATAATGTAAGAAAAGTTGATCTATAGCAACAACAAATAGGGACATTTTATCATCTTGCTGTTATCCTTTTTGCAGGAAGGCCATCAGTGGCTATCAGGACTGGAGATAAGTAGGTCCCCAGGTTGGCTTAGATTCAGCTAGAAATTTCTTTTTTCCATGAAGATCTCTTCAATTTTATTATCTGGTTATTAAATGCACATTTTTGTCTTAAATCTATTTTGGAGTAATTATATGGATTATGCTGGTTTAGAATGCTCCCTTTTATGAAACTAAATTGTTGGGTATTTGTATGCTGTCTGTAATTTGGTATTCTAAAGTAATAATTCTGAGAGCAAAACAATGAACCTCCTTGCCTGCTTCTCCTTTTCTTCTCTCTAGTTGTTTGCATCCCTTTGCCTCCCTGAATACACAAAGACATGGACATTTCCCTCGGATTATTACTGGGCCATGGCAGCCTAATAACCATTCATGCTTTTGAGAATTTCCCCTAGATAGATTTGTTACATCTTTTGACTATAAAGGATGTCAACCCCAGACAAAATACCAACGCAACAAAAAGGTGTCCTACACACATCCTTTCTGTATTTTTAAAAGATGATGCTGGACACAAGTTTCAAAAATGCCAAAATGACTTAAGAGTCCTTTGTCACATTTTCAAACTGAAAGGCTCTCAGGAGCCTACATGCTATCGGCTTTCAACAAATATGTATTGGCATAATAGTGAGAGGCATTTTTTTAATGGCAGACTTACTTTTTCAAAGGCACTTCAAGTGTTTCACTTAGCCACATAAATATTGGAGGAGCATGCCCTCAGTTTCAAGCGTTCAGCTCTTTCTTGAGCTGGCGTACAGTCCCAGACTAAATTCCATAACTCATCAGGTTATTTCTTTTCCCTTTACAATTCATCAGTCAGCGTTTTGTAATACAGATTAAGATTTCTGGGAAAACGTGGGCATATTTTTTCTCTAGTTACACTTCCATGTATAATTATACATTTTAAAAACCCCATCCACAATGTGTGAACATTTTAGTTCATACACAGTAAAATAAGCAGCTATAACACTCACGTCTTCCAGTACTGCAAAGATTTCTTCTAAATTATCCATGATATGTATCAAAATTGTMCCTTAAGGGTAAGTGGTAACTTCTTGCATGAAAGTCATCACTAATGCAACATAAAAGGGACAAAGCACTCTGTAGTTCACATATTTGACTAACTGTAAGYCACACACTTTAGACCCTGGTGGACATTTGGGTTTTTTGGTACATTCCAARCACATCTGTAAATCCAACATCTAAAAAAAATTAAAAAGTTTTGCATCAAAATGCCACCATTCAGCATGATCCCAATCAAGCATAAAAGGCTGAAAAGCATCTGTGTGACAAGCACAGCCCAGAGATGGGAAGAGAAAATAGGGGTGATGGCAAGTGGCAAACAAGGTTAGTACAGAAGAACAGGTCGAGCGTGTCCAGGTGGGATGTGTCGGGATAAGAAAGGGAAAATCACTTCCTTGAACTACAGGAAAAGATGAAACCTTCAAGTGTTCATTTCACTAAGGGTGAGATGTGCTGGCTGCTGAAGGTGATCAGTGCAGGATCCTCCTGCATAGTGCAGCTGGTTCTCCATGGCACTAGCAGTACCTCCAGCTACAAATGCATGTTCTCAGCCAGCCTCTTCATCTACAATTAAGTAACTGAGATGGTTACTTGACTGTCACTTATTATATTAGTCAGGTTAGAAGCAAAGGACTACTTTCAATATCTACAGGTTAACCTGAATGTTCTTTCGGTCAAAYATTCAAATCCAGCTCTATGAGAGCACACTTTTGTCTATGTCACACACACAAGGTGAAAATTACATTTTGTGTATGTTTACAGGATTTTACATTTGCCAACGTAAAATGCTGAAAGAATTATAATCATATTCCAAACTATTTCCTAGAAGGCTTTTTTATCTTTACTGTGAGGTAAAAACATTTGTTCTGCATTTCTGAAAAATGAAAACACAATCAAATCCAAACAGAATGGCAAAACATTTGACTGTGTCCCCCACCGAGTCCCTCCTAGTGGACAGCTGGARACTGAGGAATATACCACCACAGTATGGCTATACATGGCTTTTTTTTCTTCTTATGTGCTACCCTAGRTATCCACTGCAGGATCCATGGCCTAACAGAATATTGGTGGGCGTTGGTTTGACTCAGAGTGGGCATTCTTACTACATCCCTTAGAGCCTACCTTTTGCAGTTCATACCTGCTAACTTGCTCCACGTTAGTTAAGAGTCTCACCTCAGAGAAATCTTCGGTTCACTCGTGGCCCATTAGGTGAGACCAGTCCCTTCAGCAGCTGCAGGTTATGAGGAGAAAGGCAGAAGCAGGAGGGAAGGGACACAACTGAAAAGGACATGCCTTATCTTCTGTCCCTCCCAGCACCTACAGGGAACTTGCAAAGGTATTGTCTTCACCATAAGGGTTCCAAGGGCAGCTGCGGGCATGGATGTCCACACCAGCCTGGCTTCACTGGAAGCCACCCTTTCAGAAAACTAGCATCCCAACACCCGCAGAGATCCTGCAGAGTCTCTCTCGTGACTGTCCTGCAGAAACCCACCTCAGAATAGAGTACTTGCAGCTAATCCCCTAAACAGATACAGTGTGCACCCCCTAGACTCCAAAGCCCCTTCGGCAAGTTCTCACCCAAAATATGGTATTGCACGTCATCAGCACTACTACAGGCCTACCTGGCAGCTTTGATTATTTGCAGAGAGTAGGTTGTATATTATCATGTGCCTCCACAACATACCATGAAATTATCATCTTCAACACCGAAAACTTAACCTATAAAGCTCACTAATAAAAAAGATAACTTTATGTGACAAAAAACACAGCTGCCATTCATTTTAATGTGCAAGTCTATACAGGTTTTCATTAGAGGTAGGACAGTGGAATTCAATAATACCACTCCAGAAATAAAGTTTGCTACGCAATGAGACAAAGGAGAATGAACTCTGCAAGTGACTCCCTCTCTTAGCAAAGAGAGGCAGAAACAGGCTCGGAGACTCAGTCAGGCTGATCAGGTCCTGCCAAGTGACACAGCTGAAGAGCAGATGCTACCTTCCTTTAATTTAGTAAAGCCAGCAAGGTGGCTCAACAGACCCATGCAGACATGACGCAAACCAGCTGCGGGTTTTAACTCTCGCTGTGGCAGCATATTAATCCATCTCTCTCAGTACCACCTGCGAAGGACGCCCCGTCCCTGTTCTACAGGGCAAACCTCCAGCTCCATATTAATGATCACTGTTACCCAGAGACAGCCTGAAGGGAAAATATGTAATTACAGGTGACCGTAACAGTCAAGATGTGATGGCTTTTCAACCTCTCCTCACGTACCCCCCAAGCTCCTGTTCCTAAATGCTGTCTTGCCACACATGCCTGCTCTGATCCCTGAGAAATGTGGACTATTTTAATCTGCCTCTGCCCAGGATCCTGCTTGCCATGCCTCCACCCTTCTCACTGCTATAACGAGGAAAGGGACAGTCTTGTACCTAGGTCTCCATGTCCACCTGCGCTACAGCCTTCTTGTCTAACACCAGGCAAGTCACTCTTTATCTTCACTACTTGTGTGAATGGATATAATAAAACCTCAGAAGGGTGCTGTCAAGCTGCAAGTTTAGCAACGTAAGAGAGAGAGCCCATACAAAACCACAGGCAAGGAGCTCAGCTGCTTGCACCTGACCCATCTTAAACTTCTTCATTGGTAAGTTAGGGTGGTTAATACATGTTTTCATTCCTGGGGAGTGAAAGGCACTAGCAACATGCAAAGGCCTTCTGAAAGTACCACTTCGCTAATCATCAATATACCTGGTATGCAGGTTGTGAGAGGCTGCTCCAAGCACAAGAAATGGCAGAGAAGAAAGTGCGAAGCTGGGAGGAGAAAGAGGACACCAGAAGGCGGTGGGGGTTAACGGTACCAAGCGCAGAATGAAATGATTGTGGGCTTGAAGCTAACCACAGTGGATGAGGCTGTGCAGAACCTGCCATTCGGGGGAGGTACCACACACAAATGCAAAAAGAGCAGACGGGGACTGAAGGGTGAACTAGGAGGAGGAGCAGGATTTCTTCATTTTAAAAAAGAAGCATTTTTTAAGAGGTGCTAGTAAGGCCCCTACTGCAGCACACAGACGCAAATCTCTAACAAACTGCCCCTAAAATGGGCAACCCCTTTTCCATGAACAGACTAGCCCAGGAATCCCAGGAAAGAGGAGTGGGTGGTGACAAAACCAGGCGGCTTTATTTTTTTTTTAAGATCTTTTCTTTCAACAGCATAGGCCCTAGGAGAGTGAACCCTACTTCAGTGACAGTAGTCGCAGACTGACAAACCTCCAGCCTGACACTGCACATGCAGTTGTTTTTTTTTTTTCCCTTAGTCTGGTACTCTACAGCCTGGCGTGACTTTTCCAGCACTCACACAATCTGCTTTTATAGTGTTGGTACTATTTTGAGTCACATAATGTAAATCTCTGTTTCAGAAAATGCTTCATGGCCTGAGACTATGTAGAAGAAAATTCACGCAACCCATCCCTGAATCTATCCAAGCTGGTAACAAATCCTTTAACTGCTGAAGAGAGGTAATGAAAGGGAATTTAATCTTGACATTTCTGGATTAAGCAGTTGACAGGCAAGGACTAGAGGACTCGGTGGCACAGAAGACAGCTGTTTCCAGAGCTGTGCCTAAATTGACAGAGTCTAGACGTTATGAATGAGAGCTCAAGAAGCTTGTCACAGCAGAGGTGGGAATCCAAAATTTTAATGATTCAATTAAAGAATGCCAAGGCTGGTGGAAAACACTGAGCTATTTCTACCTCCGTGTCCTTACGACTGCCCTCGTGCTACCGTGGGTGTAATTACATAAGACGCACAACCCTTTAATGGAAGGTGGAATTATTTAAGGAAAACAGCTGGCAAATTTAGAGCTAAGTAGGAGCACAGAAACGTCAGTGCTGAACCGAGTGTGTCAAACATGACCCAGATACCTAATTAGAAGTGATGCTCAAATGTAACTTGCACAGGGCTCAGGAAACAGGCTGASTGAATACAGTAGAGAGGCTGCAAGAGAGAAGTTCTTGAGCTTTATTGCCCTGATTGCATTAGATTCTGTTCTGACCTCCCCGCTCTTCCCCAGCTTTAATTTCACAACGCTGACAAATTTGCCAGGGAAAAGGAGGGGAGAGCAGCATTACAGAATAATGATGCAAAAAACCTCATCTGTGAGCTTTGAGGGGGGTGTCAAGGTTGCCAGAAAGCTTCCTCCCCCAGCACAGAGAGATGGGAGCTCACTTGGCTCCGCATCTGTCCCCAGCTGACCCGGCCCTGAGCCAGCATCCAGCCATGGGGACTGAGGAGCTGGGAGGGGGGATGCTCTCCTGTGTGGTGCTGGCTATAGTAACCCCTCTGCCTCAAGCACCCCAGCCTAATGGGCCCCTGCACCCCCAGAAAGTACTTGAAGAAAGAAAACCGGGGAACGTGGAAGAATCCACAAAAACCTGAATGCTGCTCTGTCTTGAGTTTATTTATGTTCAAACACAGAACAAGCGTCTGCAGCCGAGTCCCAAGCCACCAAAAGGATTAACAATATAAGGGAATATAACACATTAATTAAGAATGGCTCTATGAAAGCTAGCTATAGTCAATCAAAATATTACTTTCTTAAAATACAGCACTCTGCAAGAAGAAAGCCCTTGCTATGTTTATTTTCATTTTTCCTTATGCTATTCTCCACCAGGGCAGAGAAATACGTTCCTTTGTGTTTTTAAATAGAAGTAACCCAATACAGAGGAATACACTCATGGATGTCTGCTCAGCTGTCTTGTACAAAAAAATCAGGGGAACCCACAGAGACCTTCAGTTATCTGAATGAGTGAGATGGTCCCCATGGGACAGCCCATACAAGTTAATGGGGAAGAACAGTCTGCAAAGACAGACTGTAACATGCCAATGTGCTCTCATTGGAGCCAAGACACGAAATAATGTTTGTAGGCTAGGTATGTTTCTTAACTTGCTCAAGGACCATTGCCGACAACAGGAGCAAAAAGCTGAGTAGGGAACAAGTGAGCAGTACCTCATTGACAGAGGTGGTGCTGAGATATGCTAACATACTACATAAAAAGCAGAAACTCATTAATTTGCTTATGTATCACGGACAAGAACAAAGGTAACAGAGTGCTTACCAGACCCTTTCTTGATTGGCATCTTCCCGTTGGGAATTTGCACCCAGTAGGCAAATGGGCAACATGAGCGGTCAGTGTGGTGCTCCACCTCTGAGGGGGAAGGTGGTTGTGGAGCCGGATCAGGGAGGTTACGTTACCCCCGCACTTGGCACTAGCGCAGCGGTTAATGGAGAACTTCAGACAGTTCTGGTGCTCACTGTTCAAAAAGGTTTTTAAAAACTTGGGAAAAGGTCCAGGGGAGAAGCACAAGAGGTATTAAAGGCCTGCAAGAAGTGCTCTGTAGTCAGATGTGCTTTCAGGGACACGATTTATTAACCTCAGGCACAGAGAGTGAAGTGGCTATTTCACTGCAGTGACTAAGTATCTTTTTGGGGAAGAATAGATATCTTCATTGTCAACCATTGTTCAATACCTGAAGGCAACCTGGACAAAGCCAGACCAGAAACAAGAAAACTTTTAGGCATATTACTACTTTTTTTAAGGGTGACAGTAACTCTTTTAAAGGTTAAAGTAGGTTTTTTTATGCCAGGCATTTTTTACATTTGATACTTTCCTATAAGATCTACAGTTGCAAAGAGGATTGGAGGCAGGGAAGCTGTAGGTAAGCAGACCAAACCAAAGGACCACCACAACCTCTTGCTGCACAGGTCAGCACAATGGGCAAAGCTCTCCGTCCCCCCTCCACCCACCCCAGGTCAGCCCTCTCCTCCCGGGAACATGCCCTACGCTTACAACAGCTCAAGGACAGACAACAAGACCCGTGAGCCTTTACACCTGTGGTATTTATTGCTGGGCACGGGGCTGCAGCGTCTAAGCTGATTCCTGTCAGCTCCCACTGGGCACAACACGGTGCCCAGGCACACCAAACTTGTGGCAAAACAAGTTTCTGAAATCAGTAAACAAAGGCATACTGACAAGCTCACTTTGAAAGTTTTTTTGTTGTCTTTTTGGTGTTTTTTTGTTTGTTTGTTTTTGGATTTTTGTTGGGGTTTTTGTTTGTTTGTTTGGTTCCCCCCCCCCCCCTGTTTGAAGTAGTTGTGTGTTTTCAACTTCTAGGCATGTGCCAACTCCAAGTACATCTTATAGCTCTCCAAGAAAGCAAGCCACTTTGTCAAGGACTCAACACTCTTCAGAGCTCTAAAATCAACTCCTCCTACTTAAAAAAAAAAAAGAAAAATCCATAATGCAATATCCATGTAGTAATGACATAAATGATGAATAAAAGATGCTACAATACAAAACTATAAATCACGTTTTCAAAGATCTAGTCTTTTGATTCTGTTTTTTCCACTTGACAAAAGAAATAAACTTTGATGAATATGCCACTGTGCAATTCATTAATTTCAGCCACAACAGCCTTGAATAACCTGTGATCAAAATTTTATCAGAATACAGTAACTTTTATTTCTTTTCCAAGGCTGCTACTGTTCCCTTAGAAAGCTCACCTATCACTGTGTCTCTGGTAGGAGAAAAACGTAAACAGCATTCAACAAAAGAACACTGGACATTTAGCAAATATCTCATTTGCTAAAAAGTGTGGTTTTCAGTCAGTCTAACCTATTCAGGAACTAGGAATGAAATTTACTGAATACTTAGGACAAAGGTAAAGTATCAAAAAAGAAAAACCCGTCAGAAATCATTCACTCAGGTGAATTTGACAATGATTTTGACATCAACCAGCAAACAATCAAGTTTCCAAAAAAAAAAAAACCCCACCAAGGGAAAAAAAAAGACACAACCCTATCCACAATAAAAATACATACAAAAATAACAGAATAAGACTTTCTATGCAATACAACACAAAACCCTACAACAACTGTATGTAAAACCTTCCACTGCTACAGACGTACATTACTTTTCTTATCAGTCTATGGTGGTTGGTTTGTTTGTGGTTTTTTTTTTTTTTTTTCATGTGAGTATAACTAGCATTTTACATTAACCAACTTCTCAAAGTTTCTTGCATGTTTTATTACTCATTTCTAGGTAAGAGTTAATCTGCAGTCCTGGCCATATTGCGGAGCTATCTGCAGGGAGAAAATTCTTATTGTGCAAATGACCTTGCAATGGCGTAGAATCCTGAGACTCTCTTCTTGCAAAGCATGTGGCCATCAAATAGGAATTAGCTGAATGAAGACCTAATTGCTTAGTTTTATTTCTCTGCAGGACCAAAATATAATTTTCTTCCCTGCATGTGGTAGTGAATCATACATCAAAAATATCCAAGCTCATCAATTCACACCATACTCAAAACAAATCCATGGGAAACCAGCATGCAATTTTGAGAGGTTTATCCACACAGAAAAAAAATTAAAGAAAACATGCAAATGTGTATTATTTATAATGATGGATATGTATGGAAAACCTGAAAGCTTTTTCGTTTTCCTGTTTGCCATTTCTGATAAAAGGTTCTAAAGCCAAATCTGTGGCGCTTTCAGGTGCTATGTAGCGCAAATACCTAACAGACCAAAGAGCTGAGTATTTCTACTGGAACAGGCAGAATAAAACAAGTTATTCATCAAACATTCAGGGTATCCACACAAACCAGGTAATACAGTTTGTCCACTCCAGCACTATGCCAACCCCCTTTAGCTACAGCATCTTCTGAAGATGTATTCTAACTGTACCCAGTGCAGCTTGTAGCAACAGCGATTTCTGACTGGTGCTCTATTTATGGCTGGTAAAAATAAGCTGGTGCACTATGTAATTCTTTGTACTATTTAAAGTAAAAAAAATAAAAACCAACCCTTCCTTTTCACCCCATCCCCAACAGTTACATTAATGGTAACCTTCAATGTTGTAACTGAGATACATCATGCATAGAAGAATCATTCACCTATCAAACCTAATGTATGTGTAAAAGAATAGAAAATGATTCATGAGACTGGATTTACGGTTACTAAAGTTAACATCTGCATTTCATTAGAACAACACATTGATTAAAGTCAGGAAATTTAAACTCCAGGACAAACTGTTATGTTTTGCAATATAAGCCCTTTAATTAAAAGGCAAGTAAGAATCTGCTCAATAAATAATACCCTGAAAATTACTTTGACTAAAAAAGCCAAAGAATGATAGATAAGAATGAACAGAATATATACATGGAATAATGAGGCAGATGTATTCACCGAATAATGAGAGGGGTTTATTTTTCTAATGGCTGGAACGGCATCGAATTAAAGCAACAGATTCAAAGTAACGGTTGTCAAATTACACTCAAAGATTTGCTCCTTCACATTGCTATTGATTACCATTGGGCGCTTACATATCATTGCTTCTGCAGTACCTCAAGGTAAAAGCGGTTCGACTAAGGGTCAGATCTCCACATACGCCTCAGTGGGTATGTGGCTTCTCAGGCGCAGCGGGAGCAAAGCTGCTCCGCTGTGTATTTGATGCTTAGCAGCCCACAGGAGTGTTGGAGGCAGGGCAGAAACAAAGCAAGAGGCGTGAAAAAACAAAACCGTGTTGGTAGATCCTTCCCCATGCAGCTCCCAGGTTGCTATGAAGTGAAGACAGGAGAGGTGAAGTACTGAAACTTGAGTGCAGCCTGCTCAACACTCACATCCAAAAATCAAAGCCACGCAGTACTTATAATTAATCTCTGCTCTTTTGCTGTGTCATTCAGATCGGAAAACAAACTTTTGTAATAATGCTGCACTTTTGAAGATAGCAAGATGAATGCAGAAAAGCATTAATCATTCATTCCTATGAATTTCTACAGGCATTGAAATATTGTTGACTTTTCTTTTTAATGCTTTATTCATTAGCCACAATATTCCATCAGCTAAATGCTGCGTTTCAGAATAAAACTGCAGTCAGCAACAAGAATGCTCTTAATATGTAAGATTTTTTGTTACTGTGGCTGAATTACCAATTCATCTAAACACTGGAGTTCAGCAGGTAATTCATCATCAAATCTGTCTCTATTCCAGCTTTTAGTCTCAACTGAAAGACCATTTTTAATAGACCTGTTTTGTTCCAGGCTCACTGCTTTCATTTGATGCCTTCCAGCCCAGTAATTTTTATGCTCATATTCTTCAATAAGAGAAATTATAATTTCCTGTTGTTCTAACTTCTGCCCAGGTGGCTGGAAGGTCTGTTTGGTTTTACTTTCCCTTTTCACAACATCTGTGGTGACTAGGGAGAGCAGACAAGTCACTGCAGAAAGATAAAGCTGGACCATTTGGTGATTTTTTCATTGTATTTTTATTGCCCACAGGAATATCCATGTAGCATGTTTATTTAAGCTTTTGATTTGTCATAGCTTCACTTGATGGGTGCAGAGGTTCAAATCCAGCAAGGACAAGTAGGACCAGGAAGGACCTTCACAATTATAACGTAAGAAAGTTAAATCCCTCGTGTGAATTTTAGATAGCACTTGCGAGGTCATTTTACTGACAGAATACTAAAGCCTCAGGATGTGGTTTCATAAGTGTTCTGCAGTGGCCTAAGCGAAACTTTAATGCACCCACCGCTGTGATGTGCTTTTCCTCTAGTGTTTYCCACCTCAGGTATGACTACTTTCAAGTGCTGTCATATGAAAGTACATGGTTACATAAAACGTTCAATTTTGGTACTTTTAAAAATGATGCTTAATTTCATTTAATCATTTAGGATTTATCCCATAAYGTGCGCACACATTTTTAAGGGATGCATAAGCTTCACGTGATGTACAAGCACACTCATACAGAGATGAGCAGTCCCAAAGAGAACGGAGAGCTATGAACGAGACACACAGAAGTGGCATCAACAGCCAGCTATGAAAGCCATCCTTCCTCTCAAAGCTGGGAGTAGCTGTGAAGGCACACATACCGCAGTATTCGGGCCGGGTTCATGCCACACAGCTAGGGAGGACCGCTACCGTGGAACGAGCCGCACACAAACGGCACCACACAAACTGCACCCGAGCTGGGAAAGCGCCATACAAACACAGCACGGCTTGCGATGAAGGTGGGAAGCTGCAGGAACTGAGCTATAGCTTGGTTGCAGCAGAGGGCAGTGATGCACAAACACTAGCAGTCCTCGTTCTGCGTAGCACCTACAAATGCAAAAGCCTGACCTTGYTTCTTTCTGGCGTACACCACTTACCACTCTTAGGCTTATTCTTAAGAAAAACTGCATGCTCTTTATGTGTATTTAAGTGTACACATGTGCAGGTACACAGAGAGATATATTGAATAATCACTGTTTAAAATATTAGTTCTGGTTGCTTTCTCTTATTTCTTTGACAACCATCTCCTACCCCCCTTGTCCTCTGAAAATCAAATCCTTTAAACTTTTGCTTCACAAGGTGTTGACTTGCATCTCAACAACAGGCTACACTTCAGAGAGCTGACTTTCCTCTTTCCCTCCCCCATCCCTCTCACCCTGGTAGGAAGCTGGATGCAGTTAAAGAGAAAGAGGGAGGGAGGAGGGAGCTGTGGATGAAGACAACACAACTCTTCGGCTCCTTAACTGGGTTGTCTCCTGGCACGGGAATASAGAGCTTAAGAGAAAGCTACAGGAAAAAAAAATTTGCAAGGCATGCGCTACTCGTGTAATAGCTGACATATCTAATGCTATGTGATTCACAGCACCTTTGAAATACTAGATTAAAAGGTATAACAATCTTCTTATTGAGGGAAGGATGGATTACATTTCCATTGGGTGCAATTTGAAGAAGAGATGCATAAAAGAAGAAAATGCCAGTTGTGATGAAGCAGCCCAGTCTTGACTTGAATTAGTTTAAATGCAACTTGCTCAGAACAATTGATTTTTGATGAGAAATAAATCGATTTGTATGCTCAAGCAGTGTTTGCAAGCCAGCTTCCACCACGCAATTGCACAAATGTTGAATTTACTGTGTAGCATCTGCTGTACATAAATGTGGAAAACCATCAGAAATGATACAGTACTATATATGTATATATAAATATGTCAATTTTAACCCACGAGCATGTTCTTTGTATCATTTACAAATCAGTAAACACCCAAAATTAGTTTGGACATTGATTTAAGTTTTGGCAAAGGTTTTCTTTTCTTGTTTTGCTTGTTTTAGCTAAATAGGCTCATTCATGTTTAGCAAAAGATTGAACTTTCTTTAGATTTGGGACTATCTACATCTCCTAACTTTGCCTGAAACAGAGTCAGTACCACATTTCAAGTCTCTTGTTTCTCAAAGCAAAACTGCAGAGGAAAGACAAAATTAAAAAAAAAAAAAAAAAAAAAAAAGAGAAAGTTCAGACCCAGACACTCATTTTGACAAATGTTTCAGTTGTTCAGGTTCAGGGGCTGATGCTGTCCCAGATCTAGGGATGAGCAGTTTAGATCTAGAATGAACTACCCAAATGTTCAGGGAGACCTGTGTCAGGCCTCAGCCCTCCACTGAAGACCCTTTGGTCAGGTGGTGCAAGCAGCTGGACAGACAGCCCAGGGGAAGCCAAATCCATTTGCAGCCAGCTCATGGAGTTTTTTTGGTCCCAATAAAAATAGTTTCTGCAAGGCACCCAGGCAAGTTCTACCCCTGAAAAAAAAGCATTAAGAAAGTGAACATTGTGGCAAAGCACTCAGCCTCACAGCCTGCTCTCCGGGCCCGGCTAGGTGATGGGTGCTGGCTCTCATCAGCATTGCCAGTCCTGGTCCTGCTCCCCATGCCATGACCTCTTTCTTTGTATAGTGCCTCTGAACAGGGACCTTTCAAACCCTGGAGATGAGGAACTCGCTCTTCTCCCTTACGCCTGGCTGCCACATCTGGATGAGAGATGTGTTTGAGCTCCTCTGAAGGGAAAAGGCTATGAATACCCTCAGACTGGCATCAGAAGAACTCATTTTGCAAYGAGTGTATGAAGTCCTCCAGCAGAACTTGTCTGTCCTGAACTACACCGTCAGGGAACGCTATCAATAATAAAGTCTCTCTTTCCCCACACCATGGGATTTCCGTACTCCAGCCAAATATATTTTCTTTGAACAAGTGATATTCTGCTGTGTTCTGGGACAACTCCGTAGGCATTTGCCAAGACACATGCTGGCTTCTTCAGACAGATACACACAGCAGTTAAAACTCAGTTTAGATCACGAGTCTCGAGTAATGACAGGCCATCTGGCACCTTTCAGTAATACTGGCACTTTCTGCTCAGAGAGGTCCAGGACTTAAGTAAGACAGACATGGCAGGTCAGGAGTGAAATGCATTGGCAGGGCTGCGTACACGAAGCTTGCATGGCAGCACTTAACCCAAGCCAGGACAGCCGGGACGTCACCCATCAATCCGTTCACAGCCACACAGGCAGCTTTGGGAGCAGAGCAAGACGACAAGCGAGCTTTGGGGTAAGGGTCAGGAGCAGYGCGTGAGCGAGGTGCCAGCTAGGGGACTGCTGCTGGAAGAAGGAGGTATCACTCAAAATGGAGCTGTGGGGACAAGCCTGCTTGAAGACAGGGAGTTATGGGTCAGAATGAAGTTGTATCAACACTTCTTGGGAGGAGGGCAGAACAGTGCAAGGCTTGTAGACTGCACATCTCCCTTGGGTTGCAGTAGCAAAGATGCTGGTACACGGGATCAGACAGTACACAGGACCAGGAGAAATCTGGAATGAGGTTTTAGGCAGATTGGGGAGCATAAAGGAGGCTTTTTGCACTGGAAAGTTCAGCTGTTGCAGCACTGACTTCTTCCTGACTTGTTTCAGCAATGTTGTATAGGGCCAAGTCTGAATCAGTGGGAGAAGAAAGTATATGCATTTGGTCCTTCTACCAGACAGGAGTTTAGTTTTAAGATGCAATTGTACAGAACTCAAAAAGAAGATGAGAAAGCCACCTGTTTGTTGCTGGTTAGTATAATGAGATGTTCTTACAACAGTCTGATGACTRGGAAAACAGAGAATTGCTGATTCATTTATAGAAACAAAATCATTACTGAGGAAACTGTTTTCTCACTAAAAGAGAAATGTGAAACTTTGTTTATTGCAGTAACTGCCATCATGGACATTGTCTAACGACCTGGCCTGGGCACAGATCACAGCACTACTCAATACCTGCCCTCAGTCAGTTTTTCCCTTCCGTTTGTCCATGTCAGTGCTGTACTCAATTTACCGTTGGACAATCTCTGTCATATACGTGCACACAGATGCCACATGGACTGGTTTCATCTTACTTTCATTCTCTGTGGCTTGCCTGTAAAAGTGAAGACTTAACCAAGAAGATAACGGTGTGATGTGTTGTCCTCCTTTGACTGACCTAGTTTGAGCCAAAAGCCAGGGAAGAGGATACACAAATCTACTTGTAATGCAGACTAAAATGTGCCTGTGGCACAGCATCCCCACACAGACTCATCATACATTCATAAAAGGTTTTTTCATCCTTTTCCCAGATTCCTGTTGTTGAGGGAGGACCATTAATGATAACTCCCTGAGGCCTCTTCTCCTCGTGTTGCGTAATACCTCATTCACAACTTCGGCATCAGACAGATGAAAGCAAAACAGAGATGAGCAGTTCTTTCCCTGGTATTCAAACTTTAAATCAAACACCCACTTTGCTGTACTATAAACAGAGCTGCCTGTTTAGAGCACCAAGACACTGATGTAATGTTTCTTTTTCTTTAAGATTTACATTTCTCCTGTGAGAAGCAATTACAATGGAAGTGTCAAGCAAAAATAAACCCCTGTTAATCACAGTCACTGTGAGCTTGCCAAGTAAATCACGTCTCTGTGTTGCTGTTCCATTTTTCAGGTAGAAATAAAAAGTGTGTGAGAATGCTACAGTCTAGAAATTAAGCTCTTCCCAAGAGAGGGCCCAAAGTTTTTGAAAATACAAGCTCAATGACATTGAGTGGAATTTAGCCAAGCACTAAAATTGAGTGTCCAATGATTGTAAGAATAATTCAGGTTAGAAGGATTCTCTAGAGGTCATCTAGTCCAGCCTCCATCCAAAGCAAGGCCAGATGCAGTTAGGTCAGATTGCCCAGGTCAGCTGTGCCCAGGGGTTTTTCTAAACAGCTCCAAAACGCTGGTTCCACCACCTCTCCAGGCTACCGGGCCCGTGCTCAGCCACTCTGACCACAAACAACTTTCTTCCTGTATCTAGTTGGGATTTCTTTTTCTGCAACTAGTGTACGTTGTCTTTTGTGTTCCCACCATGCACTCCTGAGAAGGGTCTGACCCTGTCTTCTCTATAACCTCTCATTCCCTTCAGCTTTACCTTCTCTAGACTGAGCAAACCCAGTGTCCTCAGCTTCCGCTCAAACATAGGTGCTCCTGCCTCTTCAAGTGCTCCAGCTCTTTACCCATCTATCACAAGTACTGAAACCATATACAGATTTCTTTTGGTTTTGGTCTATATGAGCAGGTCTATGCATCTGAAAGGAGAAATGAGAGATGGAGGAAACTTTGGGCACTCATCTGAGCCATTACTTTCCCATCCTTTTCAAACTCAGAGGCTTCATGTACTGCCCAGTGCATCACAAGGGAGCTGCCTTCAAATCGCCTGAAGGGAATGGTAGCGAGCTTGTCCCCCCCAAATCTGAGGATCTTCTGTGAGCTTTGGAGGAAGGTTTTGTTCGTATTTTATCTTCACCTCTTCACTATTCCCTGTGCTGTGAAAAACCAGCCATTTTAAGGTGATGCAGCTGTAGCTGCTGTTCCAGAACAGCAGAGTGCAAGGGGGCAGTTTGCAGCGTGCCAGGGAGCTGCCAACCAGGGTGGTACCTAAGGATCACTATAACCAGTTTAAAGATGCTGTGAAGTCTCCCATTTTCTTCTTCCTTTGAGTAACAGGTGGCGGCTTGATGACTAGATCAACTGCTTCATCAATGCTATTAACAGGAATATCAGAAACCTGTTTTAGCTGAATAAATCTTAAGACATCCAGTTTGTGTATTGCAGACTTGAGCTCATGGAATGAGTTTTTAAGTAAGATAAATGGTTATTTTCCCCAGGAACCTTCAAGAACAGTTAGCTCATACCTACTCCAGCCATAACCTGCAATTTAGTAACACAATTTTCACATCTCATTCTAGATTCAGGTTTCTTTTCCACAGTAAAACCCTAATCCTGCAACTGCCGGTTACACTGAGTCACCACCCTGAAATCAATTTCAGACAGAAGAGTCTGTTGCTCAATAAAAAGGGATTAACTGGACTAGCCTTATTTAAGTAAAAACTTCATTCCAATTTCCATATTCCCTGCCTATTCCCGAGAACTCTGCAAATTTGTATTCCATCCCTGTAGCTTAAGTTGGACATTTTTCTGATACAAGGATATCAAATCACACTCCTGAATCAATCAACATAACTTCAAACTCTGCTCAGTCCAACCATTTTCAGACTAAAGATATTTTTGAAGTACTTCAGCTCAGATATGCTCCACTGCAGGGAACCCTCTTTGCAACGGCTTGACACCAGCTGCATTGCCAGCAACCCTGTTGACTAGAGATATTTCCCATTATTTTACAACAGTCCCCAAGAGCAAGAAAAGTCCCTTTGAACTGCCCATCTTCTCTCAGTTATTGGTGTGCTGCCTATATACAACAATGCAACTTCYGCATTTTTAGTGACCATCTGAATTTTACTGCAGCAAAGTCGCAGCCACAGAGAAGGAAGCCCTTCACTTCTCAGAACAGAAGGGGAAACTTCCCTAAACAGACTCATCAGTGCGTGTATCTGGTCTGGGCGCGTGTATCTGGAAAGAGACTCTGCAGGAGAGATAAAATCATATTTACTTTGCAGAGATAAACAACATCATAAATTATAAGTCACAGGAGTAGTTAGGTATCTCCATAGTCTACTAGTAGAGAGAGGGAAAACAGTAGTTTTGTGCCACCACAGCGAATACTGCTACAGAGTTAGTGAAAGCAGGTACCAGAAACCCAAGTACAAATCCTCCAAGCAATTTACATCACCCTGAATAAACTCATCACCTATCAAGTTCTTTGTTGCACTGGAAGATATTCTGTCTGGAAATACGGGTAGGAATCTGACTCCCAGTTCCCGTACCATCCATGCTGTTGTACACATAGCTTTAACAAAAACAGCAGACATGCATAAAAGGTATTTAACTTTCCTCTACCTGTCACAGAAGCCTGATAAGAGTATTTGGGTATGAGTGAGAAAACACTGTTTCAACATTCTTCCCTGAGTTCTTCCCCAAGATCTGCCTACATCCATCACAGGGAATGACGCTGCCTGGTTATACTGTAATAGCCACAAAAGCTATGTAACATTTTTAAAATATAACTCACCCCAAAGAAATATAAATGCTTGCTTAAACAGAATTAAGAAATCTTGTTTCAATACTTCACCCTATAACAACAACGTGCAGAAAAAATAAGCAGAAGGGGCATTTTTTTTTTCTTTTATTCTTTCTTTTTTGTGGCTTTAGCAATGCGCTTGCTTAGAGCCAGTGAGTAACAGCTCACGCTCTCTTCCCTGCTAACCGGGGTCCTTACCGGTGACGACGCTGGGGATTTTGGACAGAAAGCTCTTGACAGTGCGGATGGGAACTCCACCTGTTTTGTCATCCTGCATTCTCGTAATGATGTCTTCGATCTGTCAAAAGGAAGGAGAGACTTAGTGGTTTATGCAAAATGGTGACTTATGTTTGTACAACGCGAGTGCTTTGGAGCCCTGCTGCTAGGATGGGCTTCAAACATACCGTGTGTGTTACTGCACAAACACAGACCTAGAGACACGGCCACCACCTCCCAAATTCAAACCCCGAGACTAGAAGCCAAGAGACGATGCGGACCTGCTTAAGAGATGGTGGTCTGAGCATACTGACAATCCTACCGCAACCATGCTTTTTTGCTGACCAGGGGTGACAGGASCGTGTTGTTTGGCCCACACGTGAATTAGGTTAGACTCCATACTGCGCCCAGCTTAAGGCACTTCCTTCCTGTCCAGTCCAGTTTCCCCCCTTCTCCCACATCTCCCGCTGTGACCTTGGGAGGGTTTTCATTTTCCAGAGGCTCCCAGACATTGCCAGTGGCCTCCGGCTTGAGAAGAGCATAAAACAGAACAACCGCAGGGTGACTTCCCCATGCCTCATGCTGTAGGCAGGGACGGTACCTGTCCATGGTCACTGTATGAAGTACACAGCCAAAAGTAAAATGATGATAGAGAAAAACTGGTTAGATTTTCACAGCCAAGTTAACTTTTACTTCACAAGCACATAATCATCATATACAGGAGAATATACAATCATCTTCAAAAGCCACGGCAATCAGAGGATCTGATTACTGGGGAAAGGAGCTTAATCCTCCTCCCATTTACTCTAAAATGGGAAGGGATTTTTGCTCCTTTTGAGGCTACTCCCCCTGCTTTTACTTGAAGGCAACGCCAGGGAGAACAAAGAGCTGAACATCAGCACAGTGCAGGAATTAGGTATCTCCAAAAACTCTCTTTTTTCAAGTAAATGAGGTCTCAGAAGCCCAACAAAAATAAACCCAAAGCTGTCGGCTCTGTTAGCTCAAGCGGTTGACAGCACAGCCCCTACCCGCTGGTGACAGGGGGCCAAGGCCGATGGCAGCCAGACCGGGAGCACACCTCTGATTTTACCTGAAGATTTTCTCCTCACAGAGAGACACAAAACACAACTTCAGCAGAGAGGTTACATGGTGGGAGCACGGCCCCTCTCTCTCCTAAAAGCAGCCTGAGAGCTCAACCAGCTCTCTCCAACTCTGGAAAGCCGGCCTCGTTTAGATGTACGAGTGAGTTTCCTTCACAGACTTAACACCTATATTTCAAAACAAGTTTAATTTCAAGTCTTCCCAAGGCAGTAAGACAAGCTCCCTGCCAACTTCAGACACTGAATTTGATCAGTGTGTTTTTAACCTCAGGCCATCACTTAACTGAACTGTTCGCACCTTGTTTATATAATATTTTTAAGTTAACACATGCCCTGAACAAATTCTCAGCAGGAATGAAGTCACAAAGATGAAAATATCCCGAGATATTCAACAGATTACAGGAGGGTTGGGTACCTACAGTTAATTTGTGATAGAATAATGCTACTTTTCCCCCAACCCAAACACTATGAAAATTAATGCCACCTTTTCCSCTTTACCTGAACTTTATGCAAGGTTATTTGCTGATCAAAACAGTTTCTTCCCGTCCAAGGATACCTGAGGAGTGACTGCTCCTCTCAGCCTAGACAAAAAGCATTTCACAGCACCCCATGGTGTTGAGAGGGCCCTGACAGCATTGCTCATCGTGAGCCCAGACCTACGAGGACACAGCGCTCCGACACCAGACCTGCCGGGGGGACAGAGCGGCTCGGTTGCCTGTGAAGGRTGGACCAAGGTCAGCCAGACTAAGAACCACTTCAACAAGGCAATGAAAAAGCCTCTCTGTGACTAACTAGTTACATGCCTTCATCCATATACACTTGTAGCTGGCATCAGAGAGAGATTTTTCCACACAACATTCCTAGTGTTACCATTGTAAGGGGGGGAAAAGGACTCTCAACTTTGCAGTAGCTTTTCTTTCTCCCAGCCCCAAAATAAAGCAGGCACCCRCGTTAGCCTGCACAGCCTTACTGAGCCCTGGAAGCACCCTGCTCGCGGTCAAGGCTGACCTTGGAGGCGACACGCTGAGGGAAGGACAAGTAACACACAAAAAAGAAAAGCTAACAGCTCCCACCTTCCATGACCCCATGCCTGGACACCAACAACAAGTTACTGGAGCTACCTGGCTGAACATGTTTTARTTGCAACTGAGCGATTACCATGTAATGATGTCAGAGGCCACCACGGTCCCATTTTGCCAGCTCATTTTTGTGAGCTAGTGAGGGAAACAGTGCCCTTTTCATATTTTAGCCTCCGAGTTAGGTGCTGTCCTGGTTTCGGTTGGGATAGAGTTAATTTTCTTCCTAGTAGTTGGTATAGTGCTGAGTTTTGGATTTAGTATGAGAAGAATGTTGWTAACACACTGATGTTTTAGTTGTTGCTAAGTAGTGCTTACACTAGTCAAGGACTTCTCAGTTTCCCATGCTCTGCCGGGTGCATGAGAAGCTGGGAGGGAGCACAGCCAGGACAGCTGACCCAACTGGCCAACAGGATATTCCATACCGTATGATGTCATGCTCATCATATAAAGTTGGGACAAGAAGGAAGGGGGGACATTCAGAGTGATGGCGTTTGTCTTCCCAAGTGACCATTACGCGTGATGGAGCCCTGCTTTCCGGGGATGGCTGAACACCTGCCTGCCCATGGGAAGTAGTGAAGGAATTCGTTGGTTTGCTTTGCTTGCGTGCGCGGCTTTTGCTTTACCAATTAAAACTGTCTTTATCTCAACGCACGAGTTTTCTCACTTTTACCCTTCCGATTCTCTCCCCCATCCCACCGGGAGGGAGTGAGCGAGCGGCTGTGTGGGGCTCAGCTGCCGGCTGGGGTTAAACCACGACAGCAGCACATACTCCCCCAGACCCTGCAGGAAAGGTCCTGCTGCCTATTTCTGAATATTTTGGTACGCACCAGGTTCCTGTCTGATTACTCACAGCAGGTACACCCTGCTCTTGGGGATTCCTGTCACCAGCTGCTAACCTGTGGCTGAAGAGTCTCCAAGCATCACTCATCAGTGCCAACATTAAACGTGTAGGGTTGGATAGACAGCTCTGTRTGATGCCAAAGATCCTCTTTGCCCYGGCAGATGAGAACTCTCATCAATATTGGTGCAGCTGGACGATACGTGGACGTAAGGATCAGTCTGTTGTCAGCTAGCATGATGGCAACAACTATAAATACATTTGATCTTTTACTCTTGACTGAAATATAAGTTTAAAATAGACCATTTCCCATGTTGCCAACCCCTACGGGTCCCACAAGCGCCTCCGACACTGCCAGTGTGCCTGTGCCCTCCGCACGTGCYGAGTCCTGCCACGCAGCCCCACGCACGCACAGACAAGGAAAGTTAACTTGACAAGACGTCTGAAGCCAGCTTGCTTCACCAGTCCAGACAATTTCACTCTGCTCAGACACAGGAAGAGGCGGCTGGGGGGGTGGGGAAGGGCTAATACACCTCCSTTCAGCACCCTCAAGGGAGAAAGGACAACCTTGCCTCTGAGACAGCGCTGGAAAGCAGTGGAGCAGCATCGCCAGAGAATTGCCGTGTGACCTTCAGCAAACAGCTTCATCCGTCTCTGTCCAAGTCTCCCCCCCTGTATAATGGAGATACTACTGAATCACAYAGTGAAACTTAATTCAGCGATGTCAGAGAAGGACTTGGAGTGCGTCGGATGGCAGATGCGACACGACTACGAAAGATACGCTCCCCACCTCTGACAACCTTTCACAATTCCGACGACGGCAACACCACCAAAGTGTGGCAGAGCACCGATGCGTCAGCCGGCAGGGCCATTTGGCTGCTTCCCACATGACTAACTTCCAACGACGGCTGAGGGCAGGGGCACCGATGGAACGTGTCCTCTTCCCGATGGAGCTTTTATCTCTGCTTCTTTTTAAATTCCAGAGCTTATTTCAGATAAAGGCAGAGTATATCACATAGCACCCTCATGCCCAAGTATGTTTCAGGGAAGAAAGAAAATAACAACTRTGTTCTTCAGATATTTATTGGGTGGGTGAAACAGAGCTAATAATGTCACCTTGAAACCGGTAACATGCTTCAGCTTTTATACATCTCTACCATGAATAGGAGGGTACCAGTGAAGGAACAACTACCAAGGCACTCGTCATGATAATTTGTATATTGCTGCTAGTCTAGCTAGAGCTTCACAAAGTGAGTATCTACTCAGCAAGTCATCACATGGAGGGACAGGTTTCACACATCAACTGAATTAACCAAAATGATGCTTCGGGAAATACTCTGATATTTCTTATTCAGCTGCTGAGGTGCAACGCCRGAGTCCAGGGAGTACCAGGCAGCAGCTTTTTGATCAGACCATGCCTCCCCTCCCACAGCCTACAGTATCAGCTCTGCACGGCACCCCGGCTCGGGCCTGGGCTGCCTTGTGAGAAAACGGAGTCACGGAAAATGGGAGCTGGAGCTGTTCCCCTCAGGCAGTATATGCACAATTGGAAAATAGGGTTTAATATTCAGCAGAAAAACAAAGCTTAGCAAATTAATTCAGCAAACAGAGATTCTCCAAATGAGCTGAACTAATGCAATTTTCTCCCTTCCCAAAAATCAAGCTTTTTAGCCCATCAGCATCAACAGTTAGAAGCAAAAGACATCAATGCGTCAGTGTTATGCAAACTCAATTTTTCATTAAAAGCATTTWGACAGACAACTCCCGATGAGCTCAAATTCTACATGAGCTATAATTGCTTAAAAGAGGAGGCTATTTTGGCATGTTAGAAAGCTGTGTAAAATACTAAAAGTGAACTCTTGTTTACTGATTGTGCAACTGTAATTATGGTAGCAAATGCTTAGGACTCTGTTGCATTTTACAGCGTAACATTAGTTTCTTGTTAACAGAGTGGTGCGTTTTCTCCCCCCATGCTTTCTACAGTTATGGTAAAGATGTCACACTTATGCATGTAATCAGGTTGAGAGATCTTACACCATTTAGAGCACGGACGCTCTAATTAGAAACCTTCTCAGGTTAGCTGCAAATTAGACCAAATATTGACTTTGCTCCGTAAGCAGAAGTGTTAAGCTTTTTATGACTGTAGGAAAGTATCATAAATATCCAGTGAAGACAATGTGAATTTTAAGTAAAGCACTCCAATGGAAACCAAATGGCTGTAGAATTATCACTGAGATGTGATGCAAGTCACACTTTAGAAAGAAATTATACCATTATTGCGATACAGTATGTATTGAATAGGGGTGGTTTTTCTGTGACTTATGAACTAGAATCATAGAATCATTAAGGTTGGAAAAGACCTCCAAGATCATCGTGTCCAACCATCAACCCAGTATCCATGCCCACTAAACCATGTCCCGAAGCGCCACATCCACACGTTTTTTGAACACCTCCAGGGATGGTGACTCCACCACTTCCCTGAAAACTGTGCAAACACATATGCAAACCTATGCACAGATACATGCATAAACACACAGATTGCTTCAGCCGGGAAAACTGTAGGGTGGAATAATCTATAAACTGTTTCTCAGTGTGCAATCTGAATTTGAGGAACCACTTTGGGGAAAAAAGGATGAAGTTCAGTCCCTCTGACCCCTAAGCAGTGCTGCTAAGGCAGCCAGCGGTGCTGACAGTGCCTGGGCTGTTGGTATCTGTCAGCTAGTGACAGCACCGAGCCTCCCAGTCCATTTTACACAGGTCACCAGTCACCTAGTACTAACTACTTCTGACCACGCCATCCTCAGCAAGATTTGAATGGATAATCCTGAAGTGTTCTGCAATGACTGTCTGCAGATAGAAGACCGAATCAGAACAAAGCAGCAGCATGGGTTGAAATACGAAGGAATGCAGTTACAATAGGAAATCTAGAGCYGCACTTATAGTAATATATTCATCACAGTCCCCTTATATCAATAACCATGAGGGGCCTGGGGGGAGCACAAGAGCAAGTGCTTTCTTTTGACGAGCTTTTACTGAGGTCACCGATTGCAGGGACTGACAGCATCCTGCTGCCTTGCTCCAGCCAGGGTCCGACAACGCACAAGTTGCCATGGAAACGGTAGAGATTTTTTCTGTTGCGTCACTGCACCAAATGTAAAGCTACGCAGGTCTCCAAATTGCTCCTTCGGTGATGAATGAGGAGTGGAGCAGACGTGCCTACCAGAGCCCGCACGGGGACTATCGTAGAAGGAGTAAACTCTGACATGACATGGCAGAGCCCCTTTGCGTGCCTGCTCCCACATGGGCACGCACATGTGGGCCCCTTGCCGGTCCCACYGCAGGCAGGGCACCAGGGTGAAGCCCATTAACCCAACCTCAGGAACGCCCAGAAGCAAAGCTGAGACCCAGCTGCCATCTAAAATAACACTGCACAAACTTCTTGAATTGGCAAGTGCCAGAAGTAAGAGAGTTTAGTTCAACTGCTTTGATTTTGCAAGTGCTTCTTTTGGGGGTTAGCTCCCACACGCTGAATTTCACTTTGAGTTCTGGCCATCAACTAATCATTCTCATGCAAAACAAAATTATGCTGAAACCTGTTTTTGTGCTGGAATGACTGAGAAAGCTCCACGAATCTTAAATCCKCCAACAACACTGGGCTGAGTCTCCAATTTGTGACGTGATTTGAGGCCAGTTTTTCAATCCCGATTAGAAGTAGCACATAAGAGTTTTAGTATTACACTAGATTACATGAAATAATCAACAATCCTAGCCTGTGGGGGTCTATGCATGACCTGGCGTGAGAAAGCAGCACCCCTCTCTCCCCCGTGATGCTGAACTGCAGTTTGATAAACACGGTTCTTGCAGAGGCAGTTCACGTCCCTCTGGAGCATCAAATACAAGGCACTTCCAGACAGAAAAATGCTGGACTTCRGTGGGACACCAACCTGCTCCCAGGCAGGAACTTGCAGCTCCCCAAATCTTGATAAAAATGAAGAGCTGGTTATGAACTGCACCCAAGCCACTTCAAACCAAATCCACAAACCCAAGCAGACTTATTTGCACCTTCCCAAACCTGGGAATTGGACAATATTCTCAAGGCTCGTCATCCTTCTCCGGAGCTGGAAACGCAGAGCTGCCACCTCCCACCCCACCTGCCTTCAACGCGAGGCTGGGGAGGAAAGGACTATCCAGCCACCTCCTTCACAGTGCCACTGGCATGTGAACATGAGCCTTCCCATGCAAYGGGGTGGAAAAGGCCATTCCTGGGWCTGGYAGAAAATAAATTACTTTAAACAATGCTGAGCAGGTGTAAAAAGACAAGTTGTTCCTCATGAGTGACCTTCCYCCCCCTTGCTACAAAATGCAGCAGCTGCTAAATAATTAAGTATTTCATTAAATACATTATTTATTGAAATGAAATACAGAGACATAAATATTAAGYAGATAGGAGGTGGGGATGGAGTTGGCAGATGCCTGATCAGGGTTTTGGCATTGCTACTTCTGTCTTTAAAGATCTGAGTAATGATGAGCAGGAAATGTCATTGTATCACCTCAAACACTCAGAGAGGACTGTGTCGTCCTCTGGTTCTCACTTTTTTTAAAGCAAAACAGATTTTCCACCCCACTGGCAGATCTTTAAAAAAGAGCAAACTCTGCAGTTGAGGAATAAATAAATATCTACCTGCTGCATTCCTGACTATATTCTGTATACAGAGGAAGAAAAYAGAAAGAAAGTAACTCCCATTTAAAGTGATTATTTTCTGTTTAAAACTGTAAGGCCTAAATTTGCACTTGGATTTAGGCCCCATGGATGAGGGAAGATTTGTGTCCATACCCTCATGAAAGGGCAGAAAGGTRTTTGTAGTGAAAAGAGTCATAGAATCATTAAGGTTGGAARAGACCYYTAAGATCATCAAGTCCAACCATYAACCCAACACCACCRTGCCCACTAAACCATGTCCCRAAGYRCCACATCCACACRTTTTTTGAACGCYTCCAGKGWTGGTGACTCCACCACTTCCCTGGGCAGSCTGTTCCAGTGCYTGACTACSYKTTCRGTGAAGAAATTTTTCCTAATATCCAATYTAAACCTCCCCTGGYGCAACTTGAGGCCATTTCCTCTCGTCCTWTCGCTWGTTAYTTGGGAGAAGAGACCGACACCCGTCTCTCTACAGCCTCCTGTCAGGTAGTTGTAGAGAGCGATAAGGTCTCCYCTCAGCCTCCYCTTCTCCAGGCTAAACCACCCCAGCTCCCTCAGCCGCTCCTCAGGACACATGAATCATGAGACAAGACTTTTACACTGCAGACATCTTGTTTCAATCTGAGCTTCAAAGCAGCGCTATCAACTGCAGGCAAAATCAGATGAAACTATGTAGTACAGACTTGAGAATATTGTGATTTAATAWGAAATGCAGTGTACCATCATTTTCCATTCACTTTGCAAAGCTTCACAAACACATTCCTAACTTTTCCCACAGTAATGAAGCTACTTGGAGCCATTCAGAAAATAGTTCACAAGCTATTTCCAGTATAAGATGCAAAAGTTTGGTTTTGTTGTTCCCTGCAGGGAAGCTCTATCACAGGCACCGAATCTCCACCGTTACCTTCCCTAAGGAATTGGTGAGGGAAACTATCCCAGCACATCCCTTCTTTCTGTTTTGGTAGTTGATGGGCTCCTGTGGCTTAGCTAAAATAAATTATGCGGAAATATATATATACACACACCAAATGTTTCTCTTCAAAACAACAAAAAAGGGGGGCTTCAGGAATTGTTTTTTCTGCCTTTTTGTTTTTTTAAGCATTCCTCTGTGTATATAATACTGTGGCACATAATACAGTGCGACAGGTCATTTCATGCATGATTTAACTCTTTGCACTGCAAAGCACCATACCACAATAAAGATTAGATACAACCCCCCGCCCCAAATGCTGTGAAGTAGACGCAAAGCAGAGCAGTTTATAAATTACAGGAAAAAGAGGAAACCCTATTCACCACCATCAAAAGGTTGTATTTTGTTTCTCTCRCTCCCTACATGATAATGTCACCTTGCATTTCCCCCCGCCCCCATAAAACTAAAAAAATAGTTTAAAAAATTATGAAGGCAAAGACACAGAAAAAACCYCAAATTTTCCACCCAGGATTTAAAGGTAACACTGCAAAAGGAAATGTTATTTTCATTTGAATTTCAGAACAGAGGGAAGAAAGAGGCTTTGTGAAGATTTGTTTATTGGAGAGTGAAAGAATTGTAGATATGGATTTTTTTTTTTCATACCTCTATGAATYATGTCTTTTCTCCATATTGCTTTTTAATGCCTTTTAAATACACATATTAAAAAATTGATAATTTTATGATCACAAAAATGTACGAGATTACCAGTGTTGGAAACTGAAGACCTTGGTTTAGCCCACGAAGAGACAAAGCTGAAGTGTTTAGCACTGCAAGACTTTCTGTACTAGCACTSGGAAAGAGTTCCAGACAAAGGCAGTGACGGGCAGGGCTGGTCTGTCTACCCACACCATATCTAAACACTCTGCAAAGTACAGATGCCATTTTTTTATTGAGGTGGTAAGGTTTGGGCATTTAAGCAATTATTGAAAAAACATTTTTCAAGTGCTCTACTTCACACTCTGATATGTTAGCGAGCAGCAGTAAAGTGAAAAGTATTACRAGAAAATTCAAATTAAATCTGAGCATTAATCAAACCAGATCTGATACTATCTGACCAAAGTTACCTTAATTTAGGAATAAATTTATTCAAATATGCTAAGTTATGTTGATTGGCCAGTTTGCATAACATAGGAGTCCCATAGCCTCTTGAACTGAGCCACTCAATTGCTTTGGCCCTTGACTTTGATAGCAGCTATTGCTAGAATGAAAAAACTCAAATCCAAACCTCACAGATTGCTAAATGGAAGGCATGAATTAAAAATGCACATACGATTCTCATAACATGATCGTCGTTACTAGATTCATTAACATTTTCATGCACTGCAACTACCATTTATGATTCTAAGACTGACTGGCRCTTTCCTTTGACAAAGCAAATATTGCAAATCAAACAGTAGTTACAAGTTCTGCTGCAACTCAATTATGGGCCTCGCCATCAGTGAAGTCATTTACTTCAACACCGCTTTTATGATTTATTCAGTGGTTCTTCTACTGTTAGCTCTGTCCCTTGGTAGCGACGATATTGTCAATTTACTAAGAGGAATACTTAAACACAACAATTTATAACAACTCTTTGGAAAAAGAATAATTTTCCTTGTTCATATAAAGAGAAATGTCAGATTCTTTTTCCCCCAACAAAGTTCTCCTCCTTCTGCTAATAATGAACCAAGGAATACATCATTTGCAGTAAACTTGTGGCAGTTAATAAAAATGATGCCATGTCTGCTTTTCTTTCAAATCTCAGCATCAAACTGCTGTTTGATTTAGCTCTGGCATTTAACATATCTAATKCCCAACTGGGGCTCTGCTGTTCCTTTTACCCCTCTATTTTAGAATACGCATCGAAACCTTTCCAAAGAGTCAGAGGTGCCCCAGCTCTGCAGAACACAAGTGCACTTYGGTTGAGCACAAACAGCTACAATTTCTGTGAACCCTGCCGGAGACACCAATTTTGAAGACTTCTATGTCTTGACATCTAACCAGTATTTTTCTTAATTCGGGACGGGAAGAGTTACCTGTAGAATGAAAGTTAAAAATCCTACAAAGAAAGATATTGTTTATTTTTGTTAGCTTATTGCTATCTTCTCTACAGGGGCCCGTGTAAGAGACAACCAAAGACAGCGCTTGCAATGCAGAATTACCCAGCAAGCACACGAGGCACCCTCGCCTGCCTCTCCTGCCAGCAGACAACACAAAAGCCTGTCTCTGGCTCTGTAATGCTAACTTGCTGTTTTATTCACTGAGAAAGGACAGGACAGAATAAAAGGAGCAGACACTGCATCCCGTGGCTACAGCTCAGTGGCTGTTTCAACATGTGAACGTACCAAATGAGAGCAAGCAAGCTACCTCCAGAACATGAAATAACTACTCTTACCCTTTTTTAGAAACACTGTCATATCTGTATCTATACAGAGGTGTTCCCCCCCTCCATTAAATGCAGAAAGTATTAGCTCCAAAACATAAACAGTAAACAATCCTTTTGCATGACATAGGTAATTTTCCTCATGGATTTCATGTGCAATTAACTATGTTTTGATTGTGTGGAAGGAGAACATCTAGCAGAGGTAAAAACACCATAAACATATTAAATCTTATTACACATAAACAGCTGGTTGTACGACATGGTCTTGACTTCCCCTCTACCTTACTTTCCACAGCAATGGTTTCTGCACTAGTATACTTTTGCTTGTAGAATATTTTTTGATTTTAAAAAAAAAAAAAGTTAAATGCCTATACATCTCAGTTGTGTAAGTCTACAAGAATGGTTAGCCAGAATACCCTTTCCACTACATTTTTAAYTGCTTGATGCTGAAAGATGGAATTGTTAAATACACAACTATGTTACAAGAGTGGATTTTTTTAATTATCAAATGTCAACTGAGAGACAGATGGGGTATTTGGTCATGGGCTGTATCTATCTAATGTCCTGAAATAGAGTAACATACTAAGCAGCACACATAAACATGAGTTTTAAGCACCTAAGTTACAATATAAATCACAGACCACATTAAAGTGATTTGCCTTCCTCATTCTAAAATGGAACAGAAGCAACTCTACACACAGGAAATACATTTGATGGTTTTAGAAGTACACTGGGATCACCGTTTTATRATGTTTTAAACTGTTTTCCTGTTCCAAGCTTTTATAAACACACTTACAACGCTCAGAGATATGACTTTGACTTCTAGATACAAAGGAGTTACATATTAGCAGGCCTGACTTGTACCCCTATGCTGTTTAATCTTAGTGCTCAAGTCTGACACTAGTACTTAATGGTAAATTATTAACWAAAGAGTATAAGTGGTTTTCACTTTGCTATGAAATCATCTTCTTACCAGCTAAGGTCATGATTAAAGTCACTGAAGTATTGTAATATTCACTATTGAGCAGATTCAAAGTCTCCCTGTTCCATACTTTTCTAAGAAGTTATCTCCTGAGTTTCTTCTCTGTCTTGACTGCAAAGCAACATAACTATGTCTAAAACAGAATTAAAAGATACCTTACACACTTYCCAGCAACTCATACTTCAGTGGGCTAACTTTTTGTAGCAATATAGCTATAGGTCTATCTATAAATGGACAGAAACAGAAGTACAATAGTAATTCTTGTTGGTAAAGACAAACCTTGCACAAAAAGAAATTTCMTTAGAGCTTCCTTGTCTCACAAAGGATAACATATTTTTACCCATAAATTCTACCCTAAACCAAAACTATGTAGTTCTGAAGCAGTGGGGTGTTTTTACTCATGCAGTAAGAAAGAAAAAACCAAAAAACCTCACAACAATAAAACAACCCAAAAAACGTACTCCAGGGTATCTTCTCCTTCAATGTTCCTCCCTCCTCGGCAGCCTCTTGTGCCCCTCGTCTACCCCGGCTTGCTCCTCCATCCGGCCGCCAGCCCCTGCCCCCGAGCCCCCCCCACCTCCTCTCTCACTTGTGCAGCTTGTCCGAGGGCTTGCGCACAAGCGACTCTAAAGGGCTAAGTTCTACATGCATTGAAATATGGTGCCACATTGAAGTCTTAGCGTCTTCACCTTTCCACACATCACAACCAACCAACCACCTTTGATCTGAAACCTTTCCTAGGGAAGGAGAAGAGCACAGTAACCAAAAGCCCTTTTAGACCCAAAGCCAAATGCGGTAGCTCCCATCAGTGCTGTGATCATTGTGACCAGCTCCTGAACCAAAAATTTATTCATATTTTTCAGGTAGTTTGAGTAACAAGCTTTGCAGTAAGCTTCAGTAACTATTCAGAGCTATTCAGTAACTCTCTTCTTTTGCCACTTGCTTTCTATAATTTAAGAGCAGTTTCTTGCTCTGATGCAATGTCACTTTTTCAGAAAGACTAAATATGGATCCTTCTATTAATGCACAAATACTGGAACTTGCATAAAGCTAGGAATACTTATTTGAGATAAAACGCTTCTCGAAAGACAGATGCACATAATTCTCACCTGTGTGAACATGCTTGGCTAATGAAAAAATGCATGCATGTGCACATGCATATACCATAAAAAAAAAAAATCAAACCACTTCAAATATGAATGAGAGTGAACTGAAATTTTTTTTAGACTCAACCGTGTTTGAATGGTGTGTCTATTCACATTTCCACGACCATGATTAAATGCAGAGTATACAGTGAACTACTTCTCTTTACAATTTTTAATATGGAGCGTTCCTTTAAAAGCGACATTTTATGTCCTGTATAAATGTGACTAAATGAGAAAATTAAGAAACCTCCAAAATAAGTAGTACTGACAGATTTTTCTCTACTTATTTTACCGTAAGTCAAACAGAAGTGAGCCAGCAGGATTTGGTACTTAATGCTAACAACTTCATCAAAAAAAAAAAACACTGGTCAAAAAACAACAGGAATTAGACAGTTAACCCCCATCTAACATGTCTTACGACGGCAGTTGTCTGAAGTGCAAAGGCAGGAAACATAAGTGCATAAATCTGTTAACAGGGTGGTGGGGGGCAGTGGTGGAAAACCCTTATACCTGCAGTGAACCCAGCAAGACACAGCTCTGCATTTCTTACCCAGCCGACCAGCGAGATACTAAAAAGAAAATCAGTAACGACTGAGTAACTGGATAAAGAAAAAAAAAGAAACAGAAAAAGATTCTCTACAAGTCCTCTTCAGTTTCTGCGCCAGCATCAAGTGGTCCCTATTAGCGCTAGGAAGTATGCATGAAAAGAAACAAGTCCCGACAGCCTGGAGATCAGCAGCTCGGGCTCCACGCTGGTCTCTGCACCTGCTTCAGCTCAGCGGTGCACAAGGGCTCCGCAGGAGCAGGGCGAGGGAGGATGGTGGAAGGCCATCAATAAYACATGACTGAACAGCCTCAGGGAAGAAGGGAACTGCACGCTGCACCGTGATTTCAAAGCTGGCGTTCTTGAGAGCGTTCAAGGCCATTTCTGTGAGCATGGCCACCCTGTATTTACCGGTGTCTTCCAGTACAAAACGAGCTGCTGGAACGGGATTACTTTAGACTGCGTCACAGATCCAAGCAGCTCTCCAACACGCTTGCAGAGAGATGGGACAGCCTCTACCAGAAATTCAACACCAAACCTTCTCCTTTCACATTCAGGACTCAAGTTCACACGCAGGGAGGTCTGACTGCATTCTCACATTTGACACTTACCAGAATTTGGCTCCTGATATATAGGCTACTAACAGGCTTGCAAATCAGGCAACTAACTGCAAAAGCTTTCCAAAAGCCAAACAATCCATAGGTCTCTATTCTCTGTTGCTCATAGTCCTTATTCAGACAAAAGATTCACCACCAGCTTCCACRTAGCATTTCTCTGGTCATTTCTGTTGCTATGCTGCACCCTGATGCATCTCTCCATGGAGTCAGCAACAGCCTTTTTGATTTTCCTGKGACTAAGAACTAGCACACTTCAACATACCTGAGCGCAAAGTTTTGTAGCACACAATCACAATACTGTCAGGCTCTGAAGTTCAAGTCATCCTGAGGGTTTAATGCTCGTTTCCCTGGTATTTGCTGTTTCCTGACCCATCTAGATTTCTGTCCTTCCCGCTACCCTGTTTCAAGCAACAAGTGACTGGCCACAAGCATTTTGCCTTTGCTTCCAGATGTACCAAGAAAGTAGTTTGGATCCTCTTACTTCAGTACATGCAGCTCCTCCTCATCGGTTCCCTGGGCTTCAGGGAAGGTTACTTCCCACCTTTCTGTGTCTTTACCTCCGAGCGCCTCAGTCTCCTCATCTACTTTGTCAACCTGCTCCCCACCATGCATTTGCTCCTCTGAAAGTACAAGAACTTGTCACCCCCCAAGCYTGTCCCATGCTTGGAGAGCTCTCTGGGGGGTACCATGCATGCACAGGAGGAAGAGCACTCCAAAAATTCAGCTTATTCAGTCTTGCTGACTATATATTTGACTCTCCCTCTGAAACTCAAAGTTTGCACAACTTTTGAGCCCACTGGCCCACATTTGGTGGGGAGGGGAGATACCAGATACAATTACAATTCTACAGGTTCTACAAAAACAAGTGATTACATATCAGAGAGAGACCGAGTTCATCTTTAATGTCAGTGCCACGGCTGCAGGAATTGCTGCAGTGAGCACTCAACACCCATCTGCCTTGAGACAACCCTCACAGAACTGAGACCTTACATATGACCCATCCATATAGGAAGAGCTCCTGCTAAAACTTGCGGCCAACTCGGAGATGCAAACCCAAGAGAAACTGTGTTTCTGTTGCTCACCGAACTACCTCAGAGGCCTGCCTCTCCTGCCTACAGTGCACCCAGTTCAACACCCGCACCAGTTACGTGCCTCCATCCCAGCGCAGGGCCACGTGTTCTTGCCCCTGCATTGGGGTACGCTGCCCTCTCTGAGGTGCCGCCACAACCAGTTGTGAATCACAACATAGAAAAAACTCTACCTGCTTGTAGTGCACAAAGTTGGAAGGCAACTACTTCTAAACTTATCAGTTGTGGGGGGGAGGGCAAATTCTTAAACAGATAAACAAACAGCCTAGAGTTCATTATTTAAAACATATCTGGTTACCTGTAAAGAAATTCACAGGAAGCTTKCCATCAATTTCAGACAATAGCACAAGTGATGTTTTCAATAAGAACAATAAATGTTGCATATCTCAATCATAAAAAAAAAAAAAAAGTACTATTATCATCTTGACAAGCAAGTACCACTAGGTACCACCAAGTTAATTAACGTTGGCTTATCATTAAGCACATTGTACTAGAAACTTCAAACACCACAGGAATCCATGTTTGTAGTTTTACTAAATATCTACTGAAATAAGAATACCTATTCACATAGTATGAATACAGGTATGCTCCCCTCCCCCRCTTTCCACGCCATCATTTTATATGGCAGATTTAAGAACAAGTGACACTAAATTTTTGACATCTCCAAATAACTTCAGTAGAAGCTACAGCTCCTCCCTGTTTTTAGAAACTAAACTGCTCAGTTATCATATAGTATCTTTCAGTGGTTCTCTTTCTAATTGTGTGTGTTTTCATGTTAATGGGAGTTTCAATAGGAATTTGGCCATGAACTTTTTCTTTATAAAATACCATAAAATATTTTAAGAAATTATTCCTTTACTATTTAAAAAAAGAAAAAAACCTCTTAACGATGACAGTCTCAGACTTTCCATATATTTTTACATTCACAGCTGCAAATAATTATTTTCTGATCATTTTCATGGATGATTTATTAAAGTTTGTTTATGAGCATCTCTATTAAAGTGTAATAACTCACACCACTGGAGTTGTGTGTGTGGTTTGTTCACTCCTCCCAGCTCTGTTCCTACGTACACTGATCTTATGCATACAGCAAACTGCAGAACACTTCCATATCACTTTACTGTAACATACTCTAAATATCTACTTAATAGTTTGTCAGTATGTTGAGTATTAACCAACTGAACAGAACAGTTTAAAGGACCCGTGACGAGTAAGAGGCAGGGATMCATTCATGCAAAACCACTGAACTAGACTGGTTGCCACTGCCAACAGCTATGCTTTGGCTGATGAAAGTCTCTGAGCCAACAACTATTGCTATACGCTCTGCACATGGAAATACAGAAGTGAGTTATCCATAAGCAATATTACTCTGAATTGCTTTTGGCTTTTTCTTTACTACAGCCTTCCCCAGATCTTGTGTGTTATTTAAAACTCTTTTAATGACATTTCACTCATTTAAAAATTCTACATGTAACCTGGTGCATTTGCTTCATCTGAGTGATGCTAAAGGCAACTCTTGGCACGCCCTAGTTGCTGAGCTCAAAACAAACGAGTCTTTTAGCGATGTACGCCTGAACGGGGGCTTGTTGCTGTATAGCTCTGTCCTAAGTGGAAATATCAAAAAAGCCACAAGAAAAACCTTTTAGACCAAGTCCTCCATTTTGTTCCACTAGGAACTGAAAACTAAACTAGCATAAAATATCCTTCTCTCCCCGCCTTTGAGGTGCCAGAAGGGACCGGGGCAGCGGCTGCAGACGTAGGCAGAGATGAGCAGTGTGCTGCCTAGGGGGGAACACTGGCGGAGACCCTGCTTCACAGAAGCCTGGGCCAGTATTTTTRAAAGCCTGCACTCAGCCTCTGATACCTGTATTCCTATCCTTGTTGTTGTTGCTTTACCTGCTAATTCGTTATCAGGATTTCCTCCTGCGGAGAGCAAAATGAGAAATCCCTCCTTTTCCTGCAGTTTATTCGGCCAACCAGCCTCAGTGGCTGAGGTCWAGGGGGGATAGAGCCACAGCTCCTCTGCCAGCCCTTTCCCCTCCAAAGCAGGGCGAACGGGGCTGTCCAAGCAGCATCTGGACTTGAGACGCTGTCTCTTGAAGTGTGCTGTTGAGGGATCAATCTTACRCTCCTTTTTCTTGCATAGGGTCAGGTCAAAATCTAGTCTCTTAAAGCAGTAGCAGCCCTTCTACAAGTTTTTCTTTTTCTCAATAAGGATTCTCAAGGAATTGTAAAGACGTGTGACTTGGATGTTTTTCTTTTTTTTAAAGAAACAGAAATTTAGGAAGAGTCGATGTTCTGTCTTTTTAGTTTTATCTGTCTGCACAATTTTTAAAATAACTTTGACTACACAAGTTACAGGATGCTGTTTCATACAAACTTCTGCTGCTTATATTGCACTAAATCACATTTATGAATTGGGTCTAACATCACTAAGGTATAAGCAAGCTACAAATACAAAAGCAACTGCTATTACTATTAGCACTGGGGACCCAAAACTTAGTCCAGGGACATTTTTAATTGCAATTGACATGAACCTCTAATTAACTGAATGAGAAATGAGCATAAAACTGTATTTTGGGAGAGGAGAGTTGCCTTACAAACCTGTAGCCAGCTAGGTAAGAAATAGTCAATGACCTCCACAGCTGGGTGAGGAGTCATGGAAAAGCAAGCCCCAAGAAGATACAGAGCCCCACTGACTCGGACACAGGCCAGGGGATTTAACCCGCTGTTTGCTCCAAGTCACAGACAGCAATGAGAGGTGAAGAGGAGAAGTGCTTGCTCATCTTCTCTTGGATTTTAATGGTGCTTTGCTAACACAATGCCCAAACATCACTCGAATAAACAAGTAAAAGCTGGAACAGGCCCTGGGCTCTCACCACCCCCGCTCCCCCCTTGCCCCAGCCAGCCTCAGGGAGGGTGACAGGCCACCACCGCTCCAGCAGCTCCCCGAGACCGGTGGCTTTTGCCAGCGAGTGCTTCCAGCCTGTTCACAAAAAGAAAAGCACACACATTTCTGGGTAAGGGCAAGGCAGGCCCCAATCCTTGCCGGAGGCAAACTGGGGACCCRGGGATGGGCTGTGCCCCCTCCTCGGCCCTGTTCAGACCCACTGCATGGGTTAATGTGGACAAATCAAGTGAGACTCACCCGTACACCTGGGACAGCTAATGGAAACAGATGCAGCTTCCTGCACAGACATAACAAGTAAAATGGCTCTCACCTAGCCAAGCAAAGTATCTTTAATTAGAAACACACCTTCATGAGAGTCTTTAAAAGGAAAATTCAATTTGCACCTAACTTGAAGGCTTTTTACATTGCCTAATTAGTAGCAACTATCCTAGCTAATGAAAACTAAATACCTTCTTCACATGCTCTTACTTGGAAGGTCATRAGGTGCAGCTGCACACACAACCAGGCTTTCACAAGAGCACTCTGGAGACAGAAACAGTGAGGAAACCTGGAGCTCCCCAGGGGCTGATACTACTACTGCAGCAGCTTCYTGCAGGGTGCCCAGCCAAGCCCTCTGTGCAGCTCTTCTCCCTGGAGGACTTTGCTCTCCTCAGCTCCTTTGACAGGCTCTTCCAAGAAATGAAGAAATGACATTTCTCATGCGAAAAGTGTCCCAGCCGAAAGAGGCAGGTTGCCCTAAGCRTAATGCCGTGCCTCAAAGGGAAAGCTGTTGCATTTCCTTGCCCTTCCTCCATCCCACCATACTGAGCAGCAGCTCAGTATTTCCAAGCTCCTGATCTTCCCYGAACAGAGAGAAACATTCACAGATAGTGAGGTTGCTACCACAGTTACTCTCCCACAGCTCTTGAAACCATGCTCGTGGTTTCTAGTAGTCATAACTCCCTTCAGAAATGCCAGTGGGCACAATGTCACGCTCCAGGGATTGCAATTTCACAGGACTATATACAGGGTGCCTTTGTACACACAGGGTGCTTCATCACACTTGCTGAATGAACCACTGCAGCAGCTTAGGATATTAGTACCCCCAGCTGTGTGTGTGATAGGAGTTGCAAATTCCCCCCAGCAAAGTCTGCAGAAGCAAACTTACACTTACAGTTCAGTTCACACTCTGTTGTCTTAGTGCAAACTCCATTTCAGAAAAGCTTTAAGGTATTATGCTGGGCTGCAAAGGGGTTCAGCTAAGGCTTAGAGCACATATTATTTCCAGTCTCTTGCACAGAGGGTAACATTCAGAGTAACAAGATCTAAAGCCACTCTAGCAAGGTTCCCCTCAAGCTCACCCCTAGCACCCTCACCTTGTCATAGCCTGCAGTGAACACTTGCAAACACAGGCACTTTTGTTTACATATCTTCTGTTCCTCCTCCAGATCTGACCTCCAGCAATGCACTGAGAAGTGCTTCTGAGAAGGGTACCAGTTTACCAGCTAAACCCTTAGCTCTCCTCTTCTCAAGCCGTTAACCACTTGCAATCAGACTGTAACAGGTATGGCTGTTAGTATGCCTCTTACTGTGCAGGTGACTTTGGAAACACTAGTCTGTAAGCAGCGAGTCACGGTAGTAACTTAACTTCAGTTCCTAAGTGGCATAAACCCCATATTTAGTAACTCAAAAGCCTCAGAAAGCTGGGTAGATCGAAGTAGAGCGAGTGTGTCTGCAGTATGGGACCCTTCACCTCTCTTTTCCCTCAGGAGAAAGCCCACCAGCTGAGAGTAGGCTCACAAAACCCCAAACCCATGGCATATTTCTAGGATCTTCTCGTCTCACATACGGCACATCCCCTTTGCACAGACTGGAAAAACAAACTCCTCACTGCTCTCAGTGCCTCAGCCCCCTTTAGAGCCTCCAGCCGCTTGAACTTCCTTTCAGCTACTCAACTTCAGAAATTTTCTTCTGAGTACAAGTCTTTAGTTGAGAGAGAATCTGTCCAGCTCATCAAAAAGCCTGCACTAGCAAAACCCAAGCGTTTTGCTTAGAGACCYCATTTCAGAGGGTTTGCTTGTTTTCTTTAACTGCGTATTTCCTTGTACCACCTTTGGCAAAGGTCTGGCAGCATTGCCACATCTTTGACTGTTTTCAGAAGTAACTGATTACAGCAAGAATGCAATGTGCTGGTCACATCGCTTCCCTGACAGCCCAGATGATGAAAAATAGGCTGTATTTTGTTTTTATTACACTTCGGTTTCCCCTTGTTTTTATTTTTATCACCACTACTCCTACCTGTCAGCTTCTTCCCACTCAAACCAGATTTTTTTTCTTTAAGTACTCATTTACAACAGTGAGAGCATAGGATGCAATTAAATATGCATATGCATTATATTACCCTGAACACTCTTGTTTTATTCAACACCTAGRTAACAGGCATTTCCTCATTCAAAGCAGCATCTGAAAACTGCATACTTATTTTAAATGAGACCTCAAACTATTTCAATGTACAACAAAACATCAAAGCCTAGCAAACTATGGTCCATTTGACAATAGTATGTATTTAAACTACTAAAAATGGTTTAAAAAAACTACTAATGGAAAATTGTAGAGTTAAAAAGTACCTTTTAAATGCAATACACATATCCATAAAAATTTTGACAATTAAAAAAGYTCATCCTCCTGTGGCAGCAATGACCTAAGAAAGCATCTTCGTTGGACCCGTAACTACTGGCAATACTCACTACACCAGAGCAAAGCAATTTAAAAATCAAGCTCTTGTTCTCTGCTGGAATTTCACCCAGYGTTTCCCCGTGGGACCTGGAAAGCCTAAAGCCAGCCCATGCTTTCGCTGGCAGGTGAAAGCCAGCTGGGTCTACCAGGATTCCTCTTGCCCTACAGTTACAGCAACTGAACCACAAGTGCATAACAGGTATTTCTCAAAGTTTCAGATGAGCACAAGACAAAGATCACACCTAATTTACTCTGTAGAGTTCAACAGCACCTTCTCCTCCCTTGGCACTGTTTTCCCTGTAATTGGTCAGTATATTACCCTTATCCATTTTCAGTGCTACAGCCACTGATCATAAATAACAGCACAAACACCCGAGTACACCATTCGAGGAGTGCTATGTTACTTCATTTTATTATCAGCATAGATTTCAGCATGGCATTTTTCCTGGACATCTCTTATCACRAGTACAGTGCCCCATCATTCCTGATTATAATTCTGTAAAAACTTTAAGAGATATGTGTACATTTAAGCTAATTTAGGCTAATAAGACCMGGTTATATCCCCTTTTCCTCTCCACATCAATCTATGTTGTGTCCTCTGCCACAGTACTGCAGACCTGGATGCCAGCGGAGTGATTTATGACCAGCAATAAGCTGTGCTGCAGATCAGATCTGAGTTATGCTGGCAGATCAGTTTGGAAGCCTGGGCTGGAATAAAAATGTGGCACAAGAAGGAAGGCACGCTGTCAGAGCTGTGCACGCGTATGCATCTGTTTATGTGCCTGGTGATGACCAGGGTGGGGAGGAGGTCCAAGACTGAAATAGCACAAGGAATTGCTAAAAATCAGGATTAAGATGCATCGGCAGAGCTGTGAAGGAAACTTTGCACATAGGCTGCCTACACCATGTCTGACTCGGAGCTCTTAGTCACGCTGTATGAATAACATTCATCAAACACTCAAATGCAACCGTTTGTGGAACAGTACCAGTGTGACTGGGCCGATTCAAGCAGTGTAAGTGACTCTCCCCTCTCCARGTAATTTCAGGATGAATGTAGCGTTTGCAAAACCTGCAGTGGGCTTCTGTTTCAGATACTGCAAGAGGCATACAGAGAGGTATTAGAAAATGCATTATTATGGTCCTTTAACTGCTGCACCTAAATAAAAATAAACCACGGAGGGAAGTGCAGCGAACGGTGCAGCAGAGGCCCAAGCGGTTCTGCACAGCATGCTTCTCCCTGATCTATTATTCTCCAAGATCACTCAGAGCACCTTTTCTACTGATCTACATTTACTAATGAGCCCCAGCCACACATCAGCAGCAAACAGAAGAAAAGACCCCACTGGGAAGCAACCAAATGAAAAGGGAATGGCGAGAGCGAGGCGTGCGCTGGCAATGGCGAAGGAGGCAAGGGCTGCCCTGGGAGCCCATCACCGTGGCTTCAGGCAAGGCTGCAGGCAGCCGGGGAGCAGAGGTGGGAGGCCAGGCCCCTCAGGGTGAGGGACAGTAGATGCTGGAGCTGTGGTGGAGGCCTAGAGACTGAACCATCAGTCCCAATAATCACTCAAACGCATTAATGGAGCTGCTGAGACTTCCTTTGTCCCCACGCGTCGCTTTGGAGGCAAGCTGTCTGTCAGGGCAAAGCACGGTTAAAGTTTTTGATCAGGGATCAGACTCTTCAGGCAAACACTGCTCAGCTCTGGTGACTTACCATGCGTGACCCCACCTGCCTTGGCTCCTCCAAATTTCTACCTCTGACAAAACCTTATCTTCTTTTATCTGAAAGGCAACCCCAAGGCAGGAGACTCTTCCTCACCTTGAAAATAGGTAACTTGTAAAATCCTCCAGTCCCGCAGTACTGTGCGCTGTGAATCTGAAGTGACAGCTTTGCTCTGCCCCACACCTGAGCATGAATACCTGACACAGGATTTTTGTTTAATTTTTAACCATAGACCAGGATTCAGCTTGGTTCTGCAAGATCTTAGCAGGGGGTGATGGGAAGACAAGCAATTGTCTGAAAAGCTTATACCTGCAATCTTTTAATGATGACAGCACTTATCTGCGTAGCTTCTTTAAGTATTAACAAATAAGATATTTTATAATAGCTACTGTACAAGATGATTCCAGGGGATACGGCTRCTACGGAGTAATCAGTCCCATAGGATTAGAAGCAGTCTGCTGAGTCTAATGCCTTAACATCTGAGAATTATTCATCACCTCACGATAACCATATTTTCTCTAATGTATTATTACTTATATGTTAATGGCACCCTTACAGCATTTAAAAGCCTGTCACGCCCAGCACCGCACTGCCGCTTATTTCCTGTATATATACCACTTGCTGTCATCAATGTCTCTTCTCAAGCCTTTTTAGCTGTTGACCCAATTTAATGCCTCACTGGAGATTGTCTTCCTAGCTGTAATTACAGTAAAAAAAGGACTCCACAATAAACACATTTCTCCAGTGCCCATAGCATCTCTTAACTCTTCTCTCAGTGTATGTGCTTCCCTGCCAGACATGTTCCAATAAGATACACGTTTGGTAGCATAAATTCTGTGTCTTCCCAGTACGGTTCACCTCGGAATAATTATTTAGATCCTAGTAATGAAAACCCAGCTAATGCTTTAGCTGGCATTTTGCAGTGCTATACATGCTTAGAAAAGAACTTGGACATTATAGCAATTTGTAGTGTGTCACTCACAACACTGCAATCCAGCTTCACCTCAGTGGTGATTACAGCATGGCCATCAGTCAATTTAACCTAATTTGGTTGCTCTTTCTCTGACAGCTTGACACTAAGATTGCAACAAGCCCTATCTACAACATGATAATTAGCAACACACATTAGAATAAAACAGCTCATACACTACACTCGTTAGCAATCTTCAAGATTACTTTAGCTAATGACCTTCAGGCATAGCCTTTCTAATTCTATGAAGTAATATATGTTTGGGGTTTATTTGAATTTTCCTATGATTTCCCAGGATTCTTCCCTTTCCGCAACTCAGACCTACATTAGAAATAGATAATAATGCTGACAACTTGCTGAATGATCCTGGTAAGTGATCATTAATAGCATCAGATCAGGCATCCCCAAATATTAAAAATATCAAATAAACAGGCCACTACTATTTCTTTACGGCCCACCACTCCTTACAGAAGGAACACGTTTTGAAGGGAAAGGAAACTGCATTGAAGGTGCGCTTGTGGATCTCTTCTTCTTGTACTCTGTGTATATGTAGGAGGGACATCATCCACTCTTTGCCTCTCTTCAAGGAAAAGTATTTCCCTGCCAACATGAACCTACTGGAGCTTAGAAARCAACGTGCCATCACAGTCAGCCTTAGGATTTCCAAAGCTGGGGCACAGAGCTGATGGGACCATGCTGTCCCGTGCAGGTAACAGACGCCAGCTTTGAATGCAGAGTGAGCACGTCCAGCCAGGCKCACACGTGTACGGTACGGACTCACCTCATTCATGAGCAGGCAACCGACAGACACGCGTGAATCCCCGCACCAGGTGAGGGTATCCTTTGACATCGGGACACCCAGAATAGAAGGATGCAAAGCCTCCTACACATCCATATTTGTTAATCATACCTGGATATGTAACACTCCAAGGAAGTCTACTGCTTCCTAACTTGCAAGAGACRGAGGACAGGGAGCAGGGCTAGACACCAGCAGGGCAGGGTGAGAACAAATCGGCCATGTCAGTCCCCRCAGCACGTGTGACACTAGAGAGCAAAGCTTAGACTGAAGCATTCTCTGCTGTTTATTAACTAATGCCTTTTTTAGGATGGGGATGCAAAGCGATGAAGCACTATCAAGTAAGGAACAAATATTACAAATAAAAAACTCGCCATAAGACAGAAAGCTTGTGCCAGTCTTGCACTAGCCCTTACATTTAGCCCAAACTCAAACAGAAAATCTTCTCTACCAAATAATTARTAAGGAAAAGAAAGTGGTTACAGCAATACAGACTCATTAGAATCAATGGAAAAAATAACTAAAAAACTACCAGTCACAGGTAGGCAAATGCTTGATTCTGACACATTCTTCCTTACTACTCACAACTGGACATTAGGAARAAGGTTCTTCACCAAGAGGGTRGTCAGTCACTGGAACAGGCTCCCCAGGGAAGTGGTCACASCATCAAGCCTGTCAGAGTTCAAGGAGYRTCTGGACGACGCTCTTAATCATATGGTTTAGTTTTAGGTGGTCCTGTGAAAAGCAGGGAGTTGGACTYGATGATCCTTATGGGTCCCTTCCAACTTGAGATATTCTATGATTCTATGAACTGTTAACTCTGAAGCAAGAGCCACTTGTTCACTTTGTAGGTAGCATGCAGGGTCTCCAGCCATACTTGCCATATGCATGGGGAGGTATCAGTACTGCCCTGGGACAACCGAGCAAGTGTAGCTCATTGAGTGTTTGTTGATCTCCTATCCAGATACAGCTCTGTGATGCACCAATAGTTATATAGTGGCAGACTGACAAAACACCGATTATTCAGCCTGAAAAACAGTAGTGTTAGAAGGGATTTCATTTCCTCAGACTTGACAGGGGGTGGGAAAGACTCATTGTGCTCTTCTTCCTCTTTCACATGAGGATAAGGGACTGCTTGTGGAAACGAGCATTCAAAACTTAGAATCAAGAGACAAAATCCTTGAAGTAAATTRTTACTGTATTTCTCCACAAATTTCTCTCATCTTACTGTTTTATTTTGCTTTTAAATGCATCCATTGTTTTTTCTTTTAAATTGAGCTGCAACCTTTTTGGGACAAGCACATATTTTGTATTCGCATATAACTAGGACAGTGGACATAATACTCGATACAATATAATTCAGTTTCTTGAAGCTAGTGAATTCAATACAGCAGGTTSCTACATCTGGAGACGTAATAATTCTCAGAGATAGTGATGAGCAATCATAGTAGGCTCTCCTGAAGCCTACGCATTTAGCAGGTGATCCTCTGTTTAAATGTTAGACATAATACACCATAATACACAAAGGATTGATTGAAAGAGCACTCCATGGTAAAATTCAAGACTACACAGGAAACACCTTCTTAGACAAGAGCTACAAAGATGCTTCTTACTCCTCTTTTTTGAGRAAAAAAAGAAATCCTACAAGAAATGAGGGGGGAGAGGGAAAGGGATAAGACCCTTCAGCAGTCAAAGGAGCGGCAGRGACCAGAGATGATCTCCACTCAGTAGCTTGTGGGAAGAGGGAGCAGTGGTTGTCAAACAGCTACAAAGTGTTGCGGTGTTGTCCCTTGTGATGACCCAAGAGCTGCTGTGCATGGTCAAAACCTGGTGGCCGTCTCTCCAGCGTCACAGTGCCAGGATTTAGCAGTTCTCCAAGCCACTAGTAGGAGATATTAAGCTGCTTTCAGGCACTACACAAAGCGAGTACTGCTATTCAATAAAATTTGCAGCTGTGCAATCTTATACAATGGGACAGGTTAATGAAATCTCATGCTTCAAAGCATAATATGATTGCCTACAGGATGAAGAAAGCACTTCTTGCCCATAATATTTTATGAACAGTTGTTCTTATCTTTCTCCAAAACAGGAAGAGAAATAGGTGTTATAAATATGGCCAAATCATACAAATTATGACAAATCACATGTAGGACACTACTTTGCACTAAAGAATTATCACCATCTTTTTATCACTTCTTCTTGCTTCTTTTTTAGTAAAAAGAGATAGTTGGAAAAGGCTGAAGATCTATGAATTATTAACAGAAAATTGGTAGAAAAATGTTCTAGTCTCTGCCTTCTCTGTTTTTAACATACACTTAACCTGAGTTCAATCACAGCCTGTTGATTACAACTATTTACATGCAGGTTTTGTTTCACCTCACATTGAAAGATTATTTGTAGCTAAGGCACAGCTAAAAATTATCCTCCTCTGCTAAACGAACAAGTATGAAATAAACACCATTAAAATCAAGTTATTTTAAGCAGAYATTTTCTTGAACTGAGGCAGCACTGGCTAACTTTCATTTATGATTTTTTTCCCCAGCGGCTAGGCTAGAATTTTTCTTTTTTAACCTATATCTTCTTGCGATAGGCCCGAGTGCCTTGCCTTGTAGGCATGTTGTGCGCAGGGGGTGGAAAAAGTTGAAGTTACATTCAGGCTGTAAAGTCAGCCTCTCYGAAACTAAGAAATTCCAGAAAACATGGAGAATACAATTAATGACTGCTTGTTTCAAGCAATTTGCTCACCGCCACGCAGGAMCTCTGTGGCAGAGGCAGAAAGCAGCTACACGGGCTGCCATCACCCTGCCTTCTCCTCCTGCCCGTTAGCCTCACCCTCCACACACCTGCTGCCCTCCGCAAGGAGTCAGGCAGGGCCCTGCGGGCGACCTGCTAAGCTGTGAGGAGCCCCACAGAGCAGGGACACGCGTGGCAAGAAAGGTGCAGCTGCAGGCAGAGGTAAGATCGTGGAGATGGAGACGTTTAACATCCAAGAGCTCAGGAGGAAAAGCACCGAGATGAARGACATCAAGCTCTTCAGGGAAAAACCACGAAGCTGAAAGAGCACAACTGAGCAACAGGGAGGACCAGCCCCTTCCAGGGGGCTGCAGAGYCCATCCTGTCCCCGCCTGCCAACAACTGCCCAGCTCATCGCATGCCTTACCAGCACTGCTTCGCTCAACAGCTCCCAAGTTCTACCCACCTACCTTGCCTGTTGCCCGATAAATAACTGCYTTATGCTTTAACGTTGCGAATATCCTGCTTGCAGAGTCTTTGGGCGCAGCAAAATGTACCTCAACAAGCTGACCCAGAGAGGAACAGTTACAGGGTTGCCGTAGAAAATTTAAGCCTGAAAAGTATAGGAACTGCTCCCACAATAATACTCCACGCACAGACTGCGACTAAGTATCTATTTTTTGCGAATCTGTTTGTAGAGGAAAGAGTRGAAGAATCTAAATTTACAAGGATCCTGAAGATTTATCAGATCTCCATAATAGTTAACAGATAAAATCCATATGGGAAACATCCCCTGAAGAATGAATTTTACTTCTCAAACATAGTATGAATAATATACGACATGAAAGTGRGGCAGAAAAATATACCTGTTTTTTCTTTATGGCAGTATCACTGCACAGATGGCAAGGAGCTCTTATTAATCACAGTAACAATATTCCAYCATTTGCACAATAATCTAAAACTCTAAGAGCAAGACCTTAATGCCAACATTGYGTTACTGTCCACGGTTATTGCCTAAATTGCCAGCCAACCTGTAAGGTCATCACTTTAGTTTTGCAGAAAAAAAAAAGCCAAACCAGACAYGGTGGATAATACATACTGGGTAGAGTTGTTCCAGGCTCTTTACTAGCACCACATCATACAAACTGTCAAAAGGTTTGCATGGATAAATCAAAGTTACGACCACTGACAAAATTCCTAGAAAAAACAAGAATAACTTGTCAAATTAGCTTAGAGGATTTTCATGGTGGGATGCTASGGTTCTGGTGTTCTCCAGTCCCTCTCCACTCACTGATCTGAGTGACTGAGAGGGTTTGCGAAAAATAGTTTTCATGAATACCTGACTTTTGCTTGTATMCTGACCAAAATTGGGAAAAATTTCCCGTGCTAGGTATAAGGAGCTAATATAATAGCATTAACATAAGGTTTGTTTGTTTTACTGTAGATAATTTGGGACCCAATTCTGCAAGGTTCTCATGTAGGGAATGATAAACTGCAGAGTAACATTTCAATTGCAAAGAGAATGGGAGAACATGTGAAAGCAATTCACAGCCACTTCAAAGCCTGACCCCAGAACAAGAGGTATATGGGACCTTTGTAGATACTGGAACCCTGTCCAATGGCTGCTATTAGGCAGATGCAGAAGGACACAGAAATAAGTATAAAGTTACGTTTGGTACAGGCTCAGGAATCATRCTTAAATTTCCAGGGCTCAACTCTGGGGACTACCACAGCTTGCTCAAAAAAAAAAAACTTCGAGCATTATCATAAACCAATCTGAACCCAAGTTCAYATCTGGTTCCAAACACTCATCTGACCATCTTATCTTCTATCCATTTTTGGTGGAATGGCTAAAAATGTGGATTTTTAACTGTTTAAATGAACTGAAAGACAACAATTAAGCTGTTTTCTGGTTCCTTCCATAAACAGAAGGCAATCTTGGAAGATGATAGAAGAAAAACTATTACTGTTAACATATTTCTTTCTCAGAAGGAAGAGAATATGCTTTTTCCAACACATTGATTTTTTTTTCCACCCCCTTAAAATGCATTTAAAGCAGATTTTAATTTGAAACACTGAGGTAAAACCCCTGGTGACCTTTGAAATTCAGGAATAGGTAAGTGCAATSATTGATGTAAGTCCCTTCCATCGTCCTCCTCATTTTTCTAAACATAGCATAAAATKCCACCGAGTTTTTTTCAGTTGCAACCCTAGTACACATTTCTGGGAAGCTAAAGTTCAGAGTTCCTTCCTCTGCATTTATATAGGAAGCTTTTCCATTTAAATCCAGCAACTTTTTCTGAAAAAAAGGTGCAGAACCAGCAGCTAAGCAGAGTCCAAGACAGCAGAGAACATTTTTAAAAGTCTGCCAATACTGAAACCTCCGAGAGAAACGTTCAGGGGTTTTTTTTGTGTGTGCGTATTTTTTTTTTTTTTTTACTTTCTGGAGAGTGTGCACTTCTAAGAATTCCTTCTTTACCTGTAAAAGCTCCCAGATCACATCTCTTGGGGACAGCTGGCATTTTAAGGCTATTTTACTTCCAAGTTTCTGAAATGAGGTCATTCTTTTTACTATTGTCACCTTTTAGCAGAGTAAAGTTTCTTTTAACACCACCTTATCTTCTCACAACATGCTTCAGAGAAAACTTTCCATGAACTTTTCTTCAGTTTGGATTTTGTAGGGCAACTTGCATGACTACTGAAAATTTTTCCAAATATAGTTTCTGTATTAAAAAAAAAATCCATTATTACCTGAGTTACTGTGCTTTGAATCAATGTATTCTTCCTCTGGAGCTCAACATGTTAAAAAAAGTACCTAGCAGAGCAAGCTCCTCACACAATCTGCACCGTTCTCATTAGACTTAGCTGGTACCACATTTCAGAAAGCTGCTGAAATAGTAGGAATGATTCTGACCATATTCATGCCGCATCACTCGCGTTTTATTGACTTCACCAAACTACTCCAAACTTGTATCAGCATAGGTAAGCTAAAACTCAGGGCACGTGCACCAAGTGGAAAGAGGGATGCCTGGGCTTACTCTGCACTGAGATTTYGGGGATTTTTATCCCAAGCCAGCTGTGCACGGACCTGCGGCACCACGTCCTGCTGAGCAGGTAGTAAGCCCTGCAGCGCTGCACCGTGCCTGCTGCCTCCGCTCCCTGCCTCTGGGTGGGTCCCAGACCCTTGCTCCATTAGGTACTGTGGACATTCCCCCACGTCCAGTGTCTCTGTACTGATTAAATATCACAGGACCTGATTCAGCAGCATATGCATCCTATTTCTTATTGATCGAATCCTGTTGGTTTTATTGGAATGAGTTCAGATTTGGACAAGCCTAAAGCAGCAATGAATCAGACAAATGCTTCTGAACTCCAGTTCTGCAAAAGACCAAGCTCTACCATCCCTCATTTTCAAAACTTTTTTTTTTTTTTAAAGAAGATTTTCAGTTCTTTACAACTGAAAGACTTAATTATTCTGCTGGGTAAATTAGGAACACATACTGGTTTGCCTCCTGCATAATCCCTTCAAAGAACTCTAAAATATTTTCTAGTCCTTGAAAACAAGTGAGCAATTTCAAAATGTCAAGTTGAATTTGGCACGAGAATAAAATTAAGAAATTGCCTTTTATTTTCATCACATCACTGTACCGAGGATGCAGACTGCAAACATTTTTCCCAAATCAGAAAACAGGCAATGCAAAAGTAACTGGCAATTTCTTCCTTCTGTGTAACTGTAGCCTCCCAGCAAATAATTTTCCAGCTGGCAGCTGGTCTGCTCGTACCATTTTCTTCCCATTTGTCCTGGTTTAAGCTTAGAGATATCAGGGCCAAGTAGGACATGGCTGCTACACTGACGAGATCTTCCAGTTCCCAGCTGATGGATGACCCACCCGGGCACAGCACCAGCTGCCCCACCACTGCCAGGGCGAGGCCAGGCATCACCACAGCGGAGCTCGAGGGAGAAACGCAAGACATCGGCACTGTGCGGTTCTCCAGGGAGAACAGACTCTGGTCTAAGTAAGAAGCAACAGAAAAGTAGGTTTCTCCATCTCCAAATTGTATGTCGTTCACATTTTGCAGTTCTTGGTAGTCTCCTGCTTTGACTTTGTGGGGATGTGAAGAGGAGTAAGTTGGACTGATAGGACTGAATGTACACTAGGAGGCAGGTGGCTGGTAAGAGTCTATGTATRGACTATATGATTTCAGAGACTTTCCAATGGAATTATGCACTGTATCCTGCACATGGTAGGCTGAACTATGGAAAAATGTTTACAGCTGTACCACAAGCCATGAGACATTAACACAGTTGTTGTTGTGTTGTGACACTTGCCAACACTTAGCTAAGAGCAGGAACCTTTTGATGGAATAGTGCCTGTTTCACRTGAGCACAGCAAAGCACAGCTTGGGAGCAACATCGCTCTGCTCTAAAAAGGAGCTGGGAGCTTTCAAAACTGGAGATCAAGCCATAAATATGCCCATATGTTATTCAGTCTAATTTTCCTAGAATAAAAGCAACCATGTAAGTGACAACAGAGACCAGATTACCTTTTCCACCCAACCGTTTCCTGCAGAGGAAGAAAGAGGCAAGCGCAGAGGCTATGGAGGGATCAGATTAAATGCTGCCGCGCAACACCTCAGCAGCCGGGGAGCCTCGCCGGTGGGGCTGGCCATCGGGCAGAGCCTCGCCGGTGGGGCTGGCCATCGGGCAGAGCCTCGCCGGTGGGGCTGGCCATCGGGCAGA